>OW804102.1:57489344-58049344 GCA_942159475.1 Sthenelais limicola | reverse complement strand
TGGAACGTATAGCGGTATGGTATTATTATACATGTATACATACTGGAGATCTTACGTTAATATTGATATGGAAATGAACAAAATGGCACTATTGATTTTGCCAGAAATGGTACTCCAAACCGCAAAATGCCATTAGAATCCCTTAAGATGGCTACACCAGAGCCAGGAAAAACCATTAGCGCAGTAGGCGTCTAATCACTGGCATGCCATTCTGATCTCATCTGATAGGCTGTGAACCTAGACTGTATTTACACTATAGTGCCACTACGAGATGTTCAACTTGGGGTGTGTGATGGAAAGATGATCCTTAATGAAAATTCCAATACAATAAAACAAAATTACACTCATAAAAGCAATCCTTGGTGCATTGTATTGAATGTTACATATATTTTTTTTTTCATTATTTAATAAATTGAGGCCAATATTGATTGAAGTTACAAAAATACGCACTATCCTTGCTCTTGTTTTTTTACTGGGACTGGGACTTTAATTACAGCCAGAACGACCCACATTTTGACCCCAGTCTCATGCCCAGCAGCCATTATTTAATCCAGCCATTACATTACGTTGTCTCACTCCCTCCCAGTGACATTGATTAATGTTCAAACCTGCGCCAGGCATTCAATGAAATTTCATCCAACTTTCAATAAAATTGTGAAACAATATATCACAAAGTTTGGGTTTTTTCCCCTCCAAGTTTGGGTTTTTTTCCCACCATCGTATAATTTTTTGTGGGAGATTTTGTTTTGTAAATAAAAACAAAGATCAGATTTGCACAAGTGTATTGAAGCACACCAAGCATTGGCTGTTACATCATTGCTCTTCCCCCCCACTCCCTCCCCCACTCCCTCCCTGTGGCGTTCAAACATTGAATAGCTCAAGTAGCGGCCTAATCACTTATCAACCATGCCATAGGATAATAAACCTTGTTTTTTGTTTGTTTTCAAAATAAAGCTTGTTTCCCTTGGGATTATGACCACCAAAACCTGCCTGTCAATCACTACATTCTGATTACTGACCGGGAAAACCGTTAAAAAAATAGAATAAATCACTTATTACAACAATAGCAAGCTTTGTTGGGTGATATGGATTGTAGAGTTAACAATTATTAATGACTCAAACCCATTGTTATTTTTCATTTGATTTGAAAATTGTTCATTCATCACCAAGGATACAGAAATTAATAAATTAATGTGATAAAAAGGTTGACAAACTTATGGAATTAAATTCCATGTATTGCCGCTGTTACCTTTACTTAGTGAGGAAAATGTAAGTTTAGATCAACGAATAGGGAACTACACAAACGTCATAATACAAAGTACATTATTAAAGTAAAAGATATTAAATACAATTACACAGAATCTATTAAAATACATAGCGATTCTGCTTCAACATTGGTTAATGGGTAAAGTACAGCACCTTTTTAAATAAGATTTGATTAGCCTTTAATACTAAGTTATACTGGAGGGGTACAACTTTAACTGACCAGTCTAGGCCCCAAAGATGATAGGAGTCCCTTCAAACGGAGGGAAAGCCTGTTGCCTCAAACCGCAAAGTGCCATTATAATTCCATAAAGACCGCAAAATTTCATTATAATCCCATTATAACGCCTAGTCATGGGACAGGAAACCGATTAGCGAAGTAGGCGTCTAATCATACCGTTCTTATCTCATAATTATTATGAGGGTTTGGGCTTAGACTGTGACCACAAAATGAACCACACGTTAAAGCTGCGTTAACCGCTCAACAAATGAAATTTTGTTTTTTTTCATTCAGATATGAAAATTTAAAAAGAGAATGCATGATTCAGACTAACAAACAAAGCTTACTTCCCCAGGCTAACCACACAATGATATTTTGCGGGGTCCACTAAAGAAAAAAAGTAGTTGCTCAGCTACGGACCTACAATTATCAACAGTACGACCAACAACTAATAGTCAAAATTGCCAATCAAGAGAACTTTTAGCCAAAGGTTGCTATTCTATCTAGTATGCTTCATCTAGTTCTACTGGGTCAGCCTGGGATATGGGTCAGATTTTCACAAAATGTACAATTCAACTTCGCCAATCTTCTCAAATAACCCAAATTTCAGACGAAAATAAAGCTCAAAATACAGTTCAATCTAACCAAACAGATTGCTAGAATCAATGCAATGTCGAATATACTCGAATCTACCTAGTATTGACCAAATAGCAGCCTAATTTAGCAGAATTGATTAAATGTGTAGAGCTGCCAATTGTACATTTTCTGGAAATCTGACCCACATATGTAATGTAGCCTTGGTGGTCAATACAACATGAGTCAACATAATTGTCATGTATTCAAACATCCTTGGCAGTCTAGGCCCAAAGATAAAAGAGTCCCTTCAAACGGAGGGAAAGCCTCTCGCCTCAAACCGCAAAGTGCCATCATAATTCCATAAAGACCACAACATGTCATTATAATATGCCATTAGAACACCACTCCTAGCCCACCTAAACAAACTGACTCAAGTGTGTTCATGGCATTTGAAAAATATATCGAAAAGTCCCTACGACCCAAAATAAAGCATAATAAAAATGTAAAAAATAAATATGTTGGTGTGCGTGTGTGGGAGCTCCCAAATTTTTACCATAACGTTATCGGAAACAAAAATATTTTTTTAAAGAAAATCTGTAGCTATTATCGACGTTAACTGAGAATATAACTTTAATATAAGGAAACAAGTTAAAGGTATATGCGGGTGTTCAATGGAAAAAAGATTGGTCGGTGACTTTTTCATGAAACGTTCAGGGATCATTCCTGACTACATAAGAAAGCAAGAAATGAAAAAAAAAGTATATCTCAACGAATTTTTTTTTTTTCTACAGCCGCCTGAAAATAACAGTGCTTTAGCATTAAAGTCTATGGAAAAATGTGGTTTTTTTCACGTTTCACTATATAAAAAAAAATTGATCGGTGACTTTTCATCAAAACTTTCTATACATATATTTGGTGTATCATGCTACTGATTTACCAAAAAAAAACTATACGTTGACGGGGTTAAAAAAAAGTTATGGTCATTTGAAGTATAAAATAACCAATAAAAACCAATAAACATAAGCATAACCAATACAAATGAATCTTAAAAACATGACTCAAAAGTGCTGTAATGAAAATAAACCCTGTAGATATTGGAAATCGTGCACAAATACATCTCAACTTATCATGATAACGAAATATTTCAAAGAAAAATAGGAGCCGCTAGGTGGCGTGGGCGTGGACACCCGCGTATACCTTTAAATGTAGCCAGTATAGCCAGTACAACCTATCAATCTATCATTGACGTGAGTGAGTGAGAGTGGTTGCTTTACGCCCTTATCAACACATTGAAGTGTTATATCAAGGGCGGGAGAGCTGAGAGGGAGGGAGTGAGTGACAGTGGTTGCTTTACGCCCTTATCAACACATTGAAGGTTATATCAAGGGCGGGAGAGCTGAGAGGGAGGGAGTGAGTGAGATTGGTTGCTTTACGCCCTTATCAACACATTGAAGTGTTATATCAAGGGCGGGAGAGCTGAGAGGGAGGGAGTGAGTGAGAGTGGTTGCTTTACGCCCTTATCAACACATTGAAGGTTATATCAAGGGTGGGAGAGCTGAGAGGGAGGGAGTGAGTGAGATTGGTTGCTTTACGCCCTTATCAACACATTGAAGTGTTATATCAAGGGCGGGAAAGCTGAGAGGGAGGGAGTGAGTGAGAGTGGTTGCTTTACGCCCTTATCAACACATTGAAGGTTATATCAAGGGCGGGAGAGCTGAGAGGGAGGGAGTGAGTGAGATTGGTTGCTTTACGCCCTTATCAACACATTGAAGGTTATATCAAGGGCGGGAGAGCTGAGAGGGAGGGAGTGAGTGAGAGTGGTTGCTTTACGCCCTTATCAACACATTGAAGGTTATATCAAGGGCGGGAGAGCTGAGAGGGAGGGAGTGAGTGAGATTGGTTGCTTTACGCCCTTATCAACACATTGAAGGTTATATCAAGGGCGGGAGAGCTGAGAGGGAGGGAGTGAGTGAGAGTGGTTGCTTTACGCCCTTATCAACACATTGAAGGTTATATCAAGGGCGGGAGAGCTGAGAGGGAGGGAGTGAGTGAGATTGGTTGCTTTATGCCCTCATCAACACATTGAAGGTTATATCAAGGGCGGGAGAGCTGAGAGGGAGGCAATGTATGATCATATCAGATATGAAATAGAGATAGAGAAGAAGGGAGGGAGACAGAGAAAAGAATCTATCATTGACGTGAACTAGTTCTTATGCAACTAATTATGTCCAGTACCAAGTACTGGAGACAACTTATGGGTCAGATTTTCAGAAAATGTACAATTCTCCTTCACTAATCCTCTCAAATAACCCACGTTTAATACAAAAATAAGCTTTAAAATGAAGTTTAACATAACAGAACTGATACTTTAAATCAATGCGATACCAAATGTACTCAGATATACCCGGTATTCATCATTTTTCAGCCTAATTTAGCAAAATTTCCTAAATGTGTAGAACTGCCAATTGTACATTTTCTGAAAATCTGACCCTTATAACAAGAGTTGATTAATTAGCCACGTGCACCAGATAGGACAGGTTTCGGGGAAGTCAGATAAAGAAATACAATTAGTGCATGAAGCTAGACTAATTACCTTGGCCTTTTTATGCAAAAACTAATTACTTTGGCCTTTTTATGCAAAAACTCTCAATGAGTGTTTCACAGAAACTGGGCCGAGAAACAAAAGTCGTACGTTAAATTGCCTTTTCTGATGAACTCTGTAGGGGGTACAGGCGGCGGGGGTGGCAGAAATGTCAGGGTTTTTTTTAGAAATTTGTATTGGTCAAAGTTTGCCAATTTACAAAAAAATATTTCAATCAACTTTATAGACATCTAGACGATTTTTAATTTAATTCGTTTTATGATGCAAAATATAAAGAAAATGACCCGGATGTCCAAGAGACGTTAATAAGATAATAATTATATTATTATATTTGTATTTTATTAGTAAGTGTATCTTATATTTGGATCAGATTTTCAGAAATGTACAATTCAACTTTGCCAATCTTCTCAAATAACCCAAATTTCAGACGAAAATAAAGTTCAATATACAGTTCAACCTAAAGCCGATTGCTAGAATTAATGCAATGCCTAATATTCTCGAATTTACCTGGTATTGACCAAATTGCAGCCTAATTTATCAGAATTTACCAAATGTGTACAGCTCCTTATTGTATATTTTCTGAAAATCTGACCCATTTATTCCATATTTCAAGTATTTTTCCTAAAAGTCTCAGTAATCTAGTCTTCACTTTCTACTGTCTCTATTCGCAGTGACTTTTCCTGTTTATTTCTCCTTCCTTTCCCTGGTCTTCTACTGCTCCTGCTTCTGCTCCTGCCCCTGCTCCATTCCCCTCATCACTAACCTGCTCTTCCTCCCACTCCTCCCCCCTCCCCCTTCACCCCTTGGTCCTCCCCCTGTACCACCTCCACCACCTTCTCGCCCCTACCCCTCGGACCTCCCCCTTTCCCTTCAGCTACTCCTCCCTTTTATCCCTTGGTCCTCCCACTCCTCAATTCCCCTCCCCCTTCCCCTCTCGGCCCTCCCCCTCCTCACTCCCCTCCCCCTCTCCCCCCCTCCCCTCCCACCTCCCCCCTACCCCTTCCCCTCCTCACTCCTTCCCCTCTCGGTCCTCCCCCTCTCCACCCTCCCACTCCACTCCCACCTCCCCCTCGGCCCTCCCCCCTCCTCACTTCCCTCCCCCTCCTCACTCCTTCCCCTCTCGGTCCCTCCCCCTCTCCACCCTCCCACTCCACTCCCACCTCCACCGTACTCTAGAATCAGAGAGTGTAGGATGGATAAATAGGATTCCATGGTTACATCCTGGTCTATTGTCTCGGTCTTCAGTAAACACCCTTACACCCTTTACATACCCACCCTTACACACACAGCCTGTCAGTGCTGCTGCCATACCTACACACACACACACACCCTTTACATACCCACCCTTACACACACACCCTGTCAGTGCTGCTGCCATACCTACACACACACACACACACACCTACACACACACACACACACACGCACACACCCCTGTCAGTGCTCACCCACCTTCCAGTTACATCACATATTTATATCTAATACAAGGCGTACATGTATACATAACTTTGCTCCACAAAAACTCGAATTCACGACCAAGGATATCTACTAACCGTTATAATTAATAACCTTCCTACATTGAACATGATTGAGTGTTAAAATTGTTCTGGAAAAGTTCAAGTCATATAATGTCAGAAGTCAAATGTTAACTAACAGTGTCAAAAGGAAATCTTGTTTTTTATCCTCTGTGATCCTTAAGTGAGTGTTGGTCTATGAGTAAAACGAAGAAAAAGAAATTACAAAATACGAAGAAAGGAGACATTGAAAATTGCCTTAGAAGTGTATTAGCCCCGACGGCAGGATTTGTTGAATAAAACCTTTAAAAAATTATAAAAAAAATAACCGTCCTACATGTGGGTCAGATTTTCAGAAAATGTACAATTGGCAGCTGTACACATTTAATAAATTCTGCTAAACTAGGATGCAATACTAGGCAAATTCGAGAATATTCAGTATTGCATTGATTCTAGAAATCTGTTTGGCTAGGTTAAACTGTAATTTGAACTTTATTTTCGTCTGAAATGTGGTTATTTGAGAGGATTGGTTCAAAGATGAATTGTACATTTCCTGAATATCTGACCCATGTATAGGCACACCCACGTATTGGATTCTTCACCTGATGCTGGAGAAGGGACAAAAAAGGAAATTACCTCTTCTCCATTTCATAAATATTTTCACTTTTCAGATCAATTCTTTATAATGCCCTGAAGAAGTACATGGCTGACCCGCACCTGTCCAACCACAGGTAGGAGGCTAATTAACCATTGTTTATTCACACACGTATAACTTAAGGGTCAGATTTTGAGAAAATGTACAATTCGCCTTCACCAATCCTGTCAAATAACCCTAATTTAAGGCATAAATAAGCTTCAAAATACAGTTTAACATGACAGAACTGATACTTTAAATCAATCCGATACCAAATATACTCAGATATACCCGGTATTCTTCATTTCTCAGTCTTATTTAAGAGAATTTACTAAATGTGTAGAGCTGCCAATTGTGCATTTTTGAAAATCTGACCCATAAGGGTCGTTCACATTTTATGTTACACCATGTAATAGGGGACTTGCATAGCCGCCATTTTGAATCTTGATTCGCATGGAATTATGGGACTAATGGTACTGCGTAAAATCTATAGAAAACATGCCATGTTCAGCATGGAATATTTATTGGTAATCCAATGTCAATATCCATGTGTCATGCATGTTTCCATAACTCAAGACTTCAGCTTCCCCATCGTGCATTTGGTTTTCAAAGATCATTTACAAAAGCAATGATATTGGCGAAAACATTCTTGCAATTTTAGATAAAAATGTTGCTTAATATTTGTATGTCAGATTTGAACAGAATCCATCCCAGCATGCACTGTGACAGACATGCGCAGTGAGACATGCAACTCCCCTATTTTTCCTACATCTGATGTTTTTATACCATCCCTTAAAGCTGCACTCTCAGTTAACCTTGGTGAGAAATATTTTCTACATTTTCTACCCTTCTGTTCCAACCCATCTAAAAGTCAATTGGGCAACATTTTTGGGGATTTTGTCCTTTTGTTTGTACTACAGGGTTTCTAACACGTCCTTATTTGTATTTGGAGGACCCGCCCGAATCCCTTCCTATGATGACTTCACCTATTATCGCTCACCGGCGGCTGTTTTCTCTCGACCGGATCTACTTTTAATTCTTGTATAAACAGTAGCAGTATATTGATGAATTCACTCCTCAATTCAATTCAAGTCATAATATGAATAAATTTGGTCTTGTCAATCAAATCTAAAGCTAAAATTTAAAGTTGCATTCTCGATCAGTTCAGCTTCTTATAGATTATAAAAAAAAAAAAAATCTAAATCTAAAGCTAAAAATTAAAGTAGCATTCTCAGTTCTCAAAAAATAAGTTATATTTTCTACTTTTTGTTCCATTCTTTTCCTACCCATCTAAAAGTCTTCGGACCAATATTGTGGAGGATTTTGTCCGGTTGTTTTTGCTACAGGGCTTCAAAAAAGTCCACATGTATATTTCGGTGACCTGCTGAAATCCTTTCCTATGGTGGCTTCCCTTATTGTCTGCAGCAGCAGAATATTGATTGTCTCACAACCTCTCACATCAGATAAGAATGGTATGTCACTGATTGGACGCCTACTGCGCTAATAGCTTTCCAGTCAGTAGTAGAAAGCCCTAATGACCACCTAACTTTTAGGGGTCAGGTGATTCCCATCAAAACTTAAAACCGAGGAATGTGGCTTTCTGGACAGGACTGTTTCATGGCCCAGGAGAGTAGGTGTCCTAATGGGGTCATACTAGGGAGATTCTGCAAGTAAACCTATCACAATTACGTAAACGTAGACTTATCTTTTTTGTGCATTACATCGCATTTTTATGTACAGACATGGCGAAAACTTTAGAACTTTCACCGGACAGTCGGACCGGTGAAAAGGAACTTGCACCGGTCCTCCATTGGTTTCACCGGTCCTCCAAAGGTTTCACCGGTCCTCCAAATGTTTCTCTAATGTTTCATACAAATTTTTCACCAGACAGTCGGACCGGTGAAGCTTTACTTTCACTGGTTCGACTTGTCTTTCAACGGTCAAGGACCGCGGTCCGGCAGGTTTCGCCATGTCTGTATGTATGAAAAATAAATTGTGAGATGAAACATTTTGCTTGATATTTAACGTTACGTTTTGCCATGCTTTGCAGAGCCTCTTTCTTCCTTTTAACATATGTTTGTATATCAGAGATACAGATACGTTTACGTATAGGTTAAGCTTGCTGAACCTCCCTAATGACAGTTTGCGGTTTGGAGCGAGACGCTTTCCCTCAGTTTGAAGGGACTCTCTTACTCTGAGCCTAGACTGGTTGTATAATATATGTGTAAATTTGGTAAGATTTGTTTTGTGACAATAGTTGAGAATGTAGCTTTAATGATATATATATATATATATATATATATATATATATATATATATATATATATATATATATATATATATAATCCATTTATCAGATCTGGCACAGCGCAGAAAATTAATCTGTCTGCTCTGTTAAAAAAAAGAATTTTGTCTGGTCTGTTTCATCAACTGATGGGTAGTATTTATGAAGTTAATATGTCTGTATCTATCGGTCAGGTAGAGTCTGTCGTATTATTATAAATGTTATTAAGTCGGAAGTAATAAATGGAGATTGCCTTATATATTATATAATATATTATATATATATATATATAATATCTCCGTCCTTCAACACTGGGCAAGAATATGACTATAAGTCATAAGAATCATAATTCATAAGAATAAGAATATAAGTTGCACTCTCACTTAAAATCGGTCGGAAAGTGAACATATTCTATTTTTTGTTCCTATCTTTTCCAACCAATCTAAGTGTCATTTGACCAACATTTTAAAGGATTTTGTCCAGTTGTTGTGGCTACAGGGCCTCATAACGGACCACATTTAGGTCTCGGGGACCAGCCAAGCTGCTTTCCTACGATGACTTCACTTATTATCGCTCAACGGCGGCTGGGTTTTTTTACTCGGTTGATTCAAGTTCTTGTATTAACATATAACAGCAGAATAGTGATAAATTCAGTCCTATAGGTAATGATATGAGTGAATTTGCTAAGATGTTTGTTGAAATAGCTGAGAATACAGTATTGTATTTCGTGGATTTTCATATATACATATCTTGATGTAATTGTCTTTTGACTTCTCAAAATGAGAAATACCACTGTGGAACTTTTGATAAATAAATTTACTTAAAAAAAAGAAGATCGCTATTCCTGAAAATTAAATATATCAAGCGATATATCATACATGTAACACACTAAAGCATCCATGGTGGATAATATATGCGTATTTTTAAAGTAATATATTTAAATATTATATTAGCCTTTTTGTATAATATATATTAAACATCAACGTGCAAGTCACTCCAATACTCCTCACCCACACCATCATATGCATTAATCATTCTGTGATAAACATATTCGCGATAAAATAAAGAATCTGTTTAAGGATGTGTCATCTAGACATGGATTGGGACGCTACTTAAGTGTTCTACATACAGCTTTCCCAACCTGGGTCAGATTTTCAGAAAATGTACAATTGGCAGTTCTACATTTAGGAAATTCTCCAAAATTAGGCTGAAAATTGATGAATACCGGGTATATCTGAGTAAGTATATTTAGTATCGCATTGATTTAAAGTATCAGTTCTGTTATATAAATATTAAACTGCATTTTAAAGCTTATTTTTGTATTAAATGTGGGTTATTTGAGAGGATTGGTGAAGGTGAATTGTACATTTTCTGAAAATCTGACCCACCTAACAAACACCCAACACTTTACCGAGATAGAAACTAGATACCAACTGAACAATCCCACATTGATAGTGCAAATACTGACACGTATAGATGCAGCAATAGCTGATAACACTGGTGGAACAAGTCATATCAACACTTGTTGTGTTTTTAAAAAAAAACAAAAAAACACTTGTTCTGTTTGTCTCTAAAGTCAATACAAGTCTTCCCCAGTTGAGTGGCAAGACACTGTCTTAAAGCTGTATTCTCGAAAAAAACGTATAGATGCAGCAATAGCTGATAACACTGGTGGAACAAGTCATATCAACACTTGTTGTGTTTTTAAAAAAAAACAAAAAAACACTTGTTCTGTTTGTCTCTAAAGTCAATACAAGTCTTCCCCAGTTGAGTGGCAAGACACTGTCTTAAAGCTGTATTCTCGAAAAAAAATAAAAAAAATAAAAAAGTTGCATTCTCGATATATACTTTTTTTCATGCATAAAAAAAATTTAAAGGTAAATGCCAGCATCATCAGCACTGCAGCAGGCGGGAATTCAAGGAACTAATGCATGAAACAGTAGAAGTCACAATATTTTGTTCAAACATTGTCTTATAATTTTTTTTTTAAAAAGTTGCATTCTCGATTCTCATAGCAATACAAGATGTTTCTTTTTCTTTCTCTAACTTGAGACGCCAATTCTAGAATGAGAAAGTATTCGGTAAGCGATTCTAAAACGTTATTTTCTGGACGAATTAGCTAGGATTGTGGTTCAACATGGAGGACCTATTCCTCCTTGGTACATACGATGTTAAAACCCAAACACAGGCAGCTTGAAGAGTTGATTTAAAACATTACCAGTCTAGGCCCAAACATGAAAGAGTCCCTTCAAATGAAGGGAAAGCCTCTCGCCTCAAACCGCAAAGTGCCATTATAATTCCATTAAGACCGCAAAATGTCATTATATTCCCATTAAAACGCCGGGGAGCTAGGCCAAGAAACCAATAAGGGAAGCAAACTGACATACCATTCTTATCTGATCTAGGGTTTGGACCTAGTGTGTTATGACAACTGAGTCAACAGTCTTAATTTGACCAATGAGCATAGAATTCTATACACGTTAATTTGACCAACTTAATTTCCTAATTCTTTCCTAATTTCAGTCAAAACTAGTTTCTAAATCATTAATGTCAGGTTCATTATTTCCAGGGCCATCTAACATTTTATCAAGACACTTTCGAGATAGGTTGGAAAGGAATTAAATATTTTATTTTATTTTCTGATCGAATTAAATTAAACTTCAAACCAACTCTGAGAAGAGATCTCCATTATTCGTTTGACAGCTTTAAAGCTGTGTTGTCTCTTAACTTTAGGCAAAATATTCTGTAATTCTGGCTCGTTATTTCCAGACCAACTTCATTATTCTATCATTGATTCAAGACGATTTCCAGATAAGTAGGACCCAGCTGATAATTTATATATATTTTTTTTTAATATTTTCACTGGCCACAATTTAACATGAATTTGCATGTAAATGACTTCCAATAAGTTGGAAAGGAATGAACATTGTTTTTTCCCAAATGGAATTAACTGCAATTGCAGCTTTAAACAAGAACTGACCTGAATGCTAGAAGATATGACTAATTTAAAGCAGCAATCGCAGCAAATTTCTTTTTAAAAAATAAGTTTCCTACGGTCACTTCCACATGACTAACCCCACAAAAGCTGTCTAACTGTGGGGACTTATCCTAATCAACATTTAGGGATAATGTAAAGATATGTGGCAATAAAATACCCTATAAAGGAAATTATTAAATTAGTTATATTTCTTCATCCATATATCAAGGATCAAGGTGTACATAACTAGCCTGTCCTAGTGAACTATCTATGATAATCATTACTGTTATATTTCTTCATCCATATATCAAGGATCAAGGTGTACATAACTAGCCTGTCCTAGTGAACTATCTATGATATTCCTTCATCTTGACACTATGTCACACCTAACCAGTGAACATCGTCACCGCCTAATGTCATTTAATACGTCATAGATTATGACGTCACGCAGACCCTGAGCGTTAACTCAGATCAGAGGTAGCACCACAAAGTGAAAGTTGTTTATATCATCCTACATTAGGCCAACAAAATAATAGGTGTGTTTCCGATTTATCTGGCTGAAAACTAGGTAGTGGGGGATGGTAACTTCTTCTTTTTTTTTTTTTTTTTAGGAAACCACCTCCCAGGAACTAGAGGAACTAGAAAAAATGTCTATTTCATAACAATAGTTGGTTTAAACATAGGAGATGTGCTTTTTGACAGTTCCGGGTCAGGAAAACCTGTTTTCCTGCTTTTATAAGCTTTTTATGTCAAAAAATCCAAAAAAAAGTAAGATATGGTAAAAAAAAAATCAGGTATGGAATTTATTTTTTTTTAGGTAGGGGAAGGTTTTTCTAGGTAGGGAGGGGGGGGGGGGGGGGGGGTTAATCGGAAACACACCTATTTTTTTGGCCTTACTAGATATAAAAATAGGTTTAATTAGATGTTATTGTACCTTTAAGAGTCAAACTAAGGAGAACAAATAAACACAACTCGATGCACCGGCTCTAAGAAGGCTTGAGTGCGGCACTGGCAGCAGTGGTTTAATAGGATTGGTTTCTTACTGACCACCAGCTTACCTGGGCTTGACCACTGGGTCTGACCACTGGGTCTGACCACTGGTCACTCAAACAGGTGTGGTGTGTGTGTTGGCGAAACAAACTCACCTGCTCAGGGCAAGTGAACCAATGAAATCTCACTTGCTTCACACAGCACACACTGTAGGCTCAAAGCCTTTAAGATAAGATAAGAATGGTATGTGAATGATTGGACGCCTACTGCAGGCATCTAATCATTCACATACCATTCTTATGGTGTATATCATTAAATGCCAGTATGACTAGGTGTAATGTGTCTTACAGTATGACTAGGTGTCCGGGCTTACTGGAAGATCTATTCGTAGATGTATTCGTCCAATTCTGTAAGATTTATTTACTGAATAAAAATTCTATATATATACTACAATCAGGTGGTTTTGTACCATGATGAGTGCTGGTGAGGAAGCCTCAATCGTTTGGTGATGTATGGAGCATAAAAAAAATAATAAAAAACATTTTGACAGCTCATTGCCTACAGTTATTAGAATAAACAAACACAAATTTATGCCTTGGTGAAGGTAGAAAAATTGCCGAAACGTTGACAATAATTCATGATAAACATGCAACAGACAACCCTCTTAAACTGTCCTGTCCCTGATGTGATGGAGCTCCTCAGGGAATAACATTTTAACCAGATTTCAATAAATAATCACAAATTACTAAGTCCAACTGTACAGTGTCATTTCATTTCAAGAATTCTTTATTTGCAATGATGTTGAGATTACAATTAGGTCGTTCAATCACTAATGACACAATATTATCATTTCCTCCAATGAGTCTAGGCTCAGCGCCTCTCAGATAAGAATTGTATGTCAGTGATTGGACGCCTACTGCGCTAACGGCTTTTCTGCCCGAGAGCTAGCCATCCTAATGGGATTAAAATGACATTATGCGGGCCTAATGGAATTATAATGGCACTTTGCGGTTTGGAGCGAGAGGTTTTCCCTCAGTTTGAAGGGACTTTATCATCTTTGAGCCTAGACTGTATACATAATACAAGGCTGTGACACGAGGTTATCCTGACCCAATAATCCCCGCTACTCCGGCTATATCTTATCACCGTGTTTTATACAAACAATATCATGAGGCCTACTTGAAGTATATCAATTGTTAAATGATACTGTGGTGCCACTATTGGTAGCCAATAGCTATAAAATCGATACTTGAGACCGTCCTGTCAAGTTTATATTGTCATGATGAAATATAAGCTTCCAGTTGGTGTCACTAACTAGGCTTAAAAAACATCTTATGTTTCCGAATACACTCCAGGTACAAACCTTCAGATCAGATAAGAATGGTATATCAGCCTACTTCGCTAATCGGTCTCCTCGCCTAAGACTCGGCGTTTTAATGGGAATTTATGATATTTTGCGGTCTTAATGGAGCTATAATGGCACTTTGCGGTTTGAGGCGAGAGGCTTTACCTTCGTTTGAAGGGACTCTCCCATCTTTGGCCCTAGACTGAATATATCATGGTAAAAATTTGGGTAGGTAGGTCGGTGGATTTTGATGTGAAATCAATTAGGGAACATAAAATCTTTAGCATTACATCAATTTATCACTATTATATCACTATAATAAACGTGACCAGTGGAAAATATGGGTCAGATTTTCAGAAAATGTACAACTCGTGTTCGTCAATCTTCTCAAATAACCCAAATTTCAGACGAAAATAAAGTTCAAAATACAGTTCAACCTAACCAAACAGATTGCTAGAATCAATGCAATGCCAAATATACTCAAATTTACCTAGTATTTACCGAATTGCAGCTTAATTTTGCAAACAAATATTAGTTTGGGCCTAAGTGTATATAGTATAATTCCTGATGACTGACCTCTTTACACCAGGATCCCCTCACCTTCAGCAGGAGGCCATTATAACACATTGACGGTCAAAACCTGGCACACACTGACACACAAGAGAAACAACATCTCCTATACTCACTCTAATCAAGACAGACACAATGAGCGATACTGCCAGAGAAGCGAGGAATCGGGAAGAAAAAAGATGGATTTCCAGACACAAAACCCTGGTATCTATGGGACTGAACATTTTGGACTAATTTACCTATAAATTGAGAATTTTCCCAACACGTTCCTAAATAACATATTCACGGTTAGCCTCAATGGTGATGACAAAGGTACAAACCCTGACCAGCAAGCGTCAGTGCTACAGTCACTTCTCTCAAATCTAATCATAAAAATGAGAGGAGAGTTGACCTCTTTACACCAGGATCCCATGATCACCTTCAGCAGGAGACCATTATAACATATGGGTCAGATTTTCAGAAAATGTACAATTCGCCTTCACCAATCCTCTCAAATAACCCACATTTAAGACAGAATTAAGCTTCAAAATGCAGTTTAACATAACAGTACTGATACTTTCAATCAATGCGATACCAAATATACTCAGATATACCCAGTATTCTTCATTTTTCAGCCTTATTTAGAAGAATTTACTTAATGTGTAGAGCTGCCAATTGTACATTTTCTGAAAATCTGACCCATATTCACGGTTAGCCTGAATTCTGATGACAAAGGTACAAGCCCTGACCAGCATGCGTCAGTGTTACAGTCACTTCTCTCAAATTTAATCATAAAAATGATAATTTAATGGATTCTTATTTTTCAAAACTTCATGGTAGAAAATATGTAGTACACTTCATATCAGTCTGTAGCACAAACCCCTAATGACCCCCTAACGTTTAGGGGTCAGGTGATTCCTATTAACACTTTTAGCCTTAGTCTTAGCCTTGTGGGCTTATCGCTGTATGCGGTGAACTGCAACGCTCAAGGAATGTGGCTTTCTGGACAGGACTGAGATAAAAATCTGGTCCCCTAGTATATGCCAAGGTGCTACTGAGGGTGGCTACCTACAGGTGGGGTTGAGTGGGGTTGCGTAAGGGTTACACAGGTAAGGACCTCCAGGGTTACATCAACAAGTATACACGCTGGTTGATAAAAAGTGATACGAAAATGGGCAGAAAAGTTATTTATTTCTACAAAAACAATTTCTATCATTTATAGAAAACTGACAGATACATAGTGACAAATAGTTAACCAGAGTATTTCACTAAGTTAAGAATGTATTAATATCACGTTAATGTGTTTTTTTTATTATTAATGTGTTTATTTGTCCCTCCAGTATGCTGAACTTACGCCAGCTATTTTCTGTCAAGAATTATAAAGTTCCTATCTGAACGTCAACAGGAATGAATACCAAAGGATTTTGACCAAAATATCTCTCGCATTAGTGCTTTTGGTGAACACTAGAATGCAACTATTTCAATATGGTGCTCCTTCGTCTTCGTAAACCCAGAGAATGACCAATCCACAATACACTTGGGTATCTGAGGATAGAACTGCCTAGAAAGTTTTATATCAACAGTATAACAAACTGTAATATTATTATTAACCCTTTTATCCCAGATCGCCAGAAAAATGAAAAAATAATAAAAGTTTCTAACAAAATCCATGAATTCATGAAAACCATAGGAAATATCAAAGATTATTTATTTTCAGTAATCAAATCTTCCATTTTACGTTTTGGGTGGATTTAGCTAGGAATAGTTAATATAGCCTTCACAGGAAATTAGACAGAGCAGCCCGAGCCCGAGCCCGAGCATACAGTGTTACTTATCAATCTTATTCATTTATTATTTCAATCTTACCATATATTCATTAATATCTTATCTTATTTTATCATTGATTAAGAATAATATAATTATTTCATCATCTATCCACATTTAATTATATTTCAATTCTCATCTAATAATGATCTGTAGAAATATTGATATGAATGAAACATTTATTTAAATTGATCAATCGGTTAAATGTATAATATATTATAAAATATAACTCCCATGTTTTCATTTGTATTATTCCATCATTAATAATTTAGTTGACATTTTCAAATTTAATTCATATTAACTTTGCCTATTCATGAAGTCATTTAAATACTGAGCCATGATTTCAATTAGAATAAAGCGCACAAAAGGCAGGCAAGACAAAAGACTGACGAAACAATCGGACAAATGGGTCAGATTTTCAGAAAATGTACAATTGGCAGCTCTACACATTTAGTAAATTCTCCTAAATTAGGCTGAGAAATGAAGAATACCAGGTATATCTGAGTATATTTTGTATCGCATTGATTTAAAGTATCAGTTCTGTTATGTTAAACTGCATTTTGAAGCTTATTTTTGCCTTAAATGAGGGTTATTTGAGAGGATTGGTGAAGGTGAATTGTACATTTTCTGAAAATCTGACCCATATAAGAACACAGTTGCCACCCAAGGCCGACCGAGATCCGCACACTGCGGCAAGACAGTAGACAAGATCATGACATCCGAACAATACATATACCTGATTTACAGGCCTTTATTTTGGCAACTGAAAAACCCTTGGCAAATTATTAAGCCCCTCAAGAACTAATATACCATATGGTATTGGATTCAGTGCTGAAATCCAGCCATTTCAGTGAGTGTACGCGTCGTTTTATATGCACCATAAAACAAGTTTAATGCAACGAGATATGCCATTGTTGCAACACACTCAAGTATTACCATTTAGTCTGTCATTTGTTTTATTTCGTCGCGGAGGAACAAAGCATGAAACACACATGGCTTGGATATAGTTTGATTTGGTTCGAAGACTAATTGTCATTTTTCCAAAGCACAATTGTTATATTCATGTTTAAGAATGGATGCAAATCGATGGAAAGAAGAATACAGTCAAGGCCCAAACTTGAGAGAGTCCCTTCAAACGAAGGAAAAGCCTCTCGCCTCAAACTGCAAAGAGTCATTATAATTCCATTGAGACCACAAAATGTCATTATATTCCCATTAAAACCCCGAGCCATAGGCGAGAAAACCTATTAGCGAAGTAAGCTGACATACCATTCTTATCTGATCTGAGGATTTGGACCTAGAGTGAATAGGAAATCACTGTGACGTTGCATGAATCTTTTTCATGAGATTCAAAAAGCCTTTTTTCAAATTATATCTTTCCTTAAATATGCCCTTAATATAAAGCATGAATATTGTTGAATGACAGTTGCTGTTTAATAACTTCCCCAGGACATTGACCCACTACTGGGAGGCCTATAGTATAAAAGGTTTATAATCTTCTGTCATACTTGGACCAGTACTGTGACCTAACAGGTAGAAACTCACTCACTGAGGAAGCCTTTCAATAATGGGAGAGAAATCTGGCTGTGATTTTGAAACAGACCACTGTTAAACCGACTTTTTAATATTGGTATTGTTATTCATAATCTGTTATCAAATACGGTACGGAGAATATCTCATTATTTATTGTCGCTTTATATTATCTTGTACTTAGTTTCTTTAGTTTTTATAGGTCTGTAGTATGGCATGAACTGGAAGAACAGATTCTTAAATCTGAAGAGTATAACCAAATGTGTATCTCTTAGTCTTTCAAATAAAGAATTTATTATTATTGTTATAACTGCCAAACTCATAGATCTATGTTTAATCCTGGATAAATAAAGAATTAACAAAATAATTTCCATGACTTTCAAGCCCCCAAGGTAATACCAGAATATGAACAAATTAATTAACATTTAACATAAAGAAAAATATCATAATGAAGCCTATTTTTTTCAGTGATTTATTGATAAAATTCTGAATATATTATTTGGAGAAGACGATGAGATCAGGTGAAATCAAATATGATATTTAAAAAGATATCATAAAGTACCGTACACCCATCATATCATAATCAAACTATAGATCTGACAAGTGATGGTTATGAACCCTACACAAAGTCATTTGAAATGAATATATGTAAAAATAAAATATCTTAAGACTTGTTTCGTTATTTTTGCAAATCTGATTATGAGTCTAATTAATATAGCAATATAATAATCTGATCCATGGAATTTCCTATCAAGATCGGGAAATAACATGCATTGGTAATTTGATACCGTACTGTAATGTAGGCTCTATTATTAATATAGCAAATGATTTGTAATCATTTGATATTATTATTAATATAGGACCAACAGGTCAACGGGAAGGATGGTAAATAATCGCTTAATCAAATCTAGATTAGGTTTCGAGAATAGGAAAAACCTGCAGCTAACATTTTGATAGGGCGACCCACATACAATGTCCCAGGGTTCGCTATTCTACAACAGAGTAATGACGCAAAGATAAGATGGGGAGAAAAAACTGATCCAGTTCCGAGCTCACTCATTTCCATGCAATGCCAATGGCCAATGCCTCGAATCATGCATTCCCCAGTGCAAAAAATAAAACCTTTCATTCAATATTCATCCTTTGCCATTTTTATCTGAGATGCTTAAATTGCCAGGAATATATCCAAGCAAAAGCCCTGAAAAAGCGGTTCATATATGAAGTCGAAGGACTTATTTTGGACCTGCTACGCGAGCTCCGATGACTTTCGAACAGGCTGACAGCCAACTTGTAATGTTTTCTCTACGACAAGTACAAGCCCGAGCTGAGTGAACTGTCACTATCCCCATCTTCAAACCCGGATTTCTACCCTTCACTTACCTTCGTTTTCGTTACAATGTGCGTGGCTAATTTAACAACGGCAAAATTTCCTTTGCCGATGGTCCTTTCCATTTGATAATATCCAACACGGACGGGGCCAGCCCCCGAAGTTGAGGCGGTCCCAGCCCTGGACCTCTTCTCGGCCGCCATTTTGTTTACCCAACCATCGGCCGCCTCGTTCTGGCGATAACTAGGTCAGATTGGTGACGTCAATGGGAGAGGACTAACGTCATACCTGGGACACTGCGCAGGTGCCCTGGAAGACTTGTAGTAGTAGTAAGGCTGTAAGTATAGATTATACCACTCAAGTATGGCTCTTTTGGGAGGAAATTATTTATTTTATCACCAGCATCATCTGTGTTCCTAGTCGAATTACCGAGGTTGTATACATAGGCTTGGATAAAGCTATCACTGGCTAATGAATCAATATTTCCCAGCATATGGAGAGCTTGGCGGTTGAGTAAGTATTTAGGTCACAAATATCTAGGTTAGTAAAGGGGCGGGGGAGATTTATTGTCAATATTGAAATATGGATCTTCATGCACTTTTCAATTCTCACTCCGGCTTCTTGCTTCAAATTTTAAGATGCTGCTACGGATGTCAAAGAAATGTGAATTAGATTAAAGCAGAACGTGGTTTCATATTAATTTAAACCAATGCTATAATTAATGAATTTTTCGTTTTAAAAATAATATCAATTGACAATTGTTTATTAATATTAATTGAATATAATATGTTTATTATAACCCTATATAGGTCCTAGCAATAAGTTAAACTCGGCCTTGGCCTGACTGCATGGTTAATTAAGAAATATTGATTATTGTACTTTTTTGTATACAAAATATTTGTTTTGCCTATCAAAACAATCATATCACAAGAGCTCATTTTGCCACGGCGGTTGATATTTGCCAGGCATAGGTCCCGGCATAGGCCTACAGGTCCTTAATTGCTGGTTTAATCTTGAATTTTCAAATATAATATTTCTGTGCATAATATATCATTTTCTAAAGATATTTTATATCACGAGGATATAGCCTATATATAATACATGTTCCATAGGCCTACCATATTGTCACTGACACAAATTTAAGAACCATCACAAATAATCCCTTAACGCAACCATGCCTCAGTGTATGGACCTATAGCTCGGTGGTGGCTGATAGTGGTGGCAGCGATGGTGGCAGTGGTGGCGGTGGTGGTGCTGAAGGGAATGCTTTTCTCTCAGGCACCCAGAAAACCCCATGCAGGAAACCAGGAAGTGCGAGTTGCTCCTAGAGAGCACGAGTAGGAGCGACGTCACACGTCCTGCTGTGGTGCAGAGGCTCTATCAATCCTCATCTGCTCCTCTATAGGCTCTGCAGGCTAGAGGTAGGGGGCGGGGGGGGGGGGTACTTCCATTTAGAATTTATCAATTAATAAATTAAAAAAAATCATTATACATGGTGCAACTAGATACGTCAATAATTTTGATTAAAAAGTTTTATTATTGGATAAATCATTCCCATGGTTTTGTCTACTTTGTGCAGCGAGGTCAGAGCTATTGGAGAGCGTGTGGGTGTGTGGGAGGCGGGGTGTGTGTGGGGGGGGGGGGGAGGGGGAGGTACTCACAATATGTCACATTAAGCACTTTCAATACATGTATGGGATAGATAAATGGTTTCTAGGCGGGGGGGGGGGCACTCACATCTAGAATATTATATACACTCAAAAGCCTATTGCCTGTAGTTGTGAGTACCAGTAACGGTAGCAAGGATCGAGGTTCGTTAGAGGGAAAGAATTAGATAAACAGCCTAGACAGTTAGGTCCAGACACCCACATTCCTCGATTCCACATCCAGCGATAAGCTTAACCGCAAGGCTAAGACTAAGGCTAAAGCGTTAATGACGCCCTGAAACTTAGGTGACCACAACTGCCTTCTGAACCTGACTGTAGAGAAGGGGCAGAGATAGTGTTGATGGGGAGTGTGTGTGTAGGGGGGTAGGGGGGGGGGTACTATGTAGAATGAATATATAAATTCAGAATCATGATAACATATTGCATCTAGATATAAGCCCAATTATTTTTAGAAGGAAAGATTTATAAGTGTGTTCTGTCTTCTAACTTGTGAAAGAAATAAAAGAGATAGAGAGAGGGGGTCGGAAGGGAGAGCGAGGGGGCAGTCCTTTAAAAAAAATTGAAGTAAGAAAAAGGCCACAATGCATAGTTCCACAGATATTTATTGGAGGTATAGTGGTATCGCTCAATGTTTGGGAATTTTCTTAAATCTCGGAGGTGGGGAGGGTGGGGGGACCTCAAACTAAAATAAACCCTATTACCCACATATATAATTATATTGTATGTATATTACATATCATCATACATCATACATATTCAGGTGTCGGTTATCCACATATGGAACTGGTGTTGTGTTAGATGCGGTCTAATAAATGTTTAAATAAATTAATAAATCTTATTTGGAAGTACCCCCCCCCCCCCCCCGTTCCCTCGTTGGGATATGCAGCCACAACCATTTCTTGGGGCGGTGCACCTGCTCTAGACCCGGCAGATGCTGGGCTGTAGAAGGGTTGGACACTCAGTGCCTGGGTTGGCAGTGGTAGGACGGGATGGGGCAGGGAAGACTGGGGAGGGAGAAAAGAAAGTACTGGAGGGACTGTATGGAGCGCAGAGACAGGACCGGAGAGGTCCAAGGAGGATTTATAGATAGAATGTGATAGCGACATAGATAGACGGGTACAGATATGATTATAAAGAGCAGAGATTGAGGGAGAGAGGGAGAGGCAAAGGGAGAGAGAGGAGGAGAGGAGAGAGGGAGAGAGAGAGGGAAGGGAGAGAGAGAGAGAGAGAGAGAGAGAGAGGGGGGGGGGGAGAGAAGATATATTGAGAGAGAAGGTAAATCTTAAAATAAAATAAAATTTATTTTAAAATAAATAAAAATTCAACTAATTACCTTTGGTGATGAATGAGCCTCCAATAATCAAGAAAAAATTGATCATTTTGCATTGCTTATATATATAACACAAAGCTGGCCTAACAACATTTTGTCACAAAAGAAATACCCTTATATTAAAGATTCCTATCATGTTAACAGTTTAATGCACGAACAAATGATTTGCTGGGATTCATTTATAGTCATTGGTAATCTCCTTATGTTAATATTGGTGTTGTAAAGATCTATTAACCATTTCATGCTTAATAAAGTCAAACATTTTGGCGAAAGCGAAAGAAATGAAGATTTTGAATTTTTAGATGGGAGAATTCTCTTGACTTTTGCACATATTCTTGGTTTTTATTTTGACTTAGTATTCTTCTGTTCAAGTTGTAAGGAATTTTATTTAGCATATAATTTATAAATGCGTATATTTCAGTATCGTATGTATGTATGTCGAATTCTGGCTGATTATCCTTGTCAAATGGTGAATTAATTCAACTAATTAGCTAGAAGTTCAACTGTCAACTTCCCACATACTTGCCAACTACATGTTGTGCTGTCTCTATCTTGTACTTACAACCATTTATTTCACAACGGCGGAATATAAATTTTTACATTTCCTTCTGCATATAAAATATTTTTGCCTCGACAGTATTTCATGACAATATAACATTTCTGATCTTGGATAAAATAGGAATAAAGAGTTGTTAATATGTATAAACTGTATACATTTCCAATCGCGCGTAAAGATAAGAAATGATAATTATGATGATCGTATACTGTTACTCTGACCCGCTTAGTTGGCACTACACGTGCTAACCTACTGTTCCCCTGATTCATTTTCCTTCCTGGTTTTGCCACAAGAGGGCAGCACTTGCTGGTCCTATGAAGTAGTATAAGGAACGGGAGATAGGGTCGGGCGTGAGGAGAAGTCCCCGGTGGACGTATAGTTTATGGATAATTTTAGAACGGCAATGTTTCTTTGATGTCGATGTGGGGAAGAGGGAATGCCATTAATTGCTATTAATCTCTCAGCTCCTAATGAACATAACTGCTGGTTTATGACTTGTGGCAAGTTGTGCTCGGTGGAAAGACTCATTTACAGGACAGCTCGCCCTGTCTTATATTATAACAAGGCCATATATATAAGTCTGCCCCTCCAAATTATTTACTAGGCACATAGGTGGCGAGCCCACTAGGGGGGGCAGGGGGGGGGCGCAGTTAATTACCAAAACAACAGTCCTTTCCCTCCGCCTCCCTTTAAACTTACCCCGTTCAAAACTAGGCCTATAAATGTGTTGATGTCTGTGGGCGGGGACACCACATAAATTAATGTCAATCAGCCACTAGTGCCAAACTGAAAGAATAAATGAACTTTTATCACTCTATGTCTGGGTTAGTATTCGTACTCGTCTAGGATGGGAAATGGAGCAATACTTTATTATGCACTGGAAAGATAAGATAAGACATTAGAGAATTCTTTATTTGCCATAAGGTGTACAGTAGCCTATACATAGTAAGGAACCATCCCTTTTTTCTCATTTTTCATTATTTT
Source organism: Sthenelais limicola (assembly GCA_942159475.1). Taxonomy (NCBI): domain Eukaryota; kingdom Metazoa; phylum Annelida; class Polychaeta; order Phyllodocida; family Sigalionidae; genus Sthenelais; species Sthenelais limicola. Next base: position 58,025,172 of record OW804102.1, on the reverse strand, counting down.
CTACTTATCATCATCTTCATAATTATCATGCGGACATTAGGCCTATATAGAATTAGAAATTAGTAAGAGAACTGAAAAATGGCCGCCAGGTCGCCCACGAAGTTTATATCTTATAAATTATGTCATTTTTTCAAATGTCCTATGTAATGGTTTTGGAATGAGTGATTAGGGCAGATTGCCTTGAAAATCGACTAAATTAATTTGAGCCAAGTGTCTGTCTGCATTTTCTGTTAGGTATGAAAATAAAATAAAATTAATTCTTTAGAAAAAAATACTTTGGACAAAGATCATCTAAAAAAGAGGCATAGACGAGTTTATGCGACATAGGCTGTACATTTAATATTGCTGTAAAGCAATGATCATTGCCTCATTATAAATATACTTATTGTATAAAACACATAAACATGGAATGTGAATATTTACAACTGCTTGCGGTAATAAAGTTACCGAGAGGACATTATCATTAGCTAGCTTGGCAACCTTCTGTCCGTCGGCCTTGAAACAGGGTATATAGGAGGTAGCATCCATCTCCACTGCCCCAGTTCTAGGAGGAAGGGCTAGGATACCCAGCTAGGTAGGAGGTGGCTCAGTCGGTAAAAACGCTGGCCACTCCCCTGATGAGAAATAAGCCACGCCTACCCAATGATTGATACCTGTCCTCCCCTGCACAGCCCCTCCCCATAGGAGCTAATCCCAAACACAGAGCACCTTGACCCCCAATTATTGGGCATGAACAGATAGAGTAGGTCCTTCTCCTGATGAAACAGTTGTTGGGTTTTTTTAGAAAAGTTTTATTGGTCAAAGTTTCACATCAGATGCGATAATTCTCATTTGCCAACATTTGGTTAAGACTTGTCAAAAGGAAAGAAATACAATAATTATGAGCTAACCACACACATACACATGCACTTGACTTGTACCCGTGCAATATGGATGTTATGGGGTAAATCACTTCTACTTCTAACCCAAAAGACATCAGAAGTTCCATTTTATATGTATTATATGGCATTTATTTATAATAATTCTAAAGTCATTTTGCCCCATCTCTCTTCCGTATATGTGATGTGTTTTTGGACAATGAGTCATAAGTCGCAAAATATGGATTTTGAGATATCACCATATTTGAGAAGAGGAGATCAAGGTGATTCCAATGATAGTAAACACTAGGACACCTAATATGTATTTCTATATTTTAAATTTGATATTTTCATTTTTGAAAAAAAAGTAAAAGTTTGCAATGTTTCTAGATGCCAGTAAAATAACTAAATATACTCTATACGAAGGCCTTCAAAATGCAAGGATATATTTAACACAATGTCCCAAAATTTCTTACATGGATTTATATGACTATCCCTCTAAAGATCAGAACATTTCAATGAAGAAATCTTGAGAAAAAAACACTTTGAAAAATATCAATTTTGCGATTTGTGACTCATTTTCCTGGAACATATCACATATGATATACCTGGGCCCTGCTTTAATATAGGTCTAATAAGAAGCGTTTGCATAGGGAATGGAAGATAACATTTGAGACAACAGATTCGATTTTCTTCCAAACGTAATCATTCAAGATTGTCTGAAGTGTATTTGCGAGGTCTAAGAATGAAACTCTTATAGATATGTGACCTGAAATGTTATATCAGCTTCTGGTGTGAGTGACCTCAGCATGGCTAATTTGGATCGAGAGATTTGAACAATTAATTTCATCTCTTGGGTCAGATTTTCAGAAAATGTATACAATTCAACTTCGCCAATTTTCTCAAATAACCCAAATTTCAGACGAAAATAAAGTTCAAAATACAGTTGAGCCTAACCAATCAGACAATTGTACATTTTCTTGGTGGTTTGGGGGGGTGGGTGGGGTGGGGTGGGGAGGTGGGTTGGTGGGGTGGGGTGGGGGGGGGGGGACAGCATGTTAACACCGGGACTCAATGCGCCTTCTCTATTGTTGCCACATCAGTACTTCACATAGTTATTAAACAATAAAAACGAGTCGGTGAAGCGGATGAGAGGAGAGGAGAAATGTTATTGTTTCAGAGTGAGATATAATTGTACAAGTTGAATTGTTTAAGAGTTGTGTGTTTATTTCATGCCGATTGAGCTGGTCTTTATATAACGCATTACTAATATTCCTTTCTGGCGTTATTTTATGGCCTCTCCACATTATCTTTCAAATATATTTGTTTAAATTCTACTTTTTATGGCTTTTGTTCTGTTTTTGCAAAAACCTTTATTTCCATTACACATGTGTACAAACGTGAGCATAAACGTGACTAACAATAGCATGATTATCGACAAGATACACCCTAATAATACAGAGCCGAATAACATATATCGAAACACTAGAATTTAAGCAGAAGAATGTATTCCTCCATGTTTGCTGCCAAACAGGCCGCCTTTCCTCCTTTCTAGACTCTATTTTTGATATTGTGCTCCTAAACACATTACATCTGGATCTTAGTTTATAGAATGCGGATAAAGTATCCAGTCTCCCCGTCTCAAGAGGACACGTTCAGATCAATTGTTCAGATCTCCAGAAACAGAAAATGTTTGTTATCGATTCCCCCCCCCCCCCCAACCTGTGGACCTTAAAAGGTCCCACGTCTTTTTTGTACTTATTTTCCTTTTGGCCTAACTCTCAAGGGTCCTCGTTTGCCGGGCTATGGTTGGTTTATCTATTTACCTGAGTTCACTAATATGTCATACCGTGTAAATATAATAAAAATAAATGTTAATAATTCCTCATTTTATTTTAACTCAATAACAATTTTTCTCGCTTTGAATATGCTGTTCAACCCTGAATGATTATTTGATAAATAATGAGTATAGACTTGTGACTCATTTTCATCAAACACATCACATATAAGAAAATCACAACTTTTTAAATATTGCCTTTTAGATCTAGGCTTTCAGTCTAGGCTCAGAGTTGAGCGACACCCCCCCCCCCCCTTCCCCCCCCCCCCTTCCCCCAAACTGAGGGAAAGCCTCTCGTTCCAACTGCCAGGGTCAGGAAAGCCATTAGTGCAGTAGGCGTCCAATCACTGACATACCATTCTTATCTGATTTGAGAGGCTGTGAGCCTAAACTGCTTTCTTTTGTTCACGGACTGGGAGATTCTTCCATAATAAATACCCTTTCTCATGAGGAGATTTCTGAGCTTTTCTGATCTAGGATTATTAAGTTGATACCTTCAGCTATATGCTGAATCATTGAGGGTAATTCTTGCCGGGTGAACATTAATATTAAAATGGAATTGGTTCTTTGTTTGGCCTAAGCATGAAAAAGATGAAACTAAATGAACTAAAACAAGATGACGTTGAGCCAAGTTTGCGGCTAAGCACAGAGATAATCTCATTATTCTTGCTTACCGTATTTTTGCTTATGTCATAGACATCGAACTGTTATCAATTACAGACTTTATATAAGGTAAAACATGCAGATAATACTTCCATGGAATGCTGACATAATTGTTATTGAATACTGCATGTAAATGTATTTATTTTCGCGCAGATAATTTTTCGCGCACTAAGTACTTCGACACCTTTTCACGCGGATTTAAATTCGTGCAGCAAGGAAGTCTTACACCTTGTTTATGCAATAATTATACCTTTCGCACAGGATTTATTTTCACGCCCAAAGTTGGGTGCACGAAAATAGATACTGTGCACAGATTAATACGTTTACAGTATTCAATTTATTCAATCTCTCCAGGACCATGTCTGCACGTATATAAGGCCATGGGGTGTCGGGGAGATTCACTCACTCGGAGACATTCGGGCAGACGGTGCAAGGCGTCGGAAACAGCATCTGATAATATATAGAAGGCAAGTAGTCATATCACTCAGTCTCAGTATATATGAGTCAGATATTCGGTAAATGTACAATTAGCAGCTGTATACATTTAGTAAATTAGGCTAAATTAGGCTGCAATTTGGTAAATACTTGGTAAATTCGAGTGTATTCTACATTGTATTTATTCTAGCAATCTGTTAGGTTAGGTTGAACTGTATTTTGAACTTTATTTTCGTCTGAAATTGAAGTTATTTGAGAGGATTGGTGAAGTTAAATTGTACATTTTCTGAAACTCTGACCCATATATAAAATGTTCCAATGTTTTTTTTCTTTTTTTAGAAAATTTTATTTGGTCAAATATTCATAATAGTGATAAATCTCATTTGCCCAATTGAAAAGCATATAAGGCGTTTTGATATCAAGCAATACATTTAGATCAAGGAAGATTTAATAATCCAAGTGGTATAACGAATTATTACAGTCTATATAATTTCTAGTTAATTAGCGAGAGTTCATAATTGTAAATCTGATTTAATTCTGAAGGAGATAGTATCTGTCTGAATCAACTCGCTGTACCAGAACACATTTCCGACTACAACGAGCAGGTACTCAACTAAATTACATAGAATCGATATTTTTTTTTATGTTTTGGGGCCAACATAAAATACAACATATGTGATGTGATTCAGGAAAATGAGTCACAAGTCGCAGAATTGATATTTTTCAAAGTGTTTTAGTTGTAAGATATCTTTGTTGGAATGTTCTGGTTTTTGGAGGGTTGAGCACTTAGGAACTGATTTTAATTCTTGACACGCACATATATTTTGAATATCACTTTCATACTTCATCCAAAAAGTACCCTCACACCCCCACCAACGCCCTCGGCCAATGCAAGTTCCAAATTAAACTTAAATGTACAATTGACCTTCACCAATCTTCTCAAATAACCCAAATTTCAGACGGAAATAAAGTTCAAAATGCAGTTTAACATAACCAAACAGATTGCTAGAATCAATGTAATGCCGAATATTCCCGAATTTACCTAGTATTGACCAAATTGGAGCCTAATTTTGGAGAATTTATTAAATGTGTACAGCTGCCAATTGTACATTTTCTGAAGATCTGACCCACCACCCAGTTGTATATTATCCAGTATATAGTTAGCTGGTGATCCCTTAGTAAATAACACAACCAATGCGATGCAGCAGAGGCCACGGCAGAAATCGTCCGCTTGATATAAATATTCAAAAGAGAAAACAATTGAACTAGCTGCAGAGAAACATTTGTATTGCCTTGATTAATGCAGATGAGATTGTATTTGTGTAAGAACGGTTAATTGAAGGCGTTAGAGATAGTGTAGTTCCAAGTATTTTGTAATGATATTTTAATGCAAGAACGTTCGTAAAGTATGTAAAGTGTTTTTCATAGAACACTAATCTTGGAATTTATGGTAGAAAAGATTTGAAATTGTGATGGCAACGTATGAAAATAACTACAATAGTGAGTCATGCATATTTGTTTAAATATGTGATGTGTTCCAGGAAAATGAGTCATAAGTCGCAGAATTAATATTTTTCAAAGTGTTTTTTTACAAGATCACATTATTGGAAGGTTCTGATTTTTGGAGAGCTTATCACTTATATATATATGGATCGATGTATCAAATTTCAGGAAAATGTATGTAATATATCCTTTCATTTTAAAGGTCCTCATATGGACTATATTTAGTAACTTTAGTGATTATTGCTCCACAGAAATATTGCAAACATTTTTTTTCCAAAAAAAAAATATCAAACTTAAAAAATCTAGAAATCCTTATTAGATTATTATACTGTTTACTATCATTGGAATCGGCTTGATTTCATCTTTTCACATGTAATGGAATCTCAAAATCTATTTTTTGCGACTTATGACTCATTTTCGGGAAACACAACACATATGTGGGATTTAAAAATGTCTGGCCAATAGAAATATTTAAAAAAAAGAGTCGGTCGGTAATACATATTGTATGCTGCTGCTAGTTGCCTGTTCAACAACCCACCAGGTGGAGGCACCTTGCATTTTTGTTATAAATGTTTTTATTAGCCATCATATTTATACACTTACAAGGAACGCATACATAATGGACATGATTAGACATATGGATATTGTTTCCCGGGAAAATGTAAAGCTCATTGTATCTATATTTTGCTACATAAAAGTGCTGTATTTGGAATCGCTTTATTAGCTGTCTAACACTAGATGGCAGTATTGTACTAATTTGTAGTAAGTAGGTGGCGCTCCGGTGGTGGGAATATACACTTTATTCCTCCCTGTTTAAACGCGTTTAAACATCATACAACATACTATACAAACATTTTATGGGTAAACAGATGAACTAATAATAAATGTTAAGATGAATTCACTTAAAATTTCACATTAAAATATTTATTAACATTTCATATTAAATAATTGGCCCACAAACCATGATTGGGTCTTTTTCTCTGAAAGCAGCTCTTTTCCCATAATTTATAGGGATTAACAATTAGATTTTAAGCAAAACCTATGGTACTCTAATGCTTTGTAACTGATCTCGGCTGGGCGAAGCATACAAACCTGAATGGTCAAGTACATGTTTCAAATTTAAGCAACCCCTCCACAAATCAACGGTCCTGGCTAAGACCATAAAGTGCCTTTCTGTCTCTTTTTCTCTGACTCTCTCTCCCTTCTTCTCTATCTCTATTTCCTGGGTATGATCATAAACTGCCTCCCTCTCAGCTCTCCCGCCCTTGATATAACCTTCAATGTGTTGATAAGAGCGTAAAGCAACCAATCTCACTCACTCACTCCCTCTCAGCTCTCCCACCCTTGATATAACCATCAATGTATTGATAAGGGCGTAAAGGAACCAATCTCACTCACTCACTCCCTCTCAGCTCTCCCACCCTTGATATAACCATCAATGTATTGATAAGGGCGTAAAGCAACCAATCTCACTCACTCACTCCCTCTCAGCTCTCCCTCCCTTGATATAACCTTCAATGTATTGATAAGGGCGTAAAGCAACCAATCTCACTCACTCACTCCCTCTCAGCTCTCCCTCCCTTGATATAACCATCAATGTATTGATAAGGGCGTAAAGCAACCAATCTCACTCACTCACTCCCTCTCAGCTCTCCCTCCCTTGATATAACCATCAATGTTTTGATAAGGGCGTAAAGCAACCAATCTCACTCACTCCTCCTCAAATCAGGAACTGGGTGGCAATTGTCAATAGCTGTGTATGTGTGAAATATACATGTATAGACTTGTTAAAGCTGCACTCTCAGCTAACGTTGGTTAAAAATTAAACTTTGACTTTTTGTTCTATTTTTTCCAACCCTTCTAACAATAATGTGACCAAAATTTTGGACGATTTTGTCCAGTTGTTTTTTGTTGTTATTTTTTTTTGTTTTTAAAAGTTTTTATTCAGTCTATCAACAAAAATCACTTCTTCCTCCGGGGTCGATTACATCATTTACATCGCACCCTCTCATCGTTTGAACATGTTTATTACTCTGACTAGAAATATTTAATTTAAACTACCTAGTACATGAGCTATATGTATGGAGAATGACTCTTTGGTAGCAGACAATATACATGTATTGAGCATGACTTTTTGGTAACCAACCGAGAGAATTTGTTTTAGCAGAAAAACTTCTCGATCCACGCTATACTTTTGTTGTTGTTGTTGTTACTTTTATTTATCAATTGATACAGTCGGTGGGTCTGATCTCCAAACATTGGGAGGATCTCAAGCCCTACCGTTTTTGCTACAGGGTTTCTAAAACTCATTTGTATTTGTAGGACCCGCCCAAATCCTTTCTTACGATGACTTCACTTATTATCGCTCACCGGCAGCCGTTTTATCTTGGTCTAATCCACTTTGAATTCTTGTATAAACAAACAGCAGCAGAATATTGATAAATCCAGCCCTATAAGTATGATATGAGTTAATTTGTAAATAAAACACCTCTTCTCTACCACAGACCTCAACATAAGGCAACATGTCCGCAGCACGTAATGCCATCCTTGCTGGTGTGTCCTCCATCCAGGTGCTGGGCACACCAGGAACCATGATTGTCCATGGCAACAACACTGATGTCATCATGACTGATAAGAACGCTGATGTTATGCTGGCAGCAGGAGTGAGTGGGAGCGGCCGGGTGGTAGTGTTCTCCCAGGACTCGTACACCCACCTCTTCTTCAGCCCCCCGACCTCCAACCACCAACTGGTGAAGAACATCAAGAACTGGGTGACATATGACAGCTATGTCAGTGATGCGGAAATAGAGAATGTTGACCAGTTAGTGCATTATGTTAATGTTTAGTTTTATTTGTGTTTATTCACTCTCATCATTTAAAATAATTATTGTGAAAATTAACTCATATCTATGGATAAGAATTTTATTGAGTAATATTATTAACTTTCTGAAACTTATTTACATGCTATCCTAGCGGTGCCATGGTTTAATATCTTTACCTATACAACCTTTCTGCAGTTTTTAATTGTTTATTATAAAATCTTTTATTCTAATGTAGTAATTCAGATGGGGGTACCACCATCTGTCTGAATAGTTTTTCTATTTCTATTGGTAACCAAATTTTAATCAAATTAAAATTTGCTCTTTTTGGTCTATTCTTTAACTACCTATCTAGAAAGAATCAGAATCATAAATGTATAAACAATAGTATATTGAATTTCAGGAATGTTTGTCATAATAAAATCATGAAATGTATCTATTATTTGCAGCTATCACAACTTTGATGACATCCCATCCACGTGCAAGATCCTGGCGTGGGTCGGCATGCAGGAGAAAAGCAAGGCATTCTATGAGAAGATGCGGGTGTGGATCAACAACGGGGGTGGAGTTGTATGTGGAGCCACACCATGGGGCTACTTGGCCATCTATCCTGGGAAAACCCTAGAAGATATGCCACTGAACAACGTCCTCAACAGCATTGGCATCAGGTATCAGCTGAGTATTCTTATATATATATAGGTTCCGCAAGTCTAGCCTATAAATAAACGTAAACGTATCTGTATCTCTGATATACAAACATATGTTAAAAGGAAGAAAAAAGTTCAGTAAAACATGACGGGAAAAACGTAACATAACATATGAAGCAAAATGTTTAATCTCACAATTTATCTTTTGTACATAAAGATGCAACGTAATTGACAAAAAAAATGCAGATAAGGTTACGTAATTGAGATAGGTTTGCTTGTGGAACCTCCCTGATATTCTCAGTTTACCTTGTCATATCATTGCTACTAACGTCTCATCTAGTCTCACCATCATTGGAAATCATCTCACATCTGCATAAAAATAAAAAAATATATAAAAGTTAATATCAATAATGTTCTTTGATTTGAGACATCAGGATAATTATCAATATATATTGAGATCCCTTCTTCCACTCATATTGAAATATTTTACCAGTTCTTATAGCTGGTCTTCCACTAAGTCATACAATATTTCAAGGTGCACACTTGTGGACTTTTTAATAATTTATTCAATTCAATTTAGGTACACTGACCTGTACATGAACAGTTCAGGTTCCATCTATGTGTCTGACAACCTGGCTGAGCACGCTAGTGTACAGGATGCAGTGAAAGCAAGCCGTGAGGACATCAACAACCTGGCCAAGTATGGCAAGAACATAGAAGGTGCCATCACTTACCTCTCTGATGATGAACTGGATGCTCTTCTACCTGACATCACACAGATGATAGAGCAGTACAAGGACACCATCCACTGCATACCAACCAAGTCCAGGCCAATAAGAACTGACAGTGGGAAGAGACTTGCAAGCCTCATGAATCGCATCTTTGTAAGGACTGGGTACTACCAGGGAGAGAAGGTTGCTGAGGGAATTGATGAATTCCCTGGAGACTTCTCAACACCACCACAGACTACATCAGGGTCAGCTAGTGTATCTTCCAGAGGGTATCCATCACGCAGCTTCCCTCTTGGATACTACCTGCCAGCTGGGGAAGAACTAACTGTAACATGGTCATCTCTTCCCAGCAAGAAATGGAGCATTCTAATTGGCTGTCACAGCGATGAGCTTTACCAGGTGAATGGGGAGTTCAGAAGATGGCCCAAGATCCAAATCAGCAAAAAACTGGAGACCAGTCCCTTGAAGATCCGCAGTCCATTTGGAGGAGCCATCTTTCTAAAATCGCCCGACAATGTTGCTGAAAATGTTTCTGTCAACTTACAGAATGTTGTGAAGACACCCATATTTGTCCCTGGCAAAGGTTCAGAGTGGAACAACATCAGGTCAGTCAAAATTGATCTTGTTAAGTTGAATGGAACACTTTCTGAAGAGTGTTGTATTTTGCCTAATGTGAGTCACCAACTTTAATATTCTGCCTGTAATATCTCATTGATTGGTAAAATATACTTGTAGATATAATTCAATGTAACTAGAAGGATGGGTTACCAGAATATCAAAACACTCAAAACTCAACTATATTTGATAAACACATATAGCAGGCCAATGCATATGACCTGGGCTGTTATTAAGGCATAAAAACTCACTCACCTAGCCCATACATGTGACATATGAATTAAGCTACCTCTCTTTCACTTTCAACAATCTTATTATCCAATTATAGACTTCCTTCTTTGCACACATATCTATATGAGTCTGTTTGAAACTGTCTAATGAAAATGTGTGACATATTTAAATCAGGAATGAGGCAGGACTGTGGGCGAGCATCTCAGGTGAGAAGATGACCATCACGTTGCCGTCTAGCTCAGTGAGGAACCTGGCCGACCCTACAGACACAATGGAGCTGTGGGACGAGGTGGTGAGTGCTCACTATGACCTGAGGGGCCTTGACCCCTACAAGGGCAGAGGTCAGTGGGCAGTGACTGATGAGCAGCCGTCAGCTGGCTACATGCATGCTGGGTACCCAGTGATCACTATGATGGATGTGGCTGACCCTAACAAGGTAAGCTATGTGCATAGTTGTCAACAGGTTTCTAGACGTTAATTGTTAAATGTATTGTACCATTGTACCACCTTCACCCCTGAAGAAGAGAGCAAAGCTCTCGAAACGTTGGGAATAAATAAAAGGAACATCTAAAATTTCAAATCGTCATTCTTCCACAGTCTACCAAACATTCATGTGGCCCCTCTACTTTACCAGTTAGTAGTGAAAACTCCCCATTCTTGTTAAATGTAAATAAAGTATTCAAACCATGTAGCTTCCCATCTCAAATCATGAACTTTGGATATCATAATTGCAACTGTGATGATCATTGTAAATGTTTGGTCATTAATAAGATATTTTCACCTTACTCATTTATACCTATATCTAAAGGCTGGTATTACTGCTGTTCCTACAGGGAGGTGAGGATGGGTTCCTGCTGAACGGGCAGCTGCTGAAGACAGTGGGCATGTGGGGCATGTTCCATGAGATAGGCCACAACCTGCAGGACCAGATGTGGACCTTCTCTGGTACTGGAGAGGTGCGTAGTTGCTAGCTAGCTGTAGATACCTTAGTGAAATGGGAAATTTACTCTGGAGTGAAAGGGTTGCTTCTATATATGAAGGGGAATGTCCACAGCTTGTGAATGATCCTGCTCCTTTTTATTTATTCTATTGGAGAGAATTACTTGTAATGTCAGTGTATATGGGTCAGATTTTTCAATTGTGCTGTTTTGTTTTTGAGCTGCCCCTCATGGGGTTGATTTCTCATTCTCTTTAAATAGATTAAATGAACAGTTGGTATTAAACTATGGACCATGAGGATCTAGAAAATGTTTATTCCAACAAGATCGACCCATCAGAGGCTAAGATAGGGCTTGTGGAATATACCCTACCTGAGAGGCTAATGTTAGCACCCCGTACCATATTGGAATTTTATTTTCCTACATATTATTAATTCAATTTTTTATATTCATATTCTATATTATCCATATGCATTCTAGGCTTTATCATCATTTATCATCTAAAATTTTGGTATTTTCTCTTCAAAAGAATATAATTCTTTACATAATTTCTCCAACACCAATATCTGCATTTTCCCACAATTTGGGCCATTCCATTATTCATATCTTTTACTTTCTCTTCATGTAAAGATCAAAGCTTAGATGTCTTTCAAAGTTTTTGTATTCAATATATATATGCATCCTCTGTGCTACTCATTTCTAAATTTATCTCATTTAATTTTGTTTCTGATCCTGACCTTTGGTCTTACTTTGAACTTTGTTCAATAGAGTTAGGTCAAGATAGACACAGCGGTGGGTGGAAGACCATGGTTATTCTGTATTGAATTATCATCTATGAGTCCATATCTCAATGTTAATGTCCTCAAGTGAATATTAGAACTTCATTGTACAATGTTCTTGTTTGTTGATAACTCAACTGTCATTATTATAGAAGATGTGCTGTATAAAAATACTAAATAAAAAAAAACAGAAAAAAACTCATAAACTCATACTAATTCTATATAAGAAAAATATATTCTTTATTTGCCATATTAGGTGTTGCATTGACAAAAAGGTTGTGAACTTCTCAAATTAGATTCCTCCGAGTTTGTTCCCTGCTTGCTTATCTTAAAATTACAACTCTAATTTTGGTATTTGTGCATCTCTAAACAGTGAAGAACATTTAACAATTTTAGTTCATGTAGCATATTCGGTGGATGTAGCATATTATGTATAGATGATATACATATAAGGTAAATATGCTGGAGTTAGATGTAAGAAAGACTATAGTGACAATATCTAATGCTAACATGTCCTGCAGGTGACCTGTAACATCTTCACACTGCATGCTATGGAAGTGCTCACTGGTCAGAAGCCCTGGACCCACCCCTGGGTGAAGAGGAACTACAACAACAAGAAGAGTTACCTCTCCCGAGGCGCTAACTTCAGCGAGTGGCGTGCAGATGCTGGAGTTGCTCTAGGCATCTATGCCCAGCTGGGCCGTGACTTCAACTGGTCCGCGTACAAGTCAGTCTTCCGTGAGTACAACAACTTGTCATCATGGGAGAAACCACAGACCGATGATGAGAAGATCGACCAATGGATCACACGCTTCTCAAAGAATGTCTTCCGAAACCTGTGCCCGATGTTTGATTTCTGGGGGTTCCCCATCAGAAGCCATGTGCTGGATGCAGTGAAGCACCTGAGCCCATTCCTGCATTCTGATGAGAGCACCAATCAGTGGGCTCCAGCCCGCGCAGCAGAGATCAGGCGCAAGTATGGGATGAGTCTGGGGAGTGGCGTGGAGGCTGTAGAGTGTGGGTGCTCCTATAACCCTGCCAGTCAGTAAACTGTGGTATCAGGTTGGGAATCAGGGTCATAATGAAGCATGTAGACCTCTAGTCATACCCATGTAACATTTTTAATAATGCTGATTCTTTTTTATAGCGTAGTGACCAAATTGCACATGAAATTCCAGTTAGTAAAACAAGTGATTTGAAGTATAAAAGATAATGATGCATATGCATATAACCACAACATTAACTAATATCTTTGGAAAAAGGTTAATAAATGAGACAAAGTTGTTTTGAAAAATTGCTTTGTTACTTCATAATATTGTTTTTGTTTAAATAGTTTATTCTGCCCACAATTTAATGCTGCATGGACATTATTCTCAGTCAAACAGATTTGCTTAAAAAATATCATCATATAAACATAATAAGTATTTAAATTACAGAGTTATATTTATATTTGTGTAACAATAATTAGAGTTAGCAGAGATTAAATACTGATGACTGAACGTAAACTACTGCATAGTACATAAGATGTTTACAAAGACTTAAGTATTAAGAAGTATTAACCCTGATACCTTTTAATTCATAAAATTATTTAGTAATATCCTTGGAATAATTTGTATTCATATATAATCCAAATATAAGAAGTGGTTTCTAGGTGCATTTTCTCCTAGATTTCGTGGTCCTTTTGAGCCCTAAGGTCAATTGGACTGATTATTTAGAGATTAAATTTAGAGATTGAGCAATTTAGAGATTAAATTGCAATAATAGATTTCATTCTTTTCAAGCTTGTAAGTCTTGTATGCATGTATTGTTGAAAAGTGGGAATAATCTGCTATATATTATCATCGAGAGGTATGGTCTATATTGGTTATATACAAGGAACTATTATGTTGCTAAAAACAAAGAAGACTAAAGTTTTAAAATTTTATTCTTATTGAATGAATGTACATAGTTAATAAGATGTTGGTGACGATTATACCATATTTTAATGATAAAGTGTAATTCCAGAGTAAAAAAGATCAGAATTATTGAAAAAGAACTAAAAATACACCTTCTAGCAAGAGAAGAATTGTAATAATGATTTGAAAGCATATGGGCGCTCTAGGAAAAACAATGGGTTCATTGACTGAGATATGATCCTTTTTTATGTAATTGTATGACAATTATTTGGAAATAAAAACACTTATATTGGCACATTTTGTTATAATGGTCTTGATGTAAATAGACTTGAATCATATATTATGATACAAGTTATAAAATAATAACAAGCACTTGACAATCAAAAGGACAACAGAGGATATGGGCCTTGATGGTTTATAAGGAAAGAAAAGTTGCTATTTTATGGTGTCGGTTTGTAAAACTGTTGTGAGGGATTGATTCACTGTTATTCTAAACCATTTAATTATTCTAAACCATTGTATCACTCATATAATTATATAATTAAATAACCCAAATTACCAGTTTTTTTATCCCATTTTGGGCAGTAAGTTTCTTGATTTTTTAAAAATAAATTTTAATGTTTCACATGCGTGATAATTCTCATCTGCCAAGGAGAAAATATTGGTAATGTGTTATACATAGAAGTAAGAATAATTGAATGGTGAAGATTTAACATTTTAAACATGAACAATGAGCATGTGAGTTACATTGTGGATTATAGGGGGATAAGTTCCCAACTAAAATTGCAAATATACCAACACATGTTAGTTGATATGCTTCCTGGGTTGTAACATTTAATAGTCCCGATATGAATGATAGTTACCAATGCATTATTCAGTCTTTATGTGTGATATAAACTTAATAAACAAAGTTTCTGCCTTTCTGCTTATGTTACAAACCCATCTTTTCAAACCCATCTAATAGTCATTAGAGATAGATTTTGGAGGAGTTTGTCTGGTTGTTTTTGCTACAGGGTCCTCTTTTATATTTGGAGGAGCCACCGAATCCTTTTCTATGATGATTAGGTAAATCTGGTAAGATTTTGGATGTCATAATGACTGAGAATGCAGCTTTAATGTCATGATGGGGGACAGCTTTACCAACCCTCTCAAATAACTCTTATTTCAGATGACAATTAAGTTCAAAATAGTTCAACCTAGCCAAACGGATTGCTAGAATCAATGCAATGCCAAATATTCTCGAATTTACCTAGTGTTGGCCAAACTGCAGCCTAATTTTGCAGAATTTACTAAATGTCTACAGCTGCCAATTGTGCATTTTCTGAAAATCTGACCTTATTGCATTTAAAGCTAATACAATGCTGCCGGTCAGCTCCAATACAAATAACCACAGTTTGAACTGATGCTAATAAAACCCAAAGACTGTCCAGTGGCTATTACATGTATATCAATTACTCAGCAAGTTTAGAATCTAACTAATCTGCTTTTTACCTTTTTTTTGGCCTGCTTTACTGTAAGGTCTGATGGGCTTTTTTGATATATTGAAAAAAAAGATTTGGGTGATTGAATCTGATTATATAGGCGAAGATATCCTTTCTATTTACTATTTTTATTTCATAACATTTTATTGAATATTCTGTCATATGAGATGAGCCTTCAGCATCTAAGTTCAAATAAAATATTTGAGATAAAATTGAATAAGTACGTTGCTAGCCATTTTAATGTCAATTAAATTAACTGGGTGTTTTACATTATTGCTCAAAATATTACCAAATAATTATGTGCTACATTTTTAGAGATATTTGTAATTAGGTGATGTGAGGAGATTAAAAACTCTGTCTGATAATTATGTTATACAAAATCATTTTGACAGCTAATTATTTCAGCAACTATTTTTACCAAGAACTTATATTAAACAAATAAAATATTTGATGAAAATATCAGAAATTATTAAATCATACAAAAATGAATTATGTAACCGATGATGGCATGATGTATGTCAAATGGAAAATGTACTGAATGGTAAAAATAAATGTTGTGTCACATAAAGAAAAAGCATTCCTGGTTTTGTTTTAATATACATTCCTACAAAATGGGGCCAGTAGCCTGAAAACATTGTGCCAAAAATATCCTTTCAATGTTTTCCATAGTTAGGGAACCTAAAGTAGAGTAATGGAACATTTCACATCTAAATTTGCTACTAAATACTTCTAATATGTTCATGTTTGAAAAAGGCTTCTGGATGGACGATCACTAGTATTACCTGAATATACGCAATAGGATAACCTCAAAAACTCAGAAACTCAAAGATTTATTGAATACATATTCTTGAAATTTGTGTTTATAGGAGTGAAATCACTAATACTTTGAAAATCATCAATTCTGCGAATTTAGACTTATTTTTCTGTGACATGTTACATTTGTGAATAAATGTTAGAGACAGATCCCAATCACTTGGTTCCTACATCCAAGATGGCCGCCAGTTTTATGTATTATTGACAGGTTTGGGATTATAACTCAACAAAAGTTAGAAAATAGTTGCGACATTTTATTTTATTGATATCAAAATGGTCCTCTATCCTTATGACGGCCAAATATTACTTAGAATCGACTTGATCTCATCTTTTCAAATATGATATCTCAAAATCCATTCTTTTTGCGATTTGTGACTCATTTTCCTGTGAAATTATATTACTAAAATACATATATAGAGAATGGAATGAGGTGATAGTAATTGGCGTATAGGACAAGATTGTGTAGCAATTGGGTCCAACATATATTCAATTACTATATATTTATGCCCATAGCATGGAAGCATATTGAAATATAAATCTTTGGTTTTTGTTTTGCACATATAATAAATATCAATATATCATTGAAAGCATTGCCGCTTCAAGTCTTCCTTAGACTGTATTACCTTCTTACACAAGACTCACACAAGACCACAGACAAGACTTACTGGTGCATATTTCTCCTGCACGACCCCTCTTTCTTTTTTCTTTGTTTTTTAAAAACTTTTATTTTCTTTAACCTGTCGTCTGAGCTTTTACAATGCTAATTGTTCTGCTGCCTGTTGGTAGAAAAGGAAGAAATCATAACCCATAATTATGCATTGCACAGAGAAAGGTTTAGTAAAGGTTTCTTGAATTGAAACATAGCTAAACATGAACATAATGACCCTTCTTTCTTTTCCAACCCTGAAATCATTATAAAATTCATAGTTACCATTACCTTGCTATAATCTATAGCTTATTTATTTCTCTACGAATCCATGTTCCTATGAAATGCTAGTTATTTGAGCATTTTTATTTATTTCTATTTTATTTCCTTGACTACTTCTCTTATTCCGCCCACTCTCTCCCGCACATGTGCTTCGACCAACAGACACCTCCCATAGTTTCTGTGTCACCTCTGGAAACTACAATTTAATTACATGTTTGGACTTCATTTGTATAAGTTCTATTCATTTAAACTGGTTTAAAACATATAATTTTATACCCGTGAAAAGCGGGGTGCAGCTAGCGTACCTAATATACTTTCTGATAAGGAAATGATATAACTCGGCCCAATGGTTGCTGGCGTGAGAAGGTATTAATGTCTGATATAATGATTTGATCTTACTTTTGATTTTATTTTTGATTTTATATTTGATCTTATTTTGTGAGAAGGTATTAATGTCTGATATATTTGATTTTAACTTTAGACAGCACACAAGATGAGGAGAGAGGTGAACGGAGTGTATTCTTGATGTTAACCGTTCAGATGGATCTGTTGATAGACTGAATAAAATTTGTAAAAAAACAAAAAAACAAAAAAACATAGTATTTCTCATTTTCAGATTTTCTAATTTAGCTAAGTTTCCCTGATGTGCAGCGCTGTCTGATAAGCTGACCCATTTGCGGTTTTATAATTATTGTCTTTTATCTGTTATATAAAGAACCTATATTGTAAACCTCATCAAAACTCTTCTCTGACCAGCTCCATTTATTTATTATTATATTCGCATTGAGAATGCACTGCAGAATGAGCAGATACATTCATTCTTTTCAGTTTTGGCGTTTCCAAAGTAAACGATAGCTAGTGTAACTTACACTAGCCATCGTTTACTTTGGAAACGCCAAAACACTGTCAGCATAATTTAAACAATTTCCATTCCTAAGGGACACACAGACAGATTTCAGTTAATATAATGGAAGTCAGTTGCAGTTATTGTCAGATACTCTCAATTAAATCTTTTTCTTTTATTAGTTGGGGGGTGAAAGAAAAAAAAGTTAATTTCACACACTAGTCGCTCCTATAGGCACAAATTTACAGTAAATCGTGTCTCAAAAACGTCAGTGGAGTCAAGCCTTAGGCCTTTACCACCGTGAGATCTGTAGTATAATTATATGGGTCATATTTTCAGAAAATGTACAATTCAACTTCGCCAATTTTCTCAAATAACCCATATTTGAGACGAAAATAAAGTTCAAAATACTGTTCAACCTAACCAAACAGATTGCTAGAATCAATGCAATGCAGAATATACTCGAATTTACCTAGTATATTGACCAGATTGCAGCCTAATTTAGCAGAATTGACTAAGTGTAGAGCTGCCAATTGTACATTTTCTGACAATCTGACCCATATCCCACCTCTAATATGCATGACTAATTCTCATGGCCCAGGGACTAAAGCGTGGGTGAAATTTCCCTTCGTGAATCATCCAACAAACAGGAAGATTTGTTACAGTCTGGCTGCCATTTTCCTTGCAGCCAAGGAGTGGGTATGTAATAGTCTCTTGTCATATACTAATCCTATCCTATGGGGTAAAGTCACAAGGAGTGGGTATGTAATGGTCTCTTGTCATATACTAATCCTATCCTATGGGGTAAAGTAATAATAATAAGGCATTATATTTGGGTAAAAAATAATCCGTAGAACAAAATTGAGATTTGAACATTTTGATCTACCTGTACATGTCTTTTGTGAAACCTACACTATAACATATTACACACACGTTATATATTATATTCATGTTGTAAAATATATATGGATCATGTTTTCTGTTTGTCTATTCACATGTATTATTTACGTTTGTGATGTGTTCCAGGAAAATGCGTCACAAGTCGCAAAATTGATATTTTTCAATGTTTTATTCACAAGATCTCTTTATAGGAATATTCTCATTTTTGGAGTTTGTACCATTTTAAATCGTATGAATGTATTCACCAAATTACAAGAGTGTGTATTAATTATATCCTTGCATTTCTAAGGTCATCCTATAGAGTATATTTAGCAACTTTATTAGTAATAGTCCACCAAGAAACAGTACACATTTCTTTTTTTTTTCAAAACTAAAAATATCAAAATTAAATTTAGAAATACTTGTTAGCTTTCCTGATGTTGACTATACATACATACACACAGAGGTTTGTTATCGATCGAGACGTTGGGTCAGAGTGCATGACACCCCAAAGGGGTGGCGTGCGATTTGTATTTTCTTTTTTTTATTACAAATAAAAGCCAATACATTTAAAATTATACAAAATTGGCATGTCAACCATGTTGATGTCTTATCTATGTAATAATATATTAAAGCTTCTAGTAAACCACTGTTTCAAACAGCTCAAAACTATAAACCAACTGGATGGCCTATTTATTATTTTCATTAATTTGTTTGTCATAATATTAAGCAATGATCCCTGAAGATTTTATGAAAAAAGGTAAATTTCTTTTTTGTTGAACTCTCTTGTATACTTTCAATTCTGTCTATCCATGGAGGTCATGCATTGATCATATTGAGCTGAATCTGATTTTCAGCTGATTTAAAATTTTTCTTTTACAGATTTTTTATTTCTTTTTTCCTATGGCCCTACATGAATATAATTGGATAATTTTTAAGGCCCAATTGCAGTGGAAATGTCACGTTTTGTCAATAGGGGAGCCGATATCCCTGAGGAGTATATCACACCACAGAATCCTTCATTGAGTCCATCTTCAGTCTATGACAACATCAGGGAAACAGACATGGATCCCCCAACAAGGCCATGTACAAGTTTGGGACCTCGTACAGAGGAAGGAAGTCAAACAAATGGCAAGAAACAAACAAAGACTTGTTCTAAATCATGGAAACCACCTTTGTGGGGCTGGCTTCTTATTGCCATGGCAACTGCAATCTTGATCGTCCTAATAGTTGTGACTATTTTGCAAGTGATGAATGTAAAAGGTATAATTTCCTGATTTAACATGCTTAGACAAAAGACAACGAGTCATTGATACATTCAAACGTATCAATGACACGTTTGTTTTTTTTGGTTTATATCACAAGTTTGGGTGTTATCATATAGAAATGAGTGACATCTGCCTATTTGATATGTGTAGACGTATCAACACATGTGTAATACGCCCAATACTGAAGGGACTTGTTTTGATTGGTCACATAAATCAAGTTGCGCCAATCAATGATGCTCATTTCATGATGCAACATTGTTTTACCGATTCGGAGGGTTGCGAGAAAGGGAAATAATTATCAATCAAGTTTTGGGGATCAATACATATTCAAAATGGGGGACTTAAATGGGTGATATAAAAACAAAAAACAAACTTACCTGATGAAAGGCACACCATAGCCAAAAGCTAATGATTAAATAAAAATACCTAAACTAATAACAACGGTTTTCCAATCCATCATCATATCTCTAACCATCAACCTGGGCATAAGATATACATGCGACCCACCTTACTTTGATACAAGGCTTTTATGCAATAATACCTCTGAATTAAAAATATGGTTGCATCAGTTTATGACTTTGATTAAATCTAATTGATCTATCTACAATTAAAACTTTAATTGAGCTGTGGATGTAGCTTCATTAAAGTATCCATGGACACAGTAGGTCAATGAGAACAAATGAAATGATGAATCCTACATTGGATTTTGTTTATATTTTTATCTATTAAATATTACACAGTCCGCTTTCTCAATAGGACGCGTTCTGAAGCATTGCCCCCTCATGATGACATGAGTCAGGTTAATTGAATATTAATGGTACTTTGCCCTCCTAATCATTTATTGTAGATGAGATTACTTAGAGACATATATAACAAACTATAATAGTCGAGGTAATCACAGTCCGAGGGATATTCAGAAGACTTTGTGAAGAAATTCACAGAGATTGACCTTTTTTCCATTTGTTTCTCTTTAATTCTACATTATGTGACACAATTGTGAATGTGATATGGAAATAAAATCTATTCCTATTTTTAGCTCAACATGACATGGAAACACCCACTAAAGGCCAGGGGAGGACAAGTAAGTATATTTTGTGCATTCATAATTCTATATTATGTTTGACCCAGTAAGAGAACCTCTATAGGTATTATTGATATTCTATCTTGAGTATATATATGTATGATACACTTCTCATTTTATTTTGCTATCTATAGATCATCATTATAGCTTGATTTAAAAAGATTTGGACACTCTAATAGCATCCCATCACTTGCTTGCAAGGTCTAGCCATGTGCATCACATAGCTTAGTGCCTCCTGATAGAAACAGTCCTGCATTGTTGCATCCTTTAGGGTTTCTTAATCTCTAGAGTATTAAGCTTAGGTTTCTATGCATATTAGGCAGAGTAAAGGAATTGCCTTGTTCCATACTTATATATTTTAATAATTCTTTAATTGATATACCAAATATAGGTTTTAATAGTTTAATTTAATCTGTTCCTAATCATATCCATGCTAGTTCATCTGGTACAAACTAAGGGTTTCACCCTGTTCATAATTCATGTGCATGTCCAGTCACTTTTGTATACTATAAGGTACAGAAGTAATTTTAATGGATCTTTACTAGTAATTGAATATTAAGTTTTTGACAATTGACAACAAGTTAACTATGATTCAAATATCAATCATGATCAATCAATGATAACTATGACTTCAGCACCAGGACAGAAGGAAATGCACTCCATTCCCAAAGCTGGTGAGTACTGGTATGATGTTTGTTTTTTCCCATCCCCGGGTATTTATTCAACATATCAACAAATCCTTTCTTGGGTTGCATACATCTAAAAATTACAATACACCCATGCCTTTCGTCTCTGCAGCTATATCATTATTTTACACAAAGCTTTTTACGTGAAGATTTAGAATAAAGGAAATGAAATCAATTGTGTTTCTGAGTTCATTAACATTAGTTGACACTGATTTATACATTTAACATATGATTTCTCATGCATATTTTACATCATTACTCTTTGTATTTAACTTTTCTATGGTATCTCACGTAACTCCTCTTTCTGCGGCTCACAGCCTCCGCTAACTGGCCACCCGACACATCATGCCTATTCGGCGACGTCAAGGGGGTGTCTATATTACCTTTTCAGAAAGAGCCAGGTTTTGATATGAGCTTTTCACGCTCATACTGGTATGATGTTAGATAGAATACAATGAGAAATACTTGTATCAAGTTTTATTAGCAGCTAATCTTTTTCATATGCCTGAGCTTTCCACACATCTAATTTACAACATCTTCAAAAATGGTTTATATTTCCTTGTTTGCTGAGGCTATAGTGAATAGAGAATCACAGCATCTGATCTGATTTATTTCATTACCAACATCTTGTTCCATTCACTCTTCAATATTGCTCATTTAATCATTTATTCCATACAAGGGCGACAATTGGTAGATTGTACAACACCCAATGGCCCAGGAGGGACCAACTACATCAATGATATCTGTTGGATGGATGCCCACACATTGATTGCTGTACAGGAGGGTGGTAAGCAGGTACTCAGCATCACCATACCAAGCTATGGCAAGCAGTGCGTCTATGAAGTTGTTGACGCTGGGTTTGAGGCCAATGATGTGGCCTGTTCACCATCAACAGGTCTTTTCTATGTTGTAGATGGTGTCAACTACAAAGTGTTCATTTATAACATCAAGAACAGTCAAAAGCAAGAGTGGGTGCCTCAAAATGCTCATGAATTTGATCCAATTGGTGTAAATAGCAAGTACATAGTTATCGGTGAAAGTGGTTCATCCGGATCCCTGTTAATTTACAACCATGAGAAACAGTTACAGATACAGTTAAGTCCCAACATTCCTAAGAGCATTCAGGTTGTACATCTAACTGAGTCTGGGCAAGTTTTGGTGAGCTTTAGTGGTCATGACTTTATATATATACATGATTTGTTGACAAACAGGTCACAGTTAGTTGGTGGAAGTGGCAGTGGTGCAGGGAAGTTCCGTATCCCACGTGGTTTGTGCCAGGGTCCAGGTGACCAGTCAATTTTAGTTGCAGAATATACAAATGAGAGGGTCAGTGTGCTAGAGTCCAATGGTGTATTTGCTGCTTTTCTGAATGGGGTTTCTCTTGATAAACTCAATGCCATTGGGGTGGTTGATCGACCAGGAGATGAAAGCTTAATGGCAGTAAGTAATGCAGGTGTAATTATTATTTTCAGCCTCTCCCAATAAATGTGTAGTGCCATACGAAAAGCCACTCTTATTACT
The DNA here is from genome assembly GCA_942159475.1 of Sthenelais limicola. Lineage (NCBI taxonomy): Eukaryota > Metazoa > Annelida > Polychaeta > Phyllodocida > Sigalionidae > Sthenelais > Sthenelais limicola. The sequence goes on along the minus strand of OW804102.1, from coordinate 58,001,721 downwards.
ACACACAAAAGTTGCTATACTGCTAAAGCCTGTAGTTGTAGTTGTACTGGTTTGCCACAAGGTGGCACCATTATTTAGATCACTGCCTTTTCCATTTCTCTGTTACCAACCATCTTGAGATTTTTACACCATGTGTACGAAACACCTGTCTAGCCTGCATATCATTTTCCATTGGATATCAGCAGTCATAATAAAACAGAATATTAATAGTTAACGTTTGTCCTGTTCTTATGTCTCCTCCATAAACGAACTAGTGTGTCACTACAAATGCATTATCAGAACAAACAATAACAAAACCCATGTCCACAACATATATATTATAAAGCTATATTACATATGTATAACTATAAGGTGAATGTTTCCGGAATATTCTGTTAATGGTACATCAGCTGTCAATCTGTCTGGAACCTTTCATCAGATAACTGGAACTCAATATTGGTAACACAGTATATTATGTATTATTTTCATGATTGAAAGCATGAATAATAAATCTGTTAACTAAACTCGTTGGTTTCAGTCACTTAGAATATTGCACTCATTCCTACGCTCCTTCAACCAACTCGTTAGTTAACCTGTATTTAAACAGATGACAAGTGCCTTTGAGTTCCTCTCTCCACTAATATAATAGCATCATAAGCTTGGTGGAGGGGATGTGATGTTAACTCATCAGTTGTTGTTGCTGGAGTGAGCAAGGTTTCCTCCTCCATGCCTGCCCCCCCCCCCCCCACACACACACACACTCAGGGGTCAAATGTACAAATGCATTTTTATTCCCATTTTTGTGCAGAAAGAGGTCATTTCACACTCACAAACGTGGATTGCGAAATCAGAAATAAGGGTACTAATTTGCAACTGATTTCCACGAAATGCTGATTAAGGGGGGATTTTTGCCACCAAAGTCTATTTTTTACTCACTTTGTGGCACAGAATAGCCTATAATTATGACAGCAACTCTGGGCCACTTCCGTTTTGTTTTTTTATTTTACTTTCTTCAGGTCGATATCATATTTAGGCCTAATAAGGTACAGAAAAACGCACTATCCTTCTAGGATGATGTCAGATTTTGTCAGTTCAAGTTCCATTTTACTGTTGACAGTTATACAAGTCTCCTTGAAATCATAAAAAGGGGTCATTTTTGGCATAAGATTTTCTGCGTTTTGCCATGAAAAGGCGGTTAAAATCCCTTGAAAATTCACGGAAAGGGAGTACTGGAACAAAAATGTGTACAAATTTGCCCCCTGAGTGTGTGTGTGCGTGTGTGTGTGCGTGGGGGGGGGGGGGGGCTGGTACCCCCACTTGGAGAATGAGGGAACCAGTTACATGCTGGAGGTCACCCAGTTAGGACTAGGAGGAGATGGAGCCCATGTAGGGGTTTAGTCCCTGTTTGTTGGGCTGGCCGGGACAGTTATACACATACAGATAAGTTGTACTAGTGTTGGACTTCCATTTCTAGCTGACTGCTTACATCAATGAAAATACAAAACAATATTTACTGCTCAAAACGGCAAGATCATGGCTTTCCACTGGTTTATTTTGCTTTGAAATCATTTCTAAATTGTTGTTAATGATAGTAACAGCCCAACAAAAGGGGACTAAAGCAATTAGATCCTTTGTTTATGGTCCTTCATTTTCTTTAAGCCTCCCAGAAACAAGCCTCAGCTTCGCCTCGGCTTGGTTTCCCGGGATGGGATAATCGCCTAATAGAAAATACCGTCACAGCCAAGAAAAATAATGAAACTGTAAGTCTATGAGATGAGGGGAGAAGGAGAGAAGAGCTGCTGGTGATCTGGGACCAAGACCTACCCCCACTTTCAGGATCCCCTCTGTCACTACTTGAACCATTGAACATCTAACCTTGGTTCACATTTGTAAAAATACACAAGAAGGAAATTAATGAAAGGGAATTTAAAACTGTAACTGCTATTTTGTTACAGGAGGGAAAACATTGTATGGAAGATCTGCTGTGTAGAGTACCGCTTCCAGTTCGGTAAAATGATTGATATGAAAATCAATGAGAGCTGTTACCAAATAAAGACCAAATAAAGACCACCTCATTATAGAGACCAAACCCCCTATTAACACCAGTTTTCTGAGTCCCATATTATTCCCATCGTATTAGATTAGAGCTCTCTAACGAGACCATCTCACTATGAGACCAAAAATCTTTCAGTCCCAAGGGTGGTCTTAATAGAGAGGTTCCACTGTACATGACTTTGCTGTCTTCTATCCCATGGTTATGCTTGTATGCCAATCAGATTGTGTGACACTGGGGTGCTAGCTGCACATACAGCCCATTCAAGTGACTGACTTATTCCCATGTAGCAGCAAGGTTTAGGGTTGATGGGTTAGCTATATGGAACCCCAATGTGATCAGGTATGCAGTTCCAATAAACAGAACTATATGAGTAATATCCACTTTACAAAGAGAGCCAGTGTGTAGTAATAATGCATACAGTAATGTTAGATTTTGAATCTGAGCGTTGTTATAAAACAAACCGTAATTGTGTCATAGGAGCTGAAGCATGAACAACGTCCCCATTTCTCATACGTCCATGGGAGAATTAACCTATAGACGCCATTTTCAGCACAGACAAGGACTGCGTAGGTAATAATCTTTTGTTGTATAATGAACTGCCGTTAAAAGACAAGGTTGGCTTTAATTTAGATGAAATCTAATGATAAAATCATATGCTGTGGTCATGCTGTAGGTGTTATAGAGGATATATTGTTATAGAGTGAGCTGGAGATATGTGGTTTGTATGTTTAATACGCATTAGGTACTAGCCCACCTATTGTATGTGTATCTAGCTTATGATGCAGGAAGTAAATTTTCTGCAGAGGACTCAAACGTGAGGATGGCGTTCTATTTTCCCTTGCCATTGTTACATCATGTTACGTAATAATGTTGTAAGGATGAGTAACCACTTTTATGACTATAATTATCATTAATTATCATTATCATATTTATGACCATAATTAAGGCATATGTCCATGACCCATAAGGCACTATTACCCAGGAATTTATTGCAGTAATTACGGTAGCATGTAAAGGCTCAGGTAGCACCCTCACCTAGTTAATATTCAATCAGTACTAGCCACACGGACCAAACACCCACCTGTATGTTAGACCATAATAAACATTCATTCTAGATCTTAGGATCAAAGCCTTTAGACTTCTTCTTTATAATTCTTATTTTCCTACAATAATAGGAGACTTTACATATTCCACAGTCAGTAACTGCGGGACAGCTCTGAATCATTTTGCACAAATGCGGGCAGAAATGTTCCCCTTACAAGTACCCACAGGACCCCACCAGTCCCACTCACTGACCCTTAAACACCACTAGAACCGGTCGCTGCCTGTGCATGTGTCCCCGTGCGTACCTGTTTCTTGTAGAAACACTCTGACAAAACTTAGCATATTCTAGAATTTAGTGGGTCAATCTACCTCAAACCAGGCATGATTATATATGATTCTATCATCCTGCCCAGTGCATTGGACATAGCTTTAAAAAGGTTGGAGCAAAAGGGTTGGGAAAGTTGGGCACTATGTTGAAGGTATAGGGTCAAAGGAAAAGTGCCCGTCCAGTGGTCTGACTGCAGCGCCAAACAGGAGGGGTGGTAATGACCCACAACCAATTTGTGAAGTACACTATTCTACAACTTTTCCATATCCAAGATAGACAAACCTTCATATTACACTGGTGGACAACCTGTGTTGTTGTAACATCCTCATTTGATATTTGGTACATCTCGATATCAAATGTGAACAAATTGTTATATATCAGGATAATGGTTTCTATATCATGATTTAATATCATTCAATATATATCACATATATATGTCTCTTTATACATGCATTGCACTGAAAACAACGTATCTAGAGTGATTTAGGCATAGTGTGTATTTCACTGGTGATTTATGTGGGGTTGTCATGACAACCAATCTGTTGTTTTACTAAGATTACCGGTAAAATTAAAATTCATGACTTGATTTGGTTCTATTTTCATTATTGAAAGCATTTATAATAAATCTGTTAACTAACTCGTTGGTTTCAGTTGCTTAGAATATTGCACTCGTTGCTACGCAACTCGTGCAATATTCATTCTCTTTCAACCAACTTGTTTAGTTAACCTGTATGTATTAGGAAAGATGGAAAGATGCAACCCTATCTAGGCTGGAGCTAAAGAGAAATAAAAGGCAAGAGGTGCAATTATCAAAGGGTTAAAGTGTACAACTTTGGTGCAATTTTCAGGGTCCAACTACAATGGAAATGTCTCATTACGTCAATAAGGGAGCTGAGTATCTCACACCACAGGATCCTCCATATGATGGGTCATCAGTCTACAACTACATCAGGGAATCAAACGTGAATCCCCCAACAGGGCCATTGCCAAGTTTAGGCCACGGTACAGAGGGAGGAAGTCAAACAAATGGCAGGGATCCTCCACAGACTCGGCCCAAGTCATGGAAACCAAGGGGCTGGGTTCTTATTGCCATGGCAACTGCTATCTTGATCTTCCTAATCATTGGGACTATTTTGCAAGTGATGATTTTAAGAGGTATAATTTACCATATAAGACATATCATGCACTAATACCTCTAAAAACAATATTAATAAACTAATACCTATAGTCGTAACAGTTCCATTGTATAATATTATATCGATTCGAAAGTTGAAGAAGACACAGAAGTAAGTCAAAGATATATTGATTGGTTGTTTTATTGAAACCAATAGCCTTCAGCCTTCAGTAATAAAAAAAAGCCTTCAGTAGTAATAATAAAACAAAAATATAGTGAAACTCTACACGTTTCGGCGCTAAATTGGCCTTCCTCAGGGGTTAATAATATCATATAATAAAGGGTTTTAGTGGGGAAGGTATACATATGTTAACCAACAAGTTGGATGAAGAAGCATGAATATCATACAAATTGTGCAACAACAAGTGTGATGTTCTAAGCAAGGGAAACCAACGAGTAAGTTAACTGATTTAAGTATCTTATCATCTTTAATTGAACATATTAAAGCCATATTGTGGGTTTTCACAAAAGTACTTTCGGTGGATCAGGTGATAGGAATGGCTATATCACTCATGCAGTGGTGTACACTTATTTCATATCTCACTCTAGATATAGTGTTTCATACCAGATAAGTACATAGATAGAACTAAGTGAGGTTTTGTCTGTCTGATTATTCTTCACCAAGTTGGAGTCGAGAGGAATATAAGGGCTATGCTGTGCTAAGGCCCTTGGGATTCCTCCACTGGAAAAGAGTCGAAGAATGATCAGACAGACAGGAGTGAGGTTAGTTCAAGATTTATTTGACCTCCTAGGAGTTAGATCACTTTCAAAATTATAGTATATTTGAGTATTTTTAGATGATCGAGTATGGTACTGCCTTGTTTATAGCATGACAGTCACTCTGACATTGCATTAATGATGGCAGTCACGAAAAGCGATGCGTCATTGAAACTTGCATAACCCTTGCCTACTTTCACAGTAACTAATGAAAACTGAAGAAAGATAACTGGGTCATCTGTTTCTTCCCTAGGGAGGAATGAAACATATTTCTTCCCGCTTTCTTGCATATAACAAGCCTATACTAAGTCTATGGACACTGAAATAAATAATATAACAGTAAATGTAGGAGGGTGATACCACATCATAACTAGTAAATATTTATTATTTGTGTGTTGTTGTGGAGTTGAATTGAATCATTCAATCACAGAGTACACTGACTGTTGAACAACTATTTAAACTAATATATTTTCTCAATATAACCTCTCTGAGAACAGATTTAGCTTCATTAGAGTATCCAAGGAGACAGGATGCCATTGAGAGGACCAGTGTACTGGTGGATCGGCAGGAAGGTCAACATGACACAGAAACACCAACTAAAGGAGAACAAGCCCAGAGTAAATATATTTTTGTGTAAATCTTTGCGCAATTTCATCCTGTTTCTAGTGAAATCTCTGAGCATGATAGTTAGCATCTATAACAACATCATACCAGCTGTTGCCATTTTTCACATATTATATTGCTCTGATTGCTACAATGCTATAGTTATATATTTATTGTGTATTCTAGAGAGCATTAATAGGCCTCTTGAGGCCTTAATTTGACAAATTGACATGGCCTATTCTTAGATCGACAAAAATTCGGCCGTTTTACGAAAATATAGCGACAAACAACAAAAGAATTTTCTTAGTGACAAATGACAATTGCTGTTTTTTGGTAGTGACAAGAGAAATTAGACACTCCCCTCAGGAGCCCTATTGTGTTAACAAAAGGTTGCCCCAGCTTGCAGCATAGATGCATGCACTTTATCACTACTTTGGAAGGGTTGGTCCTGGTAAGTCCAATAGTAAATTTCTTTATTTTTAATGAATTCTACCCTTTGATTTCAGCACCAGGACAACAAGAAATGCACTCCATTCCCCAAACTGGTGAGTACTGGTATAATGATCAGGAGGCCCAAATGCAGGTTATTCATTCTCTGCCTCAGGTGCTTATAGGCTTTCAAGGCAGTTATTAATTATTGCTTTTCTTTATTATATGCAATAGCTTTCCACACCCCTGATTTGCATTTGAATATTGTCATTGGCAATGCCAGAAATGTGACCTGGTATTAGTAAGCTTCAAATCTACATAAATTGTGCTACAAATAACAGTGATGTAAATTAAAGAAAATAACCATGTAGGTATTATAATTATATTTATGTTATATATTATAATATAATATTATAATACATATTATAAATATGTGTTTACAAACCATGCTAACCTTGTAAACATTTTAATAATGTCTTAGGGTAGGGATATGCATAATGCGGGAAGATTCTATTGTTATATCTAATAGCCCTCTGTTCGGTGTCAAATCGATCGAGACAGAGGGTCAAATCGCACGATGCGATTTGACCCGACGTCGAGATCGATTTGACACTGAACAGAGGGCTATTAGATATTTATTTCATACGTAATCAACAAGAGAACACAATTTTAATGACATTTTACCTTGGTTTCCATCGAGTTGTGGACACGGATCCTGAACTGACATTACATTGAAAGCCATCATGGCGGAAGTAGTTTATATCATTGCGCGCTTAGACTTTTCACTACCATGGCTTAAATATGACATACGCACTAGATTTTTCTTTAATATAATGCTTCTACTTCTGATTTTTTCGGAATTAATATAACTTGAACTGAACATTAAAGGTATGTATTTGGTTTTCTATCTTATGGATCTCAATATATTGCTTGAAATTCTTCAGGGGGGTGACTACTTTTTCTCTCCCTGGTTACCAAGTCATGACACTGTTCACAAAAAATGTCAACAAACCATAACTTTTGTCTTCATTTAGACAATAAATAAGCAATAAATATCATATTACTCAAATTACTTCTCAACATGGAAAATAATACTTCCACCGCTGATGTTAGCTCTGGCAAACATGTCATACATGTCTTGCTGTTTGTTGCTGTTTGAACTAGCAAATGCACAGCCATGCCGGCATTGATGCTGTCACTGTCACAAGTTGATTCAACTGCATGTGCAGCGGAGGCAGACGGTAACCCCCATCCCACTCAAAAAACGTTCAAATTTTCGAGCAACTGCTTCATTTTAAAGCGGGTCGAAGCAGATGATTTGATTCTAGGCTTCTCATTGGTCAGACTAGGCACGTGACCCACGAAAGTAGTTCGGTGCAAATAGCACATAGGTGCTATTTCACATTTCGAATAGCACCCCCGAATAGCACCTCTGAAATCGCACACATATGTAATAATATTCTTTATTACATACGTATGTGATTACAGAGAGCCTGATTCGGGGGTGCGATTAGAAATCTTGTATCACATACGTATGTGATTACAACCGAACTACTTTCAAGCATCACATGACTTGATCTGACCAATGAGAAGCCAGAATTAAAATCGTCTGCTTGACCCGCTTTTTCAATGCCGGCACGGCCGTACGTTCGCTAGTTCTAGTGACCAGCAACAAACAGAAAGATGTGTATTTGCCAGAGCTAACATCAGCGGTGGAAGTTTTATTCTCCATGTTGAGAAGTAATTTGAGTAATATGATATGTATTGCTTATTTAATGTCCAAATAAAGACAAAAGTTACGGTTTGCAACCAATATTAATACCCGGCACACCCTAGAACTGCAGGTGCACAAGCTTTATTACATCCATACAGGTATTTCTGTGGGACACTTTCCTAGAGCTTTTAGAAAGTTCATGGAGATTAAAAATCAAAAAACAAAGGTTAATATTCTAAATTTTCTTAACTGAGATCACAAATATAATTAGCAAATGGAACTTGTCAAGGGTTATCAAAATATGATCACAAGATCTTGTCTGATAATGTTTTGATCACTGGCATCTTGTTTTATGCTCTCCATTAAATGTGGGGGAGATTATGATGATATTTTTTATTCCATACAAGGGCGAAGATTGGTAAATTGTACAACACCTGATGGCCCAGGAGGGAGCAATGACATCTATGATATCTGTTGGATGGATGCCCACACATTAATTGCTGTACAGGGGGATGGTAAACAGGTACTCAACATCACCATACCAAGCTACAGGAAGCAGTGCATCTATGAAGTTGTTGACTCTGGATTTTCTGCCTTAGATGTGGCCTGTTCACCATCAACAGGTCATTTCTACGTTGTAGATGGTGAAAACTACAAAGTGTTCATTTATAACATCAAGAATAGCCAAAAGGAAGAGTGGGTGCCTCAGAATGCTTATGAATTTAATCCAATTGCTGTAAATAGCAAGTACATAGTAATTGGAGAAACTGGGTCATCAGGATCCCTGGTAATTTACAACCGTGAGAAACAGTTACTGTCTAAACACAGTCCCAACATTCCTAAGCGCATTTATTTTGTACATCTAACTGAGTCCGGGCAACTTTTGGTTAGCTTTAGTGGTCATGACTTTATATATATACATGATTTGTTGACAAACAAGTCACAGATAGTTGGTGGAACTGGCAGTGGTGCAGGGAAGTTCCGTGTCCCACGTGGTTTGTGTCAGGGGCCAGGTGACCAGTCAATTTTTGTTGCAGAATATGGAAATAATAGGGTCAGTGTGCTAGAGTCCAATGGTGTTTTTGCTGCTTTTCTAAATGGGGTTTCTCTTGATAAACCCAATGCCATTGATGTGGTTGATCGACCAGGAGATGAAAGCTTAATGGCAGTAAGTAGCACAGGTGTAGTTATTATTTTCACCCTCTCCCAATGAATACATTATCAGAACAAACATTTCCACATGGGCACATAATCCAATTGTTGTTTCATATCAATGGTGAAACATACTAGAACTGATCTCAATGAATCAGTTCCTCTATGGGATTCAAACCCAAGCCTATTTACGTAGAAAATCTGAAGTCAGGTAAAATCTTTGAAATTATTCTAAATGAGTAATGTAAACTATATTTGAACAAAGGCATAACAAAATTTTAGATTTAGAAAAGGCATATTTATCCTGGTCTCTTTGCTTATGCTAAACATTAATTGATACTAATGTTAATACATAGAATTCACTGACATCACAGCGCTTGACGAGGCTCGCCATACTGAGTGTCAAGCCCTGTAAACATTATAGCTGGACATGTGTGCTCCAAGCCTTGAAAATGCTGTTTTCCATCTGTTTTCACCTCCGAAAGTTTTAGAGAATGTAATATGAAGGATGCTGATATGTTATATGGTCATTTGTCAGTGTGTCATGAGGGAATAATGAGTATAGTTGCTATTATCAAACGTTTGAAATAGGAAAGCCTGTTGATCTGGTGCATCCCGCTCTCTATGTATTATGTTTATGTTTATGTTTTCATTCAGTCGCATTTCATCACTTACAGACAATGTTATCATCAGGCCTACTTAGAAATATTCAATAAAGCAATATAATAATTATTATAACATTAATGAGAATAGTTTATTTATTTGATGAAGTTATAAAAAATAAAGTATAATGTACAGTATACCATTTCGATGTTGCATATGAATCATAAGATAATATAAGATAAGAGGTTTTTTATTTGTAACAAAGAAACTTTCCCTTCAGTAATTACTGAATTAATAACAAGTATAATAACATGATAAAGAGTAATCTTTTAACAAAGTCCATAGTTTCTTACAATACAAATGTATACATCCAGTACTGATACCTAGTGTTTGTCAACTGAATTATCTGTCTAAAAAAATATTTATTTTCGTACATAAATAGAGATAGGTACTTTAAGATTTACATACGAACACATTGTAATGAACACAGAATAAGAGCCATTCATTATAGAAATTTAGTTTGAAATTGTGTAAATCGAGCAAAAGGTGACTATATCAAACAACAATTAACCAGGTACCAATATGTCTACAACAAATTCTGGCAAATATTAAATAATCACTTGCCACTCAAGAATGCTCACAGAAGCCTTAATAAAATATACAATCCAGATAGTTCAAAGATGGCCTATGCCAGTAATATGTGATGTGTTCTGACAGGAAAAAAAGTCACAAGTCGCAAAATTGATAATTTTCAAAGTGTTTATTGTACAAGATCAGTTTATTGGGATATTCTGTTTTTCAGAGAGTTTATCGCTTATAAATATACGGATCGACGTATCAAATTTCAGGACAATGTATGTAATATATCCTTTCGTTTTAAAGTTCCCTTTATAGACTATAGTTAGTTACTTTTCTGTTTACCGCCCCCCAGCAATATTGCAAACTTTTTTTTTCAAAAATAAAAATATCAAACTTAAAATCTAGAAATACTAGATTAGATTATTACACTGTTTACTATCATTGGAATCAGCTTGATCTCATCTTTTCAAATATAATGGAATCCCAAAATCTACTTTTTGCGACCTATGACTCATTTTCCTGAAACACGTCACACATACCTACTGTAATTAACAAATACTTTGCAGGTATAGGAGCTAAGGTATCTAGTGACTTACCAAATGTTAGAGCACCCAATCTTGTACCTAGAAATATGGGTGATAGGAGTTCTCAAAATACCCCACTTAGCAATGTGTCATTCTTTAATGTAGCCAATAACCATGAGTTATCTAAATCGTCGGTGTGTGATGAAATTCCCATGCAATGTTCTTCTGTTTAAATCCCTAAAAAGTCAAATGGTACTGAACCTAATGGTATCCAAAGGTGTCATACCAACGACTTGCAAAAGGGCAACAGTTGTACTTTTAGGGAACATAACCCCCAAACCTATCATATTAATTTAATTTTTTTCCATATCCAACCCTGAAATGCAAGACTTTTCTGAGAATGGCTCATATATATACGTATCTCCTTTATTTTGTAATGAAACACTAAGGTAACATTTAATTATATATCTATTTAATTATTTATTAATTAATTATCTACATGATATCAATGCTGAAGTCTTATGCTAAGGTAGGAAGTATATTCTACCAAGAATTCCATCTTATTTTATTTTATCATTTTGTGATCTGTTTTAGGAAAATGAGTCATAAGTCGCAAAATAAGGATTTTGAGGTATCACCATATTTGAAAAGAGGAGATCAAGGTGGTTCTAATGGTAGTAAACACTGGGACATCTAATACATACTTCTATATTATAAGTTTGATATTTTTATTTAAAAAAAAAAGTTAGCAATGTTTCTGGATGGGTAATTACCAGTAAACTAACTAAATAATTATACTCTATATGAAGGCCTTCAAAATGCAAGGATATATTTAATACAATGTCTTGAAATTTGTTACATGGTTTTATATGACTATAAGTGCTAAACCCTCTAAAAATCAGAACATTTCAATAAAGGGATCTTGTGGAAAAACACTTTGAAAAATATCAATTTTGCGACTTGTGACTCATTTTACTGGAACACATCTCATTTAAACACAATGGTAGGAAGTACTCACCATACTTGTCATACCAGTATGACAGTATTGTAATACAATTACATAACCAGGTTGGGAGAATTTTGATACCCAATTTATATTATATTCTAAGTACTTAGTACTATAATGTACAGTTTATGTTAAGGTTATGTCTACATTATATCCTTATTTTGACTTTACTCTGTGTAGTTAATTTCTCTTATATCTTAGCAAACAACTATATTTTTATATCTAGGTAAAGTCTGGAAGAGCTGGAGTATTTCCAGAGGCCTGTTGACCCTTTTGTCATGCCTCTGTCTCTCCACTCCTCCTCCTCCTCTACCTCCTCTTCCTCCTCTACCTCCTCTTCCTGCTCCTCCTGCTCCTCCTGCTCCTCCTGCTCCTCCTCTACCTCCACCTCTTGCTCCTCCTCCTGCTTCTCCTGCTCCTCCTGCTCCTCCTCCTCCTGCTCCTCCTCCTGTACCTCCTCCTGATCCTCCTCCTTCTCCTCCCCCTCGTCCTCCCCCTCCTCCTTCTCCTCCACTACCTCCTACTCCTCCTCCTCCTCCTCCTCCCCCTGCTCCTCCTCCTCTTCCTCCTCCTGCTCCTCCTCTACTCCTCCTCCTCCTAGATTAGGAGGTTCCCCCAAATAATTTTGCCGATTTCCGAATTTTCTAAAACAAAATATTTTGTTCAAATTTTTGGGTTGAAATTCTGAAAACTTTAGTATAATAAGTTTGGTAATTCATCTTTAGGTTTTTGAGAACAATTTTCAGGCTCTCAGCTGAAATCTGAAACATAAGTATGGTACTAAATAAATGAAATAAAAAAATTAAATATGGCCGCCCAAATCCAATATTTTCCCAAATGACTGCCATTTGTTACTGGATCCTGTCTCCCACTACAAGAATATCACTGTTAGAAAGGTCTATATCACAATGGGTGGTTGTACACAACACTGTAGAGTGAAATCCTCCCATGATATAAAGTTAACCAGAATCACGTGTGTGACCCGCAGATTCCAATGACAGGCAAATCCGACCTGTTCATGCCAGAAGCTAAATAGATATTTTTTTAGTTCAAAATATAGCATTGTGGTATAAAGAGAGAATATAACTCGCATCAAATCTGGGGATTGTATCTTATAGTCATGAGTTTTTACTGTGTTGACATTCTCAACCCAGTAAAAACTCATGACTATAAGATACATATGCCCAGATCTAATGCTCCTTACATTCTCTCTTATTTTACCACATTTACTCCCCTCCCCCCCCCTATATAGATCCAAGGAATTCATAGCAACACATGTTTAACTTGACCCTAGCTCGATTTTTAGCATACCCCCCCCCCCCACACACACACATACACACACTAAAATGGAACTGAGTATTTTGTTGCTTTTATTCACTTGTTGCTAGGGCAACTGGTTGCTTAGCAACATGCCTTAAAGTGTATATTTGCCTACACTCTGTAACAGTCCTGTTGGCTTGAAATGTCAAGGAGGGACACATACCTGATTAAGCAGGTGCCAAAGTCAACAGGACTCAGCAACACTTGTTACCCTATACATTCTAACGGGTCGGGTGTAATATAGCAAGAACAGCATAGTATCGCATATAGAGCCGATACTGTGCTATTCTTGCTTTTATTCCATGATTCTTAACTTAAAACAACTTTATTTGCATTAATTTCATCAAAGTGAGATGTCTGCATAGTCTCGAACGGTCGTGACGTCACTGTACAATACAGGGAGTTTATATTGTCCACCTTGTGAGCGGCAAGTATATTGATTATATTGTACGCTCACGGCCACTTTTGTGATGTTTTTATTCTTGCTTCTGTTCTTGATCAACTATAGAACACTCTTCCTGTGAATATTAGAAATCTGGTGGATGATCCCCTGGCATTCAAAAGAAATGTGAATAGATTGTGTTTTAGGATTTTCCATAATAATGGAGAAGTGTGGGAATTACCTGACTCACTAATGTAGTGTATAGTGGGTTCTTCTCTTTACTTGACTTGATGTGATACAGTCTATTGGAATTTATCATATGCCCTTATGTCGTTGACATGGTGATGATGGAATTGGAATGTGAACAATATTAATATGCATAAGATTACCATGATAATATGTCTGTCATGTATTGTTGTAACAAGGCGCAGGTGGTGGTGCTTCTACTTATTTTTATCATTCGCTAAAAATTATCTATGTGAAAACACTCGTTCATATAATATAATATAATGTAAATCATCATGTACTGAGATAAAGTGTAAAAATGTGCATAATGTCTTGATGAATAAAAGATTAAAATACAAACAAACAACCATGTGCTTAGAACTGTATAAGCCCCGAAGGCAGGTTTCAGAAATAAAGTCGGTTGTAAAAATAAAATAAATAATCATTCTAATAACATAACATAACAGCTATGCACATTTCATATTTCATTAGTGAGTTATGTTTGATCATGGCAACCAATGCGTTTATTACCAAGTTTACATCTAAAAATTTAATTTTATTACTCAACTGCTATTCATAATATCAAAATGTTGAAGTAACTGTGAGGGAAACCGATCAATTCAGACACATCATTTGTGATGTGTTTCACGAAAATGAGACACAAGTCGCAAAATTGATATTTTTCAAAGAGCTTTTTCTCAAGATCTCTTTATTGAAATGTTCAGATTTTTGGAGGGTTTAGTACTCATAGTCATATAAATCCATGTAACAAATTTCGGGACATTGTATTAAATATATTCTTGCGTTTTGAAGGCCTTTGTATGGAGTATATTTAGTTACTTAAAGGAGAACTAAAGTCCACACCATTTATTTCTAGAAGTACTATAGGATGTATTCCCAACAATACACTAGTACTATAGGATGGATTCCCAACAAGTTCTTGACTGATGGGACAATAATATCAGAGAAATCAAGAGAAACAAACTCCAAATAACCCATTTGAATAGCGCCATTACAGACACTGACGCCCTCTAACAGGTCTAAGATTAATTTTACCCATGACGTCAATCTTGAACCGAGGGAGAGTACATCTCCCCAACTTTATGTACCAAAACAAAGTTTTCTCTGAACTAGTATGCCATTAATAAAAAGGAGTTCATAAACATACTTTATATCAAAATGAAGCTTGAATAATCCTGTTGCCAATTGTGTGTAGTTTCCGGCAATTCAATGAAGCACTTTGTCACAAAAAGAGACCGTACACAACCCTAATTTGGGCGGCGATGGTATTTGTTCAGCGTGCCTGACAGTGAAATATATATATGAGTGTAAACTGGGTGTAAACGGCACTAGCACTCCCCCATGGTCACTCTCACACTGGAATGTTTTCTTTATAGTGGTTCTGTGTGCTGTGTGATACACATTCACATAAGGATGTTAGGCCAGTTAGGAAGCCATGAAACGTTTATAGATCCAGTCATGGGCAGGGCCGGGCTGCCAGGAGGCCGTTGGTATCAGCACAGACCCACTGGACACACAGTCCATGGCCCTGCATCTCCTCCTCCT
The DNA here is from genome assembly GCA_942159475.1 of Sthenelais limicola. Classification (NCBI taxonomy): domain Eukaryota; kingdom Metazoa; phylum Annelida; class Polychaeta; order Phyllodocida; family Sigalionidae; genus Sthenelais; species Sthenelais limicola. The sequence continues at coordinate 57,986,320 of OW804102.1, read as the reverse complement.
CCTCCTCCTCCTCCTCCTCTTACCCCGCTCCTCCCCCTTGTTTGGTTTGATTCTTCTGACAGAATTGTACCATCCCATTGCAATTCATCCAAGAAAAGGTAGTCTTTTGGTCAGATGGCGATTCATGTCAAGGATATTCAATTCAAGTATAAGCTAGTATAGGATGTATAGGGCCTACATACATTGTGTAGCCTACATGCCTGCACTCACAGCTGAGTGCATGGATGGGAGGTACCGCCAGTGCTAACCCCTGGCCATAGGGCATTCACTATGCAGTCTTTTGCCCGAGATCGCTCGTCATGACATAAACACTATACCCATAACTTTATTACTTATAATAAGTCATACAGTTAGTCCTTCTCATGTTTTGTAATAACAAATGCCTCCTAGTTTTATTAAATGCATGTTTCCAGATGGATTTTGGTAGAACTAGAAAGTGATCTACCCATAGTATGCATAGTGTGTGCGCCTTGTGGTTCAAGAGTGATGTCACACTAAGTTGTCCATTCTAACCAGCTAGGTGGCACTACCAGTCAATGGCGCACAAAATGGCGCAATTCAAATTGAGAATTTGAGCACTTTAGGCCCCTGTTACATTGAAGCTGTTGGGTCTAAAAATATTAACATTTTTGAAAATCCATATTTTCCGACTTATGAATCATTTTCCCAAAACGGATCACATTTGCATAACAGTTAGTGATAAAGGGGTAATGACCAAGATTAAAGTAACTTCCACTATATATATTCACTTTGCTACCTAGATATTTATTGAAAATTAGATATTTACCAAAACTTGTGCATCAGATATTTAAAGAACAGACATCTTACAGATGAAGCTTACACTCCACCTGTACATCTTGAGGACCTCCTGACAAACCTGCATTGTGTGCAGAAGGTCAATCGTTTTTCCAATATAAAAAAGAAGAATCAACTTAATTAATGAGGAAATAAATGATTATCATTTTTATTATTATTATTATTATCATTAAGGACAAGAACAGGGCCCTGGTTATTGGGAATGTCTGAGGTGTAGCCATGGGTTTGTATTTATATCAGGACCTAATTCCTGTTTGTAATAAAAGTCAACTTCAACTTTCCTTACCTGGGCATCTAGTTCTTCCTCCTATAGACCAAAATTGTCGCATAAATAGAATTAAAAGACAATTAAACTCATTCAATGCCTTTAGACAACCCCTGCAGGGAAGCATTAAAGGACGGGCATAGCTCCTTATGTGAGTATGGTATAAAGCCTGAAACTTGCATCTTGAAAAAAAATGCAGAAGTAGTTGTCAGGGTAAGCAATATACTCAGACACTTCACCGTCAGCAGGATAAGGGATGTGTATATATGTACCCCACCTATAAATGTCCCCACTTCTATAATGGTACCAGAAGTCGGTTGCTGTGTGTGCAAATAAAGTATTGCTGGGCCCAATTACCAGTCCTTGTAATTCAGGAAGATATATGTGCACTTCGGATGAAGTAGTACCATAGATTTGGGAGATGGTATACTCAAAAAATGGATCTCCCCAAGCTGCACTAAGTACAAAAACAAAACCAGAAGATGTAATGGTTAGTGAGAGAAATGGTGGGCTGGGCAGGGGGATGGACGTGATAGCATAGAGGTATTGCTCATCAGCTGAGTACATATGTACAGCCTGTGAGCTACTCTGGGTAATTACAATCATGTCATTATTGACAGCAACCAGAAGAGGATCAGGGACATTTGTAGCTGTATCCATGACATGCGATAGACTACCTGTACTTCCATCATACACATGCACAGCTGTGTCACGCACAACCACATAGAGTGTGTTGTTAGATCTACTGCATGCAATGGAACTGAAGCTGTGGCTGGTGTTAGCGATGACTTGGCCTTCACATTGGTCAGTCTCATGGTTGATGATGTACTTGATGATCTGTCCTGATGTAGAGGTTGCACCAAAGATGGTAGACTTGTTCATCCAGCAGGTGTAAGTGGGACCTGGTTCTGGGGTAGTCACCAAGCCTTGGATCTGTCCTGAAGTTGGGCATGTCATCTTGTAGTCCACTGTAAAGAAATGACACTTACATTTGGGGCAAGCCCAAAAAACTCTTAAATTATAGGTTCCATGTAAAACCTTTCAGGAAATTTAACTTTTTCTAATTACCATGCGTAGAGGACTCATTTGTGTAGTATAGGCAACTGAATCGGCAGTATAGACCACTGAATCAGTAGTATAGACCACTGAATCAGTAGTATAGACCACTGAATCAGTAGTATAGACCACTGAATCAGTAGTATAGGCCACTGAATCAGTAGTATAGGCCACTGAATCAGTAGTATAGACCACTGAATCGGCAGTATAGACCACTGAATCGGCAGTATAGACCACTGAATCAGTAGTATAGACCACTGAATCAGCAGTATAGGCCACTGAATCAGTAGTATAGGCCACTGAATCAGTACTATAGGCCACTGAATCAGTAGTATAGGCCACTGAATCAGCAGTATAGACCACTGAATCAGTAGTATAGGCCACTGAATCAGTAGTATAGACCACTGAATCAGTAGTATAGGCCACTGAATCAGTAGTATAGACCACTGAATCAGTAGTATAGACCACTGAATCAGTAGTATAGACCACTGAATCAGTAGTATAGGCCACTGAATCAGTAGTATAGGCCACTGAATCAGTAGTATAGACCACTGAATCGGCAGTATAGACCACTGAATCGGCAGTATAGACCACTGAATCAGTAGTATAGACCACTGAATCAGTGATATAGGCCACTGAATCAGTACTATAGGCCACTGAATCAGCAGTATAGGCCACTGAATCAGTAGTATAGGCCACTGAATCAGTAGTATAGGCCACTGAATCAGTAGTATAGGCCACTGAATCAGTAGTATAGGCCACTGAATCAGTAGTATAGGCCACTGAATCAGTAGTATAGGCCACTGAATCAGTAGTATAGACCACTGAATCGGCAGTATAGACCACTGAATCGGCAGTATAGACCACTGAATCAGTAGTATAGACCACTGAATCAGTGATATAGGCCACTGAATCAGTACTATAGGCCACTGAATCAGCAGTATAGGCCACTGAATCAGTAGTATAGGCCACTGAATCAGTAGTATAGGCCACTGAATCAGTAGTATAGGCAACTGAATCAGTAGTATAGACCACTGAATCAGTAGTATAGACCACTGAATCAGTAGTATAGGCCACTGAATCAGTAGTATAGGCCACTGAATCAGTAGTATAGACCACTGAATCAGTAGTATAGGCCACTGAATCAGTAGTATAGGCCACTGAATCAGTAGTATAAACCACTGAATCAGTAGTATAGGCCACTGAATCAGTAGTATAAACCACTGAATCAGTAGTATAGACCACTGAATCGGCAGTATAGACCACTGAATCAGTAGTATAGACCACTGAATCGGCAGTATAGGCCACTGAATCGGTGATATAGGCCACTGAATCAGCAGTATAGGCCACTGAATCGGTAGTATAGGCCACTGAATCAGTAGTATAGGGCACTGGATCAGTAGTATAGGCCACTGAATCAGTAGTATAGGCCACTGAATCAGTAGTATAGGCCACTGAATCAGTAGTATAGGCCACTGAATCAGTAGTATAGACCACTGAATCGGTAGTATAGGCCACTGAATCAGTAGTATAGGCCATTGAATCGGTGATATAGGCCACTGAATTCTTAACAATTTTTTGTATTTGTAATTAGAATAGAATTAAAATTTTTCCACAAATTGTTTTTACAAAAATGTATGCACCAGCCCCATCACTTGTTGAACTTGATGTTATAGCTGCATTCTCAATGTTGATGTTATAATTACAATTACAACACAATCTTACTCATTCATTACTTGACCAGTAGGACTGAAGTACCTAGTGATTGGCACAATGTAAACAAACTTACCTGACGTTGGAAGGTTCATCGGATCTGAAACTGTAAGCACAGATCCACACAATTACTAGTTGCTTAAATGGGGGTAGCAGAGGTAACACTATTATAATCATTATAGTAAACTTGTGACTAATGATGCATTATTCTATAACACATCACACATGGGGGTAGCAGAGGTAACACTATTATAATCATTATAGTAGACTTGTGACTAATGATGCATTATTCTATAACACATCACACATGGGGGTAGCAGAGGTAACACTATTATAATCATTATAGTAGACTTGTGACTAATGATGCATTATTCTATAACACATCACACATGGGGGTAGCAGAGGTAACACTATTATAATCATTATAGTAGACTTGTGACTAATGATGCATTATTCTATAACACATCACACATGGGGGTAGCAGAGGTAACACTATTATAATCATTATAGTAGACTTGTGACTAATGATGCATTATTCTATAACACATCACACATGGGGGTAGCAGAGGTAACACTATTATAGTAATTATAGTAGACTTGTGACTAATGATGCATTATTCTATAACACATCACACATGGGGGTAGCAGAGGTAACACTATTATAATAATGATAGTAAACTTGTGACTAATGATGCATTATTCTATAACACATCACACATGGGGGTAGCAGAGGTAACACTATTATAATCATTATAGTAGACTTGTGACTAATGATGCATTATTCTATAACTCATCACACATGGGGGTAGCAGAGGTAACACTATTATAATCATTATAGTAAACTTGTGACTAATGATGCATCATTCTATAACACATCACACATGGGGGTAGCAGAGGTAACACTATTATAATCATTATAGTAGACTTGTGACTAATGATGCATTATTCTATAACACATCACACATGGGGGTAGCAGAGGTAACACTATTATAATCATTATAGTAAACTTGTGACTAATGATGCATTGTTCTATAACACATCACACATGGGGGTAGCAGAGGTAACACTATTATAATAATTATAGTAAACTTGTGACTAATGATGCATTATTCTATAACACATCACACATATGGGGGTAGCAGAGGTAACACTATTATAATAATTATAGTAAACTTGTGACTAATGATGCATTATTCTATAACACATCACACATGGGGGTAGCAGACGTAACACTATTATAATAATGATAGTAAACTTGTGACTAATGATGCATTATTCTATAACACATCACACATGGGGGTAGCAGAGGTAACACTATTATAATAATTATAGTAAACTTGTGACTAATGATGCATTATTCTATAACACATCACACATGGGGGTAGCAGAGGTAACACTATTATAATCATTATAGTAGACTTGTGACTTGTGATTTTACTTGTGGTGGACATTCATTTTCTATTCATTTGTAGTTATATATTGTTCAGACACACACAGCCGATTTAAGAAACGGGTCAATTTTAGGTCCCCCGATCAGTCAGGAGTTCAAATAGTGTGATTTAGAATTTTCCAAACTCTGAAATCGGGATGATTTTTCTTGTCTACACTGGGATGATTTGATGGCCGATTGCTATCAGATACTAAGTCGGGACCTCTTGGTCATGAGTTGGTCCATACTGGCCCGATTCTATAGGCCACTAAGGGAAAATATAATTGATCATAAACTGTTAGTTTTTCAAAATATATGTGATCTTTACCAGGAAAATGAATTACAAGTCGCAAAGTTGATATTTTATATGTTCATCATAAAGTTTATTTTGTGGAACGTTCTCATTTTCAGGGTGCCTATTGCTGCTAGTAGCATAGATACATGTATGTTGTACTAAACATATAGAATATATTATTCTAATAATTCTACCAAATTGTGTATTAAAGGAGAGAAACTTATCCTCAAAAGTGCCCATCACCTAGTGCAAATAAAATCGAAATTAGACAACAGAAAATTACCAACAAGAAGTCATTCAACCAATAGGAAAAAATAAAAATCAATCAGACTATACACATATACTGTGTTATGATACTAGCTAATTTCTACTACTATTTCTACTACTAATTTCACATAATGTTATTTGTATGCTCAGAATTCGAAGTCGTTAACAATACTCATCGCTCAATTAGACACTAACAGTTTGGAAGATGAATAATAACAGAATAATTAGATAAGGTGTACCCCGACGTTGGCACAAGCAGATTTTAGCCATATTTTCCTTTCAAAAGAATTTGTCTACCATAAAAACTTAAAGAGGGAATTACAGATGCTATATTTTTTTTCTATCATGAATATCATTGGCTTTATATGCATATCATAGTTACCCCTATTGATTTTGTATATATCTATTTGCAGACTTTACTGCCCCGACATAGGCACCTTGTGATTTAAGCCAATTTTATGCCAAATAATTGTCAGTAAAAATGATATCTCCTATATTTTTCCCAGATTTTTTTTTAAAAAAACCCTTTGTATATAGTCATATTCTTTTATGAAGTAGAATTTCTGACATAAAAATCATTTTGAGTGCTAACATTCTCATTTCATTTATTAAAGGTTTTTTGGGAAAAAATGTCAAAGTGTTCCTATATTTTGTCATTTTATGTACAAAATGCACATTTTCAGGTCAATATACCATATATTGCACAAAAGCTCGAAAAGGGAACTAATGGTAATGAAAAATGATACTAATATTGCGACTTGTAACTTATTTACCTGTGTTACATCACATCTCATTCCCATAATAAAGACTTCCATAGGAGGAAGGGCATACAGATTTCATGCATATTGGCTCTTCCAGTTCATGATGACTAGATCTATAACTTGTACTTGGGATGATCATACATAACCATTTGTGACCAGCCAAGCAGAAAGCGGACAAATTTTCGAATTTGGGTTTATTATAGATTCTGAATCTGCGTGTCAATAAGTCAATAACCGAAATAAATAGTTGAATATTCCCTGGATTAGCCGAGATATGGGGTTTTGTTTTTAAAGTTATGTCAGTTTTCAGTAGATGATCTCAAATAGGTTGGGGGAGCGACTCATTTTCCTGTGACACATCACATATACAAAAAATAAATATAAAAAATAAATGACGGGGATGTAGGCTACAGAAGGGGGGCAAATGAGCATTATAAAAGTGAAAGGAATTTTGTTGATAAATACTGATGCTGTTGAATTTGAGTTAGCATTAATTTTGTTGTAATGTCGCCATTCCGTGATGGCATCATCCTTACATCAGGAATAAAAGATCCTCTTATTTTTAACTCAGTAATTGTCTAAAAATAAAAGAGGTATTTTTATTAAAAATTCTTCAAATATGTTGTTACATCTAGGTCTTTTTGCGGCCAACTTTGACTGTTTAGCTCTGACATAGTCCATTTAATTTTGCTGTCATATTTACAAGATAGCACATCATAAACTCACACCATTGTGTCTCATTTCATTATTCTGGTTTAATATGGCAGAAACAAGGCTAAATATTATGCACAAATGAAAGTGTATAAATCTGGAGGAAAAGGTCCCAAGTCACCAAACTGGTCCCCCCCCACTTGGGAATTGCCAGCGACGCCTCTGGATATCCTTGCGTGTAAAAGACCTCCATATGGACTGTATACAATTTTAGTTACTTTACTGGTAATTTACCCATCTAGAAACATTGAAAACTTTTTTTTTCAAAAATAAAAATATCAAACTTAAAATATAGAAATACTTATAAGGTTTACTAGTTAACTAGTTAGCTAGTGTTTACTATCATTGATGATCTCCTCTTTACAAATATGAGCATATTTTGCGACTTATGGCATATTTTCCTAAAACGGATCACATAATTATGTAGCCTATATGCATGGTAATTAATGATGTAGTATCAGGAGCTATAATGTGTTGCATATGTATGTCTGATTTAGGGACAGGTGCCAGTGAATAAACCACTTTGAAAAGTATCAATTTTGCAACGTATGACTCACTTCTCTGAAACAGATCACATAATATATATTTCCACTAGTTGTATAAAGAAAGCTGGACAAGATGTGACAAGTACATTCAAAGGCGACAATTCCGACCATTATCTACTGACATTGCATCCTAGCCCTGGCTATTGCAATGGTGATGGTCCCCCACTCAGGGGTAAAAAGTGTATGCTTTTGTGTTCCCAATTTCGTGGAGAAAGGGGTCATTTTTCACTCAGAAATGCGGAGTGCGAAATCAGAAATAAGGGTACTAACTTGCAACTGATTTCCATGAAATACTGATTAAGGGGGTATTTTTGCAACTATAGTCAGCGAAATGCTGGAAAAGGGGGTATTTTTTATTCACTTTGTGGCACAGAATACGGTAGGCCTATCCTATGATTATGACAGAAACTCCGGGCCACTTCTGTTTTGTTTTTGACAGTTATACAAGACTCCTTGAAATCATAAAAGGGGTCTTTTTTAGCATCATATTTTCTGCGTTTTGCCACAAAAAGAGGGGTAAAAAAAAGCCTTAAAAATTTGCGGAAAGGGGGTACTTTTCAAAGGCTGGAACAAAAAAGCGTACATTTTGACCCCTGAGTGGGGGGCCCAGGGATGATACAAACAGCTCAGTTGCTGATGATGAAAATACAGAAGGCATGACAACTGTCTTACACTATAGACACATTGACTCTTTTTGGTCCTCATTTCAGATATCACAGTTATTAAAAACATTTGCACTACATTTTGAACTGCAAAAATATGTTTTCTAATGCCCTCGGTCATGAATGCCTTCATAAACCTGAATTAGACTTTTTACGTCACAGGGTATGTACATTTGGGAGGATATTTTTTAGAGTATTTTGTTAATCTTTTCTCAGTATCAGTAGATTAACTTGCTAAATATTATCTGTATCAACCTTCCTCATATTCTAATGGACTCCCGATACCTTAAAACATAGAAGTGTATTCACGCTTGATTACATGATTATTCTACCCCTAGTTATGAAGTTTCAAAGTTTTAGTGGTGGCCATCTTTGTTTTCAGCTGTCACAGGTTTTCCTATGGGAGTTGAATTTAAATGTATAATATAATATAATATAATATTCCCTGACTAATGAATAAAACTTGTGTAGTGGGTTTGGGGTATACTATGTATTGCAAATGTGGGACATGTAATGTCCATTCATATTGTTGTGTGGTTCTGTCCACTGAGGTTGGTACGCTTGTACTAACCCCGTGGGCAGTACTAGTTCATTCTATTGCATTTATCTATAGAGATGATTCTTCTCTCTAACCTTCATATTTACCCTTTGTTTGTATGTCACTTTTATACCACTCGGCGGAAGAACTTCTTAGACTCTTGTCTATCAAGATAGTCGAACTACTATATTGTACTTAAAAACAAATGCAATAAAGAATTCTTGAATTGAATTGAATTGAATACCTTTCTAAGAACAGTTTTATCTATTGCATTGATGTTCATGTTCACCTTTAACATTTACATTGCCTTCTTACTCTGTATCTGTAACTTCGGATCGGACACCATATCTGTGTTGGTGGTAAGATCAAGAGGTGGCTGGACCACCTCTGAGTGGACAAGTCGGTTGGGGAGCTTGTCCGACGTTGGCAAATAAAAAGGATAGTGCAAAAGGTCTTTTCCTTGTCGTGTATTCTTTATTTTGCGTTGCTGAGCGGATCGGATCCGAGAGATCACTACACTTGTAAAAAAAACAACCCAAAACTATATGACATTTTATAAAGGAAAATTTGTCTACTAAATATTATTGTCAAGAACATCATGTTTCTATCATCATCAATTTAGAAAAGTTCCATTACGCCCACTTTAAATAATCCTTCAATACCCACTCCTGGCGACCCTCCCCCTCAACCCTAGAACCCCTCTAATGCGACCACCCCTTTAATGCGACCACCACTCTAATGCGACAAAAAAACTTCAGTCCCAAGGGTGGTCTAAATAGCGGGATTCCACTGTACATGCATTGTTTTATTCAACAGATGATGGCTATATTACATACATGGATTGAGAACAACTACAAACAATGCCATGAGTCGACTCTATGGTGATTTTATGATTAAAGCCCATAAAAAAAGTCAAGCTGTAGTCAAGACTGAGTGGTTATTAAAGGTTTGATATTCAATGAAATAAGATGCATAACTCACCTGTCTCTGAGAATTGGGAACACGGCAATGTCTGCATATCATCAGTTACCTTTGCCACTCGTGTGCGGTTTGAGGGAACTGTGTTGGTCCACCGCGACCACTCTCCCCATGACATCTCTGCAAGGAACAAGATTATTACTTGTATTTTGTATTACCATTATTATTTGTATTTTAGTAAAATTCTAACCCCAATCAATAATTCTCCATACATGTATGGATCACAGGACTGTAGCGCCCTGGGACTGTAGCATCCCAAGATCATAGCACCACGGCCTTGGATCGAAGCGCCCACAGACTGGATCGAAGCATCCAGACTGTTAACCCTAAACAATACCAAAACTAACCCTAAACCTAACCTTAAATTGGTGGTCCTAAGTCAGTAAAGGGGGTAGTGAACTGTCCTGAGTAAAAATAGACTAATAAAAGTAATTAATTGACTAGTAAACAGTCTGGGCGCTTCGATCCAAGCCTTGGGCGCTTCAATCCAAGGCCTGGGCACTTGAGTCTGGGCGCTAGATGCTAGGATCTGGGTGCTACAATCCTTTCTATCATTATGATCTGATATCATTTACAAAGCTTAAGGTTGTGATTAGAATACCACTTTACCACTCTACCACTTTATGGCCAAGGATTTAAAACCTACATATTATGTTAACCTGTGTCAGTACTCTGTATCACTGCTCAAATGCTTTCTGATGTTATATTAAAAGTTGGGATCACATCAGCTTTTGTCTCAGCCTCCAACAGTCTTGGGGCAATAACCACCTACAGCATCCCTCAACTTAACTTCAGGATTATGCACCAAGCATTGCACTATTGGCCTGTCTATCATAAGATAGATATAAACAACATCTTGGAACATTCACATTATCACAGTACTCTGTGTCCTTGTTGTGTCTAGTAGGTATTATATGTAAACTAGAGGCTAGCCTCTCTGTGGCTAGATTGGCTCAAGTTTCTTGGACTCCTGTAGTACTGGCCTTGGGAGCTGTGTTTGGAAATGAAAGGATGACTGCTGACACAGATAAAGGACTGGTGCTAATACACAACAACTGGAAATAGTAGAAATACTTTTAAAAAGAAAATTTTACAACGACACACAAACTAATCCTCCAGATTGGTGGGGGGAGATTGAATACCGTTGAATACCTGGATTACCGGTGTGGATGCTCTCATTGGTTTTCAAGGAGTGGAAAGAAACCTGTGTGTTGTAGTATTTGTTGTTTATTTAATCCTCCAGATGCCACAGATCTGAAACCTTTCAATGGCGCAGATGTGGTTCACTTAAATGTTAATGAAGTACAAAAGAAGCTATTTTCCACTAGGGAAAGATAATGCAGATACTGCCCCCAACCAGGATGCACTATTACAGCATTCTAAGCGGGTTGCATATATATGGTGCATCAGTGAGCAGAGTGAACAGCATGCATCTAGTCCAGAGGGTTTGGGTTTGGACTTTTGATGGGGGCAGCCAATTATGGGTTCCTGTGTAGGCCATGTTACCTGTGGCCTGTAATGCCTGTAGTGAACTTGTAAGATGCAGCTGTAGGAGCCAAAGAAGATGTGGGGCAAGGTGTGCATGTAAAAAAGGCAATTGGAAATGCACTGAACTCAGTCATTGCCATTGTGAGAAGTAAATTAATCATAAATGGTAAGGCCTGAAGATGATAAAGTGCCATATAAATTATACAAGTCAACACCGCACCGTGCAACGCCGTGTTACACCCGTCAATCTATATATATACTAGCAAGTGGTGTATCATCATTACATACCCCTGAAGAAGGCAACCACTATGACAAAACTAGTCGGGAAATAAACTTTGGAAAAATATAAACTGATGTACCGGTTTGCATTTGTAGGAACCTCTATTCTATCTAATATATTATTAATTCCATCATAAAATATATTCACCATGGACATTACCAACATTTCCAAAACATTTATTGCCTAAAAACTACATAAATCCTGACATTTAACTCCTTGTTTACTTTCGCTCCAGGCCGTGGAGGACCATAGCAATCAAGCTAACATCTCTAACTTTCCCCCTTGATTTCTTAAATTATACACTTGTCTGCAAAACAGAACAAGTGACTGCAATCTATGGACAATACTTTATATATTCATGTAAGATCATAGCATTTTGAACCGTTTATGTATGGTTTCAAAGGGGTTGAAAACAGGTATTTTTACATTAAGGTGAATGGGGCCCAGCTGTTGTATTCACCAACACAGCTGAGGTGCCCTTGCTGTTGATCATAGCGCCACCTGGAAATACCCGGATTCCCATCTCAAAGGATGAGGCAGATAACCTTAACTAATTAATCATGAACCAATAGCTGAGGAGTGAATATCACTCCTGACTGATATGCATAACATATATTCCCTGAGGGGTTTTACCCTCCCTCCCCTGAACTGGCCGCTCTCCCTACCTACCTTTCCCCCTACCCCTAGGTAACAAGATATCCACCAGGTAGCTAGGGTTTATATATATCATGAAAAATTAACCTGAAAGCAAGGACGCAATAAATGAGTCGCAACCTTGACACAACAACTGGAACTAACTCCAGCTTCCAACTTCTGCTTGGCGCAGAATAATTATATTTTTACCTAAAAATTCTAAACTATAATATAATCACCACTGACCCATAATTGATTCAGAATATTAATATTCATGATTTCGGTGCTTAGCACCTTTTATATATATATATCTTGTACCAAATATCAAGCCTGTGGACTGGATATAACTAAGCATTGCCATGGCCATCCTCAGGGAATATACTTTATGCTTAGTACATGAAACAGCATATCCAGAGTGAGATATGTTCCATGATAGATGATGAAATAGTGAACATGACTATCATATTGATCATAGGCTTCCCAAAAGAACCTAACACAAGCTCGTCTAGTATTAGCATTACATGTTTCAAGTCTGTATAGCAGCATACATGCCACATCCCATCCATGTTGGTCTGCTTCATAAATTCATAAACATAATCAATAAACTCGAATATTTTTATATGTGACAAAACTAAAAAAAACTCCACTCCCCTCAAAACTGCTACCATGTACTAAGAATAAACTAGAATAGTTAAATAAGTTATGATAATGTAAGGCGGCTGGCAAGGGACTGGGTAATGGTTCAGTGACCACCTTTAGCAAGGAACAATGTGATCATCACACCATGCATTATTGATAGCACTAATGCTGTAAGTAACATGCCTGTCTGCTTGTGATGTGAAAGTGTAGTGTCTATTAATAATATATGCCACTGTGCATTTCTGTTACAGTGCATCCTGGGATCAAGTCTGATGAAATCTGACATACTAATAATAAACATCATTAAAAAAAAAGAAGAAATCTTTTCACCAATATCATAACTTGAGTAAATGATCTATGAAAACCAAATGCATGATGGGAAGATGAAATCCTGTGTTATGGAAACGTCACAGGGTCAATGTCTGTGACCCCAACTGCAGTTGGGGTTATTCAAGATGGCTGAAGGTGTGTTTCCATTAGAACAAACAATGTTGGATTTTGACTATCAAAAGCTGTTTTCTTTAGCTCTCAGTTTCTGTGGGTGATAATTATAGTTGCATTAAGTTTCGGGTCTTATCCGATACATGTATCTAGCTTACATTACAGTGTAATCTTATCTTATCTTGGCCCAACAGAACTAACCCCGAAAAGGGGAGTCGGTATACCAAGTATAAACAAAATCTTTAAAAAAAAAATCTATGTGACAAAAAATGAGTGGTATGCCGTAACTGCAATGACGTAAACAGGAGGTACCACCCTAACTCTTTCTCCACACCACCATAACTGCAAACGTATTTGAGTCTAGGAAACGTTGTAAACATTTGTTCTGTTACATAATCTCTGATACTTGTAGGCTCCATGCATATGTAACTTAAGAACAAAGAGTTTACAATGACAGGTCTTCCAGAATTACGCCTGTTTGTCCTGAACATGACCTGATTAGGTGGTCTGACTAACTGGCAGCCTGGGCATAAGATGGGTTCTCTGTCTGACTAAACCAAGCACCACTGTAACTGCACCCTAACTCTCTTTAGATAATATGCCTATCTCTCTGTGTGTGAAATACTAATTTAAGTGTTGGGCCAGTATAGAGAGACAGGGTAGTTTTTTAGGTGACTTATAATTATTTATTATAATTATTTATATACGAGAGGATTACATGCCCTCATATGTGATCTGTCACAGGAAAATGAGTCAGAAGTACAAATCCTAAATTCAAACAATACTCGGTCACCCATCCCTTGGATTGAGATGGAAAGCCCAACACTTCTATTCTTTCCCAACATACCATAGCTCTTGATGGACAAATCTTGAGGATGTGAATTCATACAAATATCTAGGAACAACAATAATATTGAAATAAAAATATAATCTGGATATATGAGTTATGGAACTAAATAATTTCAGTTTGATGTCATCAGTTGTATGATAAATGATGGAGATCTGACTCATTGAATATTGAATCCAAACTAACTAAATAAGTTATGGTGATACTTTCTACACCAGTTAGGGTGATAGCAGGGAAAATCAGATTTGCAGTTAGGGTGGTCCTCGAAATAAGTTGCAGTGATACAGCTTGTTATTTCACGTACATATTACATGATTGATATCAACCTTGGTACATGATTGGAACCCATCAAATCCTTCTTATACCTTAAAGGGAAGGATCTGTCGATTCAGTTTTAAGAATATATAAGCTATATTTCAAGGAAAATCAAAATTGGCAAAATCGACCTTCAGCCATCTTGGATCACCCCAACTGCAGTTGGGGTCACAGGCTTTAACCTTGTGAACAAGTAAAAAATTGCTATTTGCATTAGAGCACTGATAGCATAGAATAGAATAGAATAGAGCAATCTTTTATTCATCTGTGTGTTACAGGCTGTTGATGAACAGGTTGACAGGCCTCTGGGTACCATTCAGGATTTACACCCAGATCTTCCGGCCGTTCCCTTAGGCTTCTACATAATTTTGGTTGTGTTATACATTATATAAGATATATGCTATACTGTAAAATACAAGATACAAAATACAAAGTACAAGATACGTTCCCCTGACTCTAGGGATAGACTTTTACATGGTTTGGCTGCATAGTACAGTCCATAAATGTAGAGTATAAGATACAAAATATGAGAGATTAAAGTATAAAATATACACATCATACAAACATGAAATGGTCGGTACAAATTATTACAATGGTGGACTAGGAATCCAGTACAGGATGTTTTAATGGCAAGATATCAACTTAATAATAGTCTCCCTGGAGAGAGGATTCACTTTCTGATTTTGTTATATATTATGGTGGATATTGAATATGATTTAATAGCCCTATAAACGCTGGGAAAGTGCCACGCCCCCTTTGTTGCTTCAGGACTTTCGTATGGCCACCGGCACAGGTCACATGATCGAGATCCTCACGTGATTGTCTTGTGACGCAATTTTGAAAGCCAGAGGTGAACAGGCAAGGGACTGAAGCGGTCAGAAAAAGAACATTTGGTCGGCGGAATTTTTTTGTTCTGTCGACTTGGGAAAAAAAATCGTAATACTGAATGACCGGACGTTACATTAATTGCAACAGGTGTGGCCATCTTCATCAGGGCCGTTCCTGCCTGTATAAGATTAATAAGGAAAAGAAAAATCGCCTCTCTGACGTGAAACCAAGCCCGACCAAAATGGCGATGTCGGTAAAGGATTTGTCTGATCTTAGTGGGGTCCCGGAGGATGATATTCCGGAGAGAGGGACTGACAATTATGACAAGTTCCTGCTCAAGCTGGTACAGAAGAAAAAAGATTTGGAACAGCAACGAAAACAAAAGGAACATACCTTGCAGTTGGAGACGGAGATTCGGGCTATGTTAGACAATCTGTCGGGCGGTGAGGCCGAGGTAGACGGGAAGAGCCCGTCGGGGTCTAGCCCTTCGAAGCCCGTCAATGTCAATGTTCTCCAGGATTATTCTGACGATTTTGGTAAGCTACGCCCTGAATTTTACACTCTGCAGCCGAAAAAGTTCGATCAAATGTCGGTTTTGGAGCTTTTGCACGGTATGTCCAAGGTTATCCAACACCTTATTCGTCGAGGAATACCTATCATAGGATACGTGGATCACTTGACCTACATTTCCTATAAGGCTGCTTGTGGCCAGTTTACATCCAATGGAATATGCCTGTATGAACGATTTGTCACGACTAAAGTCATTGATGGCGATTGTGATGATTGGTCGTCGCTGGATACGGAAGGAAATGCCTTGTACCTGGGTCCTGAATTCCATCGCAGGCCTAGGAATTACGACTACAACTACTTCAACTCCTCCGGAAGTGCAATATACGATCGTTTGTTTGATATTTCCACCTGGCCTGAAGATGTGTGTTGGCGATGGAATGTTCCATCCAATCATACACCCTGCAGATATCCTTGTTCCCATGTATGTGGTGTTTGCGGCAAAGATCATCGTGCCGAAGATTTCCATAAATCGAGTGATCAGGCGGAGGCGCCAAAGTCACCGGAAGCGGAAGTATAGGACAAAGATGGCGGCTTGGGTTGTTTTGGTTTCAACTCGAGCCTAACGAGTGGTGACTTTTCAGTGATTACGGATAAAATTTTCGCAGATCTGGAAAAAAAAGCATGGGAATGTGACAATCTATCACCATTGAAGGGAATTACACGTCAAATGAACCCCAGAAGTTGGGTTAGATGGCTAAAATCAGGTGAAACGTGGGACTTCGACTCGCATTTCATACTGGACGGTATCGTGAATGGTTTTCACTTGGTCGACCCAGATGCTGCTGTTCTGTCGTACAGCTGTGAGAACTATAGTTCATGTTATTTAGCCAATGCGGAGAATAAGATCTCGGACATCTTCATTGCTGAAATAGATCAAGGTAAACTGTCGACTGTACACATGCCATAGGTGCCGTATTTAAAAAAAATGACAAGATCCGACCCATCACTGACTGTAAAGGCCCATTGTCAGCCTCAGTGAATAATTTTACTGACAAGGTGTTCTCTTCGTTCAGTTATATCACTATTGACGATGTTTTGTGTGAAATAACAAGAAATTGCTTTCTGGCCATATTGGACATCAAGGCAGCCTATAGGTGTCTGTTGATCAACCCAGACGATCATAAATACTTTGGAATTAAATGGCTCCTAGATGGAGATCATGTCTTCCTACAAGATAATGCAGTTTGTTTTGGTGCCCGTGCTGCCCCATTTATCTTCATGAGGGTTACTGATTCGGTTTGTCGGATGATGAATCGTCGTGGTTACAAGTGTTTCTCATACATCGATGATTTCTGTGAGATTTGTGATTCTTGGGAAGAAGCAAATACGGGTCTACTATTGCTAATCAGATGTCTGCGCGATTTGGGCTTCTACGTTGAATGGAGCAAGCTGGAAGGCCCCTCAACGAGAATCAAGTATATTGGTTTTCAAATTGATACAGCACGTATGACAGTTAAGCTTCCTCCAGAGAAATTGTCTAAGCTGAAGGAGAATTTGGACTTTTTCTGGGGGAGAAAATACACCACTAGAAAGCAACTGCAACGACTTCTGGGGTATATCTGCCATTGTTCTAAGGTGGTTGATGGAGGCAGAGAAAATAGCTTCAACATGTTTGCTCTGATGAAGACCATTGGTATGAGAGATCGAGTACCTATCAATCATGGATTCCTGAACGATCTAATGTGGTGGAGAAATAACTTCCACACTTTCAGTGGTGTTCGTTTCCTTGATGGTAGCTGGGGACCTAACGATTTGATCTGTGTCAGAGCCAATGGAGGCTTTGCTTATAAATATAATAACATCCAGGGTGGAGGTTTGTTCTCTGCTAGTGTTTGTCTGGATGACAGATCCTTTGAATGTGGTAATAATATAGGTCTACCTGTGTCATGCTGCTATCAGAAACCCAGTGTTTGTGACCTAGCAATCATCTGGTCAGCCATTCGTCGTCATTGTGATGTGATGAAAGGCTCTGTTGTCAATATTTTTTGTGAGAATAAAATGGCTTTGAATCTCATATATCGACGACAACCTACTTGCTCCCACTGTGCCTTCATTCTACGTGATATCATGTATTGGAAGTGGAGATATGATATTTTTCTTGATACAAGGCCTGCTTCTGTTTTTCAGAAAAATTAGCTTCGACGGTTGAGTGTCTGAAACTGGAAGCATTGGCCTCATCCACCAGAAAGACAAGAGCCTCTCAATGGAGGAGATACTATGGGTTTTGTGCAAAATTCAAGTTGGCTCCATTACCTGTGAATCCTTATACAGTGAGTTTGTTCATGGCCTCACTGGTGGGCGAATATTGTTTCTTTCGATGAACAACATGCTTTCTGCCATCAATTATTTGTCAAAGCTAAATCAGGGAATGGATCTTCGAGATGACTTTGGCCTCAGTGTGGTAATGGCAGGAGCTAAGAGGCATTTGGGTTGTAAATCGAGCCCAAAAGACCCAATTTTCCCCGACGATTTGTCAAGAATATTCCAGCAAGTGGACCCATTGAGTTCTCTACATGGGTGGGAGTGGTGTGTGCCTATCGTACCCTACTAAGAAAATCGCACATCTTTTCTGCTAAGCCAGACGACCATATTTTGCTTTGTTCATGTATTTCCTATGAGGATTGGGGAATTATGATTAAGGTGACCAGCTCCAAGACCATTCAGTATCAGGATAGATTGCTGAATATTCCAGTCGCCAGATGTGGAGGTGATCTATGTTTAGTTCACTGGTTGGAGCTGCTATATGATCGATACCCTGGAGGTGTTGATTCTCCATTGATTTCCTACGATTCTAACCCAGTGCCTTATTCTAGGGCTCTCACCTTGCTCAAGAAATGGTCGATTGCAGCATGTATTGACAAGGATATAGGCATGCACGGACTGCGTCGAGGGGCAGCAACCTATATGCACATGAAAGGCTTTCCCCTGGAGGAAATAAAAACAGCCGGGGATTTGAAGTCTCTTTGTGTGCTCGACTATGTGACTCCTCCTCTCTCTCATCGTGTCAACCTTGAAAAGACACTAGCCGCATCCCTCTCTCAATTCTCGTCATAATCAAATGAAAATTATTTCATGAACTGGCTGGGAAGGAAGAATAAAATAAAGGATCTCCGTCTTGAGAGAGTTTGCCACTACATCTGCCTCACCTTGTCATTATTGAGTTGACTTTGAGTTCATGGTGGATATTGAATATGATTTAATAGCCCTATAAACGCTGGGAAAGTGCCACGCCCCCTTTGTTGCTTCAGGACTTTCGTACGGCCACCGGCACAGGTCACATGATCGAGATCCTCACGTGATTGTCTTGTGACGCACCCACGCACATTTTTGAAAGCCAGAGGCGAACAGGCAAGGGACTGAAGCGGTCAGAAAAAGAACATTTGGTCGGCGGAATTTTTTTTTTTGTTTATTTGAATTTTTTGTTGGAAAAAAAATTGGGGAAGGAAGAATAAAATAAAGGATCTCCGTCTTGAGAGAGTTTGCCACTACATCTGCCTCACCTTGTCATTATTGAGTTGACTTTGAGTTTATACAAATTTTCGATTTCTTTTCTAAAATGTTTTCTTGATTCTATGGCCTGTTTCTCAGTTGATAGTGAGTTCCAGGCCATCTTAGCCTATCATGTTCAGTACAATTAGTCCCATTATTCCATGTGAATCAAAATAAGATGCAAAATGGCAGCTATGCAAGTCCCCTATTATATTCCTTTGAGAACTTAGATCCTATATTAATCACAACACCAACCAGGATCGATTAGACCTTCCCAGCAGTCACAAGAATCTATTCTTAAATAGATCATGGGTGGCTTGTCAAATGTAAAACTAGCCCTTAAAAAGGGACAAGTCTGTTCTTGAACAATACAGGTAAATACAGTGAAACTTATACAAGTTACCCTCCAGAATACACAGGTAAAAATGAAAGGGGCGTGGCTACAACCCCTTGCAGGGTCCCTGGGTTCTGGGCACATATTGGACCTATTGAATTATCATTCTCATGCACTCCCAACTAACATAGATCAACAACCTAACATTTTCTACATTCTGCAAGTTCATGCCTTTCCACTGGTTTGCTTTGATATCATTAATAATTGATTGTTAATGTGTATTTGTCCTCACAATTGCCATGAGGCTAACACATGGACCAATCTAATCCCTTGATAACAGCAGTTGGATATTGACAAGTCCTATAAGTCATGTTATGAGTAAATCTGGTAAGATTTGTTTTCTCTTAATAGCTGAGAATGCAGCTTTAACATATAACGAGTCGGTTATGGTTAGAAAACTGCACTTGTTGTAGTGCAGCTCATGCACTATTCATGCTCCATCCACCAACTTGTTATTTATTGACTTCCTTCAAAGAAAAACATGGTAATCTATAAAAAGACTACACAGCCTCGACTAGACTTTGTAGACTTAATTTACAATTCGATACCAAAACAAAATTACAAAAACTGCAATTGATAGGTATGAGAATAATGAAGAATTCTTTAATGTTGTTTCTCTGCTTTTTTTGTGGTTGACTAACATAGCTACATGGGAATGTTTTACTGTTGCATGTCAGCAATGTCTAGGTAACATTTAGAACATGCTGTTAATGTCTAGGCTTAACATGCAGTTAACTGATATGATATGTGATCAGCTTCATGTTTCAATAACTTATGACTGCTGGTTATTAAGTAGTATGCTTTATGTATCTACAATACATCTAAGCTGTTTTACTCTTTTGCTCTTAGTTAGATGATGGTGCATGCTCTACAGAAACATGTAACAATTCTGAGCAGAGTCTTGAATTAATAATTCATCCAATCATTGATTCATTTATCATCAGTAAAAAATAAAAGACTTTCTTATTGTTGTTCAGTTCTTTTTCTACCCATATGCATGAAAGTTATTTAACTAAAATTCTGGCGGATTTTGTCTGTTTGTCTTTGGTACAGGGCTGTGGTTGTTTCACCTAATATTGGCTACTGAGAGCCATTTTCCCTTGACTGATTCAAATTCAAATTCTTTTAAATACATAGCAGCAACATAGTATTTTAGTTCAGTCCTACAAGTCATAATATAAATCTTTCATCTTTCTTGCCAGAACCATTCTGCACCAGCAAGCCTTAGGTAGTTGGCGCCCAGGGATTATTATTTGTGATGTGTTTCAGGAAAAGGAGTCACAAGTCGCCAAATTGAAATTTTTCAAAGTATTTTTTTCCCAAGATTTCTTTATTGAAATGATTTTTAGTGGGTGCAGCAATCATAGGCATACATCCAAGTGACAAATTTCGGGACATTGTATTAAATATATCTATGCATTTTGAAGGCATTCAAATGGAGTTTAGTTAGCTACTTTACTGGTTATTACCCATCCAGAAACATTGCAAACTTCTTTTTTTTCAAAAATAAAAATATTGAACTTAAAGTATAGAAATACTTCTTAGGTGTCATAGTGTTTACTATCATTGGAATCACCTTGATCTCCTCTTTTCAAATATGATTATACCTCAAAATCCATATTTTGCGACTTATGATTCATTTTCCTAAACAGATCACATTTAAGGTAGAGACTTGACCATTTCTGTCATAGTAAAACATGGACTCACCAACACCAGGAGCTTTATTAACATCGAGATAGAGGCATTGTCCGGCCTCTGTGCCTGATCCACACAACATCTCTCTCTCCTCTTCTGGTAGCCCCTGAGAGAAGGGTTAAGGAATGATTTTACTCAATTCATTTTATCCAACAAAGCTCAATATCACCATGCATTTTTTTTCTGTATCATTTCTTGTTCTGATTTCTAAAACAGCACTTCTTGTGATTACCGGAATAAGGCAATTCAATTGTGAGACCAATCTCACATATTCTGCATGGAGGTCTTAGAATAATCTAAAAACTTGGAAGATCGATCACAGTGCATAAGGTAAATTATTCATATGATCAACACTGTGGGAGTGACAAGGTGTCCCATTCAATCAAACATGTGTGGAATTACTTCTTGGTCTAACATTTGAATTCTGCTAGGTTTATATCTCATCACAAAAATGATTTGTTTATAATACTCTTGTGTAAACTGAAAACAATTGATACACTGTACTAAAATTTAAGATCCCAACAGCATTCTGCAAGATTTGCTAAGAGAAGGTAAGGTAAAAGTATGATTGTGATCCGTTTTAGGAAAGGGAGTCATAAGTCGCAAAATATAGATTTTGAGATATCACCTTAATTGAAAAGATGAGATCAAGCTGATTCCAATGATAGTAAACACAAGGACACCAAATAAGTATTTCTATATTTTAAGTTGGATATTTTTATTTTTGAAAAAAAAGTTTCCAATGTTTCTAGGTAATAACCAGTAAAGTAAATAAATACACTCCATATGAAGGACTTCAAAACACAAGGATATATTTAATACAATGTTCCGAAATTTGTTACATGGATTTATATGACTATAAGTGCTAAATACTCTAAAGATCAGAAAATTTCAATAAAGAGATCTTGTGAAGAGGACACTTTGAATAATAGCAATTTTGCGACTTATGACTCATTTTCCTGGAACACAAGAACATACTATGTCATACTAACTAAAAGGTCATAGCAGGGCATTAAAAATTCACCAAATGCCCTTATTCCCAGATACCAGATACTGATACCACTGGGGTTGGTAGTAGTCATACTACACATTGTACAGAAATCTTTATAGCTTAATTTCACTAACTAGCTTTAGGAATATTAGTTTATAGCTTTATTCAAGTTTATAGCTTAATTTAACTTACTTACTATGCTTTCTTTTGTTTTTTTTCTCTATCTCTATTAGGTACTCTCTGGAAGGCTTACCATCAATGAGAGCTACCGATATCTAGCAAATACTATTGGTAATATTGCCATTATATATGTTATTATGTACTTTGCAGTAATTTTCTATGGTTAAAATAAGCATTTTAACATTTTACTTTAAACAGACTTGGGTTAGTTTACAAAACTTAGCATAGTGGTTCACAAACTTTGCAAGTTAAGGAAGATGTGGTACACTCACATTGCCAATTCGATGGCCAAACTTGTGGATGAGAGACTGCCTGTCCTTCACCACACATGCCTCATGGTTAAACATGGCGTTACATCGCACATCATCAATGGAGACCATCTTCTCCCGGAGACCTGCCAGCAGACAGGAGTGTGACGACAAGCCTTGTATCAGCACCAAGAGCTGACAGCTTACAGCAAGGAGAAGAAACATTCTCACAACCAACAATACACCTCCACTCTGGTGTTTTGCAAAAGTAGTTCTGCAAAAATAATTGTGCAGCCTTTGCTAAACTTTTTCTGGTCGGCAGTGACAAATAAATAGACGCACCCTATTGCCTATGCATTCATTAGAAAGTTCTTACATTGTCTTCACAACATTGAATGAACCAAATTGATACATGTAGAAGAAGGATGTCTCCCTTTGTGAATCCCTGGTTTCTATATATAAACCAGAAGTCAGTAGATAAGGTAAAGCTGACAGTGATCAGATGCTACATCAACCTCAGGTGCTGTGTATCAGCACTGGTGTATCATGTATCCTAGCACTGATATATTCATGAAGCTCAGCGGTCAAATGCAAGGAAGCAATGAACCATGACACTCCTCCCTCACAGCTCAGTTAGATGGGACCCAGTCAGGTTTAAATGGTTTAAAATATTTGAATTGACCCCATTCTGACACTGGAAGAAACTAGCCCACTTCTCATGAATACCACTACTGATATGATATACAGGTTTAAGAAGGCAATTTAAGGTATAATTAAAGCAGCTCTTTTTGTTACAGTGACCAAGAATGGTCTGTGCTTCACCACATGGGTCCTATGTGGCAATGGAGGGAGCATACTGTCTACTGTAGACTACACCACATGGGTCCTATGTAGCAATGGAGGGAGCATAATGTCTACTGTAGACTTCACCACATGGGTCCTATGTAGCAATGGAGGGAGCATACTGGCTACTGTAGACTTCACCACATCGGTCCTATGTAGCAATGGAGGGAGCATACTGGCTACTGTAGACTTCACCACATGGGTCCTATGTAGCAATGGAGGGAGCATACTGGTAATGTCTGCTGTAGACTTCACCACATGGGTCCTATGTAGCAATGGAGGGAGCATACTGGCTACTGTAGACTTCACCACATGGGTCCTATGTAGCAATGGAGGGAGCATACTGGCTACTGTAGACTTCACCACATGGGTCCTATGTAGCAATGGAGGGAGCATACTGGCAATGTCTACTGTAGACTTCACCACATGGGTCCTATGTAGCAATGGAGGGAGCATACTGGCAATGTCTACTGTAGACTTCATCACATGGGTCCTATGTAGCAATGGAGGGAGCATACTGGCTACTGTAGACTTCACCACATGGGTCCTATGTAGCAATGGAGGGAGCATACTGGCAATGTCTACTGTAGACTTCACCACATGGGTCCTATGTAGCAATGGAGGGAGCATACTGGCAATGTCTACTGTAGACTTCACCACATGGGTCCTATGTAGCAATGGAGGGAGCATACTGGCTACTGTAGACTTCACCACATGGGTCCTATGTAGCAATGGAGGGAGCATACTGGCTACTGTAGACTTCACCACATGGGTGCTATATAGCAATGGAGGGAGCATACTGGCTACTGTAGACTACACCACATGGGTCCTATGTAGCAATGGAGGGAGCATACTGGCTACTGTAGACTTCACCACATGGGTGCTATATAGCAATGGAGGGAGCATACTGGCTACTGTAGACTACACCACATGGGTCCTATGTAGCAATGGAGGGAGCATACTGGCTACTGTAGACTTCACCACATGGGTCCTATGTAGCAATGGAGGGAGCATACTGGCTACTGTAGACTTCACCACATGGGTCCTATGTAGCAATGGAGGGAGCATACTGGCAATGTCTACTGTAGACTTCACCACATGGGTCCTATGTAGCAATGGAGGGAGCATACTGGCTACTGTAGACTTCACCACATGGGTCCTATGTAGCAATGGAGGGAGCATACTGGCTACTGTAGACTTCACCACATGGGTCCTATGTAGCAATGGAGGGAGCATACTGGCAACTGTAGACTTCACCACATGGGTCCTATGTAGCAATGGAGGGAGCATACTGGCTACTGTAGACTTTACCACATGGGTCCTATGTAGCAATGGAGGGAGCATACTGGCTACTGTAGACTTCACCACATGGGTCCTATGTAGCAATGGCGGGAGCATACTGTCTACTGTAGACTTCACCACATGGGTCCTATGTAGCAATGGAGGGAGCATACTGGCAATGTCTACTGTAGACTTCACCACATGGGTCCTATGTAGCAATGGAGGGAGCATACTGGCAATGTCTACTGTAGACTTCACCACATGGGTCCTATGTAGCAATGGAGGGAGCATACTGGCTACTGTAGACTTCACCACATGGGTCCTATGTAGCAATGGAGGGAGCATACTGGTAATGTCTGCTGTAGACTTCACCACATGGGTCCTATGTAGCAATGGAGGGAGCATACTGGCTACTGTAGACTTCACCACATGGGTCCTATGTATCAATGGAGGGAGCATACTGGCTACTGTAGACTTTACCACATGGGTCCTATGTAGCAATGGAGGGAGCATACTGGCAATGTCTATTGTAGACTCTGGTGTAGCTCTGAGCACCTCGTTAGTCATGCATGAAAGCACTAAATTATTCAGTTTTAGATAAAAATGTTGCTCAATGATTTTTATTTTTTCATTCTCTACATGTTGGGCCGTGTAGAGCTGTAGAGTCAGCCCACACGGCCGGGACGGGATGGTGGGTGGGTTTGCACTGGGTCAGGTCGGGGAATGCTGGTCATTTGAAAAACAAAATATCCATAATAATGCTTCACCGTAGGCCTAACTAGTATCATAATCGTCACCCCAAGACGCAACTCACAGCCGCTACTCACTGGACTCTCTATGCTTGGCTTATCCCTAACATGTTTGTGAGTCATTACCAACAATATCAACACATTCAGTGGATAAGTGGGAGACAAGCTTTGGGAAGTGTTGCATACATACATTCATGTATTGTTGTATGTAACTTATCTTGACTTAACTGTATGTATGCTAACTCAATAGGGTGTGTAAGTTCAAAATGGCTGCCAACAGGTTTGTCACGCACTTGCTGCTTCTTTTGGGAAAGGAAGTGACGTCGCTCCCATGGAAAAAGCATTTGGCTGAAAAGTTTTCACTGTTTTTTGATTTCTCCAAGATTTATTCTAAGTTCTGACCACTGGATAGCAATATAATATACAGGAAGAGCGATTTCTATAAAAAGAGGTAGAAAAGAGGGATTTCCTTAGGTAGAAAAGAAGGGTTTCTTTGTCTCACATGTTCTTGGAATTTGTTGTATTATAAACCATTTTTCTTCTCTGTAGAGGTCCATCCATCCTCTCCGAAATTCATCGTATGTGGTTTGTGAAGGTATCTGGGTTGAAAATGTGATTTGAAGCCGTTTTAGTTTTTTTAGTTGTATTCTATACAACTACTTTTAGCCCAGGAAAGCCCCTGCTAAGAACTAAAAGATGTCATGCCTTTCCCACCGTCTGTGGCAATGACAAATTAGATCTTTATGCACATGATCAACCAGACCTCTTTATATCATTATCTAGGATTAAGAGAAGCCTGTGAGTCCCTGATCAGCCTGAAGCA
Source organism: Sthenelais limicola (assembly GCA_942159475.1). Classification (NCBI taxonomy): domain Eukaryota; kingdom Metazoa; phylum Annelida; class Polychaeta; order Phyllodocida; family Sigalionidae; genus Sthenelais; species Sthenelais limicola. The sequence goes on along the minus strand of OW804102.1, from coordinate 57,959,550 downwards.
ATAATATTTTGGATGGTCCTAGTGTAAAATCAAGGCTTCTATTTTAACATGAAAGTCTGGCTTTATTATGTTAACTTTTCATTAGCTGCAGTGACTCATTGTTTCTCTTAGCATAGTTTTGCAGTTTTAATTAGAGACATAAAGATCTTCTTCTATGTATTAGTAACTTATGAAACAGTCCAACTCTGATAACCCCCTGTCAACCTTACAGGTGTGATTGTACTATTAGTGTAGACACTAGATGGTGGAGGCACCTGGTGGAAATGAGGATAACTAGACATTCCTTATCAGCAGCTCTCCTGACTACTTGACTATGATTACTGGGCTTATCTCTAACATATTTGTGAGGGTCATTACCAGCAATAATATACACTTAATCACAGCATTGGTGGGTAATACTAATAGCATTGGTATGTGGAGTATGGCACTAGCTGTCACTAGCGGAGTATAGTCCTAAAGTATTGACAGTAATTGTCTCTATAGGAGTCAGTAGATGGAAGCTATTTTTTTAACGATTTTACTACACAAAACTTCAGACAAATGAAATATGTTTTATCTGTCTATAATAATGCTGAGAATGATCTGATATATTATCTCTAATTATACATTGAAATACACAATTCCGTCTAATCTTCCCTACCCTACCCTTAGTTTAGCAATACCATCCACTTTTGTTTTTTGATTTATTTAAGTGCATGCCATTCCTGTCGGTCATTTATGTAAAAATTGCCTTACAAGTGTAACCTGTGAATTATAAATGAATTCTATTATTTAACCAAAAGTTCAACTCAAAACAAAGTATGAAATATTTCTATATTTGTTGCAATTACTGCTGTAAAGGTCAATAATCTTATAGATTCCTACGCATTCCAAATATCAGGCACTGAGGGACGTAGTTCAAAATTCTTGGTTATACTATTATTTCATTTCTTCTCACTGTTTCTCTTTCTGTAATGTCTGTATTTCCTTTAATTTCCTGACCTGCACTTGAATATCTGAGAATATCAGAGGAACTCTACCAACTGTGTGTTAAAGAAATCCAATATTAAAGATATTTAACCTTGAAAGTATCAAATATGTTACACTGAGTCCTCACAAGGCTAATGTGTCTCTATCATAGAACTGAGGAGTTGAGAACCACACTTATACCCTCAGGCATTATAACACATGTGATACACCTGTTATCAAATGGTAGAATGTTATCATTTCTAGATGTATTAACTTTAAAGTGGCTAAGTATGGATCATACTGCAGAACATTTTACTATTATGATGTACTTATGGTTCCATCCTTCAAGGTCATGGATAATGTACCAAAGGTGCCTCAGTGTGCAGTGTAGCGGTGTAGAGTGGAGGACACCTGCCCTGTATAGTGACGGCATGTGGTGTGTATTAGGTATAGAGGACTGTGACCTGGTGTGACCTGATTCATGTGACATCCCTCTGCTCTGTGCCCACCTGTGTATGCTATCACTAGCTATGTAGAGTACCATATCTATATATATAGATCTGTGTCACAGCTACTACATAATAATGTGAGGCTAGATATTGGTGTTGACTCATATTGGAAAGGTCTGTGCATGCACTCTCCCCTCCTCACTTCCCACCACCACCACCCACCCCCAACCATTCATGGAACAACAAGTGTCTGCACACAGAGTTCACTCAGATAGCCAACATGGCCCGCATGTGAGTAGTGAGGCATAGTGAGGCAGGCAGGTAGGCTATACAAAGTCCACCTCAGTGTACAGGGTAGCCCAATTATAAATGTAGTGCAGGTCCCCCCTGTGCCTGCTCCTGTATAGAGGACATGTATTGAATGCAGCATACAGAGGTACGCTGCTAGACTATACAAAGTCCACCACCGTGTACAGGGTGGCACTCCATAGTGAAGGCCCCCCGTGTCTGCCTGTATATATGGGTACCAGTACTGAGAGGCATAGAGAGGCAGGCAGCTACACTATACCAAAGTCCACTCAGTGTACAGGGTCGCACTACATAGTGAAGGTCCCCCTTGCCTGCCTGTGTATACGGGTAATGAGAGGCAGGCAGCCAGACTAGACCAAAGTCCACTCAGTGTGCAGGGTAGCACAATATTTTTTTGGAACATAATTTTATTCAGGCTTTTAATTACAATTTCAACACTCTCACCCCAGGAGTGATTTTCGTAGCGCCCTGAGATACTATGTGTAGTGCATGTCTCATGTGTCTGCCTGTCTACATGGTTAGTGTGAGGCATAGAGAAAACTCTCTGTCACCTGGTTTGATCCAATTAGTGCTCTCCTATAACAATACCTCCCTGTTAAATCTAATATTTGTCTACTTTTTAGAATTACATGAATTAAAAGATGCAGGCTTACTGTGATACCTCTATGTAGTATGACATATTAGAATATTTCTTTTCAAAATTCATACTTTAAATGTATTAAATATGTATATCTTTTTTTGGTCTATCTATATATTTTTATTTAGTGCATACTTTTTGAATCCTTTGATGACTTCTATTTGGTGTAAATTTTAGAAATTAATGTATTATTATTGTGTCCTCAGTCATACAATAGCCATTATTGACCTAGTTTCCAATTATCCATCACTAAAACTTATGTTAAAATATCTGTGTCCACCAGAAAATGAATGTTTCCATGGGACACCATGACTGCAGTACAATGGGTATGAGCCCTGATCTATCTGAGCTTTCTCCCTCTCCCCCTCCCTCTCTCCCTTACACTATCTCCTTTTCCCTTTTTTTCTCCTCCTTCCCCTTTTCTATCTCCACCTTTCTCCTCAGTCTCACCCAGTCCTCACCCAGTCTCTTTCTTTCCTCCCTCCTCCTTTCTCTGCCCTGTCTCCCACTCTCCTTCTCTCTCCCTATCTCTCTCCTCTCTTTCTTCTCTCCCTTTCTTTCTTTCTCACCCTCTCTCTGTGTCTTTTGTTCTGCCTCTTCTCCTCTTTGCTGACTTTCTTCTCTTTTTTCCCCCATATTTTTCTCCTTTCTTTCTCTTTCATTCTTCTCCACTTTTCCATAGTTTTCCTCTGCCCACTCTTTCCTCTTTCTCTGTCCTATGCTTCCCTCTCCTCACCCCTCTCCCTGTCTGTCTATCCTCTCACTCTCTCTCTCTTATGTCACCCGATTAATAATATTATGTTATTCAGGCACTAGTTTAGAGCCAGACAAACTGTACCAATATATAAATAGTTCAAACATCACAAGGAGGACACAGCTTCACTCCTTATCTACTAAAGTGGCAAGGCCCCTGGACATGATATGATCCCAAGTAAATATAAGATAATACAAGTGAACCAGAAACCTATTTTACACCGTAGTGTACATATGATGTTGACAGGAGCATAAATATAGGTTAGGAACAAGTGCATTATAGTCCATTCCCTGGACCCTTTAACTGCACTGAAGACTAAACACATTGGTGGAACTGGTGCTAGAGACTAAAACACCAAACACATGTTTGATATGATGACAATATACAATGTATTTTCTGAGTAGGAACCTAGTACTGTGGCTTGGAGTAGGACTCTATATGTTTATGTCTATGGTGTGTGTATGGAAGTGGAGGAGTATGTATGTGTATTATCAAATGTGATTGGTTAACATGGAAAATCATTTTATTCCTAAAAGTGAAGATATTGAAATATAGTGAGCAGGTTATGATAACAAAAGATCAAGTTGCCCCAGCTCTTCCACCACCTCCTCCTTAACACTTCTACTCCTCCTTCACCTACCTCCTGTTTCTCATCTTCCCTCACTCTGTGACCTCCTCCTCCTTTTACTCCTCCTCCACCTCCTCCTGTTTCTCATCTTCCCTCACCCCTGTGACCCCCTCCTCCTTTTACTCCTCCTCCACCTCCTCCTGTTTCTCATCTTCCCTCACCCTGTGACCCCCTCCTCCTTTTACTACTCCTCCACCTCCTCCATCTCATCCCCTTCTTCCATCTCCAACTCTTCCTCATCCTTCACCTCGACCACCACTTCTGCCTCCTCTTCCGTTCCTGTCTCTCTGCCTTCTTCATCTCCTCCTCTATCTCAACTTTCTGCACCTCAACCAGCTACTCTTCCTCTTCATTCACCTGAATCACCACTTGATCCACCACCTCTGCCACCACCACCTCCTCCCCCTCGCTCTCCCCCTCAGGGTACCTCTCTCCGTCATTCCTCCTGTCTCTTGATCTCTTCCTGTCTATGTCTAATTTGTCTATCTCTCCCACTTTGCTTCCCCTCTCTCTCTTCCACTCTCTCTCCATCTCTTTATTTGTGCTTCATGCCATGCCTGTGTTACTGTATCTTTGTGCATTACACCATTTTCAGTCCATCTCAGAGTAGAATTTTATATAGGCCCCAACCTAAAGATTCATACTGCCTTGTCTAACACTCCCACTCCAGTCTCTGTCTGTCTCTGTCTGTCTTTCTGTCTGTCTTTCTCCCTGTGTTCACTTCTTACTTATCTCTCTCCCTCCCTATCTCACTCAGTTACTATTTCAAGTCCTATTTTGCTAACCCTTTGAAAAAGAATGATGGCAGAAGAGGGAATGAGAAGAGATGAAGGTGTGGGTCCAACTGACCAACCAGCAAATTATTTGCATAGCACAGGTATTTGCTACTTTAGATTTAAGTATAAAAATAAAGTATTTATATACTATACAAAATGTATTTCTGCAGGAAGAAGCACAACTGACCCCAGGCTGTTTTTAGTTTTTAAAAGATTTCTGACTGCCGCTGAACTGCCCTCGAAAGGATTCTCACATGCACTACTGTATCTTATAATTTGGATTAGAATAGAGTCTACCTCATACTTCAAGGTAGTACCATATAGTGTAGGTCCATTATGCCTGCCTCCGAGCAGGGGAGCATTTGTGGTTTGGGTTGGAAATGATTTTATTGGTACATGTAGAAGTATTGAAATATAGTTAGCAGGTTATGGGGATAGTATTACATGTTATGTACAGGTAACATTGAGATTTCTAAGTATATGTGATTAGAGTTCAGTTTTATGTATGAAAATAAAGTATTAAATACTTTAGAACATATAAATCTGACTCAGTTAATATATTCTCCCATATTTCTAAAAGATGAATTTCTCGATCATTTTTGGAGGCCGCTAAACCTCCCTAGAAAGGATTCCCACCTGCGCCACTGTATCATGGATGTTTATTAGAACAAAGTCCACCTCAGTGTGCAGAGGTAGTACCATGTAGTGCAGGTCCCTTACTCCTGCCTGTGAGCCGGGCAGCATGTGTGGTGTAGGCACAGAGCGCCCGCAGCTGATAAGCTTATCACTAGAGCTATGTAGTGTACCATATCTATATGGTAGACTACAGAGCGCCCACAGCTGATAAGCCCATATGCACTACAGCTATGTAGGTACCATATCTATATATGGATGTGTGTCAGGTCTGTGAGACCAAAGTCCATCTTGCTGCACAGTACATCACTAAGCCAATGTTAGATATAGATTAGGACTAGATATCAGTTTTCATTAATGTTAGTCGCCTTCCCACTGCCCCTGCGATCACTTATACACTTGGGCCAGACTCAGCACTTGTTCACATCTTAGTTTAATATTAAAGTTTCCTTTTCATTATATTGAGAAGCAATGTTGTGTTGGTATGTGGGGGGAACATGTAGTGATGAGTGGTCCTCTTCTGCCATAGTTGATTGGTAGAGGAGGTGCTACATGTATTTGTACTCCACTATATTCCCACCATAGTTGATTGGTAGAGGAGGTGCTACATATATTTGTACTCCACTATATTCCCACTATAGGTTATTGGTAGAGGAGGTGCTACATGTATTTGTACTCCACTATAGGTTATTGGTAGAGGAGGTGCTACATGTATTTGTACTCCACTATATTCCCACCATAGGTTATTGGTAGAGGAGGTGCTACATGTATTTGTACTCCACTATATTCCCACTATAGGTTATTGGTAGAGGAGGTGCTACATGTATTTGTACTCCACTATATTCCCACTATAGGTTATTGGTAGAGGAGGTGCTACATGTATTTGTACTCCACTATATTCCCACTATAGGTTATTGGTAGAGGAGGTGCTACATGTATTTATACTCTACTATATTCCCACCATAGGTTATTGGTAGAGGAGGTGCTATTTATACTCCACTATATTCCCACTATAGGTTATTGGTAGAGGAGGAGCTACATGTATTTATACTCCACTATATTCCCACTATAGGTTATTGGTAGAGGAGGTGCTACATGTATTTGTACTCCACTATATTCCCACTATAGGTTATTGGTAGAGGAGGTGCTACATGTATTTGTACTCCACTATATTCCCACTATAGGTTATTGGTAGAGGAGGAGCTACATGTATTTGTACTCCACTATATTCCCACCATAGGTTATTGGTAGAGGAGGTGCTATTTATACTCCACTATATTCCCACTATAGGTTATTGGTAGAGGAGGTGCTACATGTATTTGTACTCCACTATATTCCCACCATAGTTGATTGGTAGAGGAGGTGCTACATATATTTGTACTCCACTATATTCCCACTATAGGTTATTGGTAGAGGAGGTGCTACATGTATTTGTACTCCACTATAGGTTATTGGTAGAGGAGGTGCTACATGTATTTATACTCTACTATATTCCCACTATAGGTTATTGGTAGAGGAGGTGCTACATGTATTTATACTCCACTATATTCCCACCATAGTTGATTGGTAGAGGAGGTGCTACATATATTTGTACTCCACTATATTCCCACTATAGGTTATTGGTAGAGGAGGTGCTACATGTATTTGTACTCCACTATATTCCCACTATAGGTTATTGGTAGAGGAGGTGCTACATGTATTTTGTACTCCACTATATTCCCACTATAGGTTATTGGTAGAGGAGGTGCTACATGTACTCCACTATATTCCCACTATAGGTTATTGGTAGAGGAGGTGCTATTTATACTCCACTATATTCCCACCATAGGTTATTGGTAGAGGAGGTGCTACATGTATTTATACTCCACTATATTCCCACTATAGGTTATTGGTAGAGGAGGTGCTACATGTATTTGTACTCCATTATATTCCCACTATAGGTTATTGGTAGAGGAGGAGCTATTTATACTCCACTATATTCCCACTATAGGTTATTGGTAGAGGAGGTGCTACATGTACTCCACTATATTCCCACTATAGGTTATTGGTAGAGGAGGTGCTACATGTATTTGTACTCTACTATATTCCCACCATAGGTTATTGGTAGAGGAGGAGCTACATGTATTTATACTCCACTATATTCCCACCATAGGTTATTGGTAGAGGAGGTGCTACATGTATTTATACTCTACTATATTCCCACCATAGGTTATTGGTAGAGGAGGAGCTACATGTATTTATACTCCACTATTTTCCCACCATAGGTTATTGGTAGAGGAGGTGCTACATGTATTTATACTCCACTATATTCCCACTATAGGTTATTGGTAGAGGAGGTGCTACATGTATTTATACTCCACTATTTTCCCACTATAGGTTATTGGTAGAGGAGGTGCTATTTGTACTCCACTATACTCCCACTATAGGTAATTGGTAGAGGAGGTGCTACATGTATTTATACTCTACTATATTCCCACTATAGGTTATTGGTAGAGGAGGTGCTACATGTATTTATACTCTACTATATTCCCACTATAGGTTATTGGTAGAGGAGGTGCTATTTATACTCCACTATATTCCCACTATAGGTTATTGGTAGAGGAGGTGCTACATGTATTTGTACTCCACTATATTCCCACTATAGGTTATTGGTAGAGGAGGAGCTTCATGTATTTATACTCCACTATTTTCCCACTATAGGTTATTGGTAGAGGAGGTGCTATTTGTACTCCACTATACTCCCACTATAGGTAATTGGTAGAGGAGGTGCTACATGTATTTATACTCCACTATGTTCCCACCATAGGTTATTGGTAGAGGAGGTGCTACATGTATTTATACTCCACTATATTCCCACTATAGGTTATTGGTAGAGGAGGTGCTACATGTATTTATACTCCACTATATTCCCACCATAGGTTATTGGTAGAGGAGGTGCTACATGTATTTATACTCTACTATATTCCCACCATAGGTTATTGGTAGAGGAGGTGCTATTTATACTCCACTATATTCCCACTATAGGTTATTGGTAGAGGAGGTGTATTTGTACTCCACTATATTCCCACTATAGGTTATTGGTAGAGGAGGTGCTATTTATACTCCACTATATTCCCACTATAGGTTATTGGTAGGGAGGTGCTATTTATACTCCACTATATTCCCACTATAGGTTATTGGTAGAGGAGGTGCTACATGTATTTATACTCCACTATATTCCCACCATAGGTTATTGGTAGAGGAGGTGCTACATGTATTTATACTCCACTATATTCCCACTATAGGTTATTGGTAGAGGAGGTGCTACATGTATTTATACTCCACTATATTCCCACCATAGGTTATTGGTAGAGGAGGAGCTACATGTATTTATACTCCACTATATTCCCACCATAGGTTATTGGTAGAGGAGGAGCTACATGTATTTATACTCCACTATATTCCCACTATAGGTTATTGGTAGAGGAGGAGCTATTTGTACTCCACTATATTCCCACTATAGGTTATTGGTAGAGGAGGAGCTACATGTATTTATACTCTACTATATTCCCACCATAGGTTATTGGTAGAGGAGGTGCTACATGTATTTATACTCCACTATATTCCCACTATAGGTTATTGGTAGAGGAGGTGCTATTTGTACTCCACTATACTCCCACTATAGGTTATTGGTAGAGGAGGTGCTACATGTATTTGTACTCCACTATATTCCCACCATAGGTTATTGGTAGAGGAGGTGCTACATGTATTTATACTCCACTATATTCCCACCATAGGTTATTGGTAGAGGAGGAGCTACATGTATTTATACTCCACTATATTCCCACCATAGGTTATTGGTAGAGGAGGTGTATTTGTACTCCACTATATTCCCACCATAGGTTATTGGTAGAGGAGGTGTATTTGTACTCCACTATATTCCCACCATAGGTTATTGGTAGAGGAGGAGCTATTTGTACTCCACTATATTCCCACTATAGGTTATTGGTAGAGGAGGTGCTATTTATACTCCACTATATTCCCACCATAGGTTATTGGTAGAGGAGGAGCTATTTGTACTCCACTATATTCCCACTATAGGTTATTGGTAGAGGAGGTGCTATATGTACTCCACTATATTCCCACCATAGGTTATTGGTAGAGGAGGTGCTATTTATACTCCACTATATTCCCACTATAGGTTATTGGTAGAGGAGGAGCTTCATGTATTTATACTCCACTATATTCCCACTATAGGTTATTGGTAGAGGAGGAGCTCTTTGTACTCCACTATATTCCCACTATAGGTTATTGGTAGAGGAGGTGCTACATGTATTTATACTCCACTATATTCCCACTATAGGTTATTGGTAGAGGAGGTGCTATTTGTACTCCACTATACTCCCACTATAGGTTATTGGTAGAGGAGGTGCTACATGTATTTGTACTCCACTATATTCCCACTATAGGTTATTGGTAGAGGAGGTGCTACATGTATTTGTACTCCACTATATTCCCACTATAGGTTATTGGTAGAGGAGGTGCTACATGTATTTATACTCCACTATATTCCCACCATAGGTTATTGGTAGAGGAGGAGCTACATGTATTTATACTCCACTATATTCCCACTATAGGTTATTGGTAGAGGAGGAGCTATTTATACTCCACTATATTCCCACTATAGGTTATTGGTAGAGGAGGTGTATTTGTACTCCACTATATTCCCACTATAGGTTATTGGTAGAGGAGGAGCTATTTGTACTCCACTATATTCCCACCATAGGTTATTGGTAGAGGAGGAGCTATTTGTACTCCACTATATTCCCACTATAGGTTATTGGTAGAGGAGGAGCTATTTATACTCCACTATATTCCCACTATAGGTTATTGGTAGAGGAGGTGCTACATGTATTTATACTCCACTATATTCCCACTATAGGTTATTGGTAGAGGAGGTGTATTTGTACTCCACTATATTCCCACTATAGGTTATTGGTAGAGGAGGAGCTATTTGTACTCCACTATATTCCCACCATAGGTTATTGGTAGAGGAGGAGCTATTTGTACTCCACTATATTCCCACCATAGGTTATTGGTAGAGGAGGAGCTACATGTATTTATACTCCACTATATTCCCACTATAGGTTATTGGTAGAGGAGGTGTATTTGTACTCCACTATATTCCCACTATAGGTTATTGGTAGAGGAGGTGCTATTTATACTCCACTATATTCCCACTATAGGTTATTGGTAGGGAGGTGCTATTTATACTCCACTATATTCCCACTATAGGTTATTGGTAGAGGAGGTGCTACATGTATTTATACTCCACTATATTCCCACCATAGGTTATTGGTAGAGGAGGTGCTACATGTATTTATACTCCACTATATTCCCACTATAGGTTATTGGTAGAGGAGGTGCTACATGTATTTATACTCCACTATATTCCCACCATAGGTTATTGGTAGAGGAGGAGCTACATGTATTTATACTCCACTATATTCCCACCATAGGTTATTGGTAGAGGAGGAGCTACATGTATTTATACTCCCCTATATTCCCACTATAGGTTATTGGTAGAGGAGGAGCTATTTGTACTCCACTATATTCCCACCATAGGTTATTGGTAGAGGAGGAGCTACATGTATTTATACTCCACTATATTCCCACCATAGGTTATTGGTAGAGGAGGTGCTACATGTATTTATACTCTACTATATTCCCATCAGGTGTATTTATACTCCACTATATTCATATGCTGACATTTAAATCATCAACAATAATTTAGAGAAATTCTCCCAATGTTTTGGTTAATCAGCTGTTGGTAGATATGGTGGAAAATTTTAAATATCTAGGGGAGACTCTTGATGTTAACCTAAAGCATGAATTGTTTTAAATATCTGTAATATCGCCAATGTCTACCTGTGGAGATTAATCAAATTTAAACACCTGCCCAATTAAAATATTTTACTAACAATATACAAGACCTTTATTCTACTAATATTAGAAATTGTATCATTTGTGACTGACCTTGGCCCCAAATCTTCTTACAAGTGGTTACAAAAAATACCAAACAGAGCATTTAGGATTATTTATAACAGATAAAATAAGAACATCAAACTTTACCATCAGCATAATTTTGCTGAGCTGTTATCTCTGAATCTCTGTAGGGAAATTAGCCATAACTTATCCTCCACCTAAAGACTGGAGAGTATCAAGATCTTAATAATGTATCTAATTTGCCCAGAAATGAAATGGAACAAATCAAAAGATTCTATCAGAAAGTTAGAAGATGAGAAAACATATAAGGTATCTGTTAAAAGATTATATTTAAATAATTTCACTCAAAATAAGATGATATATTGAAACTTGTGTTCCATGTTACCCACCTAACACCTAAAGACTAAGGACCTTCTGTGCTTACCATCAAATGCTTACTGGTAATTTATTCTGTGAATGTTTGGCTTGAATAAGGGCTCCATGGCCACATGTTTCAACAGGACTTCTGTGAACATATGGGTCAGATTTTCAGGAAAATGTACCATTGGCAGATCAAAACATTTAGTCAATTCTCCTAAATTAGACTGGAAAATCGTCAACACTAGGTATATCTGAGTATATTTAAAATTGCCTTGATTCTAGCAATCTGTTTGGTTATGCTGAACTGTATTTTGAACCGGATTTCTGTCTTAAATTTCGGTTATTTGAGAGGATTGGTGAAGGCCAATTGTACATTTTCTGACGATCTGATCCATACAGTTGTTATCTTGATGATTGGAACTATGTTTGATGAAGATAATACTTGGTCTTTGATAGGACTTTTTGTATGAGCATTTTGTGCTAGGTAACAGGTATTATTTCTATTTTCAACTAAATATACTTCCCCGTATTGTAAAACTAAGGCTTCGGACCTGACCTTTTATTTCAATGCTTATACTTTACTTTTTTCTTATTTTATTTTTATTCAGAGTTTAGGTTAGACATATATTTTGGGTGTTGATGGTGCAATCTTTCTAAACAGAACGTATGAAAAAACGTTATCTTGTTTCAAGGATATGTGGATAGGATTGTAGTTGTTCCACACTTGTTATGGACATTGCATTGACATCAGTAAACATTACTTGAGTTGTATCATTAATGTGATTAATTGATTTATTTGAACTAGATTATATTTCTGTTGATAATTGTCAACTGCTTTGCAGCATTATGTGGCTAATGAATGATTACGGAATAGTTCATAATAAAACATGAAATATAAAACAGAAACAAGTTGTAGAATTGTAATAATAAATAAAGTTTATTGTAGGGACAAGAGCCCAGCTCCTGTACTCAGTCAAACAATACTTCACTCAGAGTCAGAGACTTTGGAAACCAATAAATAATGATAGGTTAACATTATTATGATGGGATAACACAGAGACCCAGAAAATAGCGGAGGCCAGCTCCTTCTATATTGAAACATTAAACAGAAGTAAGATAATTTTAATCATACCATACAAGCCCTGAGTGAGAGACATTGGAAATCAATAAATAATGATAGACTGGGATAAGAGAGTGACCCAGAATATAGCGGAGGCCAGCTCCCTGTATAATGTGATATACTGATAGTAGCTGATAAGCAGCTGTGAGACAGGTGAGGTGATTTATTACAATAATATGTAAGGGACATGATGTGACGAGAGGAATAAATAAAGATGAATTATAAACACTGTGTGGGATGAACAGAGGGACGGATGCTTGTGGTACTTGTGGTGAACAATCAATAAAGAAGGCAGTAAAAGTGGAATACACAATTACTTCTTGGCAATAACCACTGATGGTTTATACACATGGACAAGTGTAAATACTTGTGTTATCAGTGAGTGAAACATCAATTCTGATACAGTAATAACTACCAAACAGTTTAGCTGTAAATAGGAATGGATGGTGAAGTGGGAATAAATAATGATGTGTGATATTTATGAACATTATATATATAAGAACAAGTGGAATAGGAATAAAGGAAAGTGGCAATAAATAGTGGTTTATACAGTATCAAATAGTAAGAGAACACTTCTAAATAGTCTTACATGTACAAAAGATACATATAAAACTCAGAGTGATAAATAGCAAGTGATACAAATACATAGATATAAATACATATTAAGGCTACAGGCAGGAGGACAACATATAACATGAGTATTGTATGAAAGAAATACCTGAGAGCACATGAGTATTGTATGTAACACCAGAGAGCATAATACATTATGGTACAGGGTGAGGTATATAACCTGAGTATGTAGTCAGACTATATAACATGAGTATTGTATGTAACACCAGAGAGCACAATACATTACGGTACAGGGTGAGGTATATAACCTGAGTATGTAGTCACACTATATAACATGAGTATTGTATGTAACACCAGAGAGCACAATACATTATGGTACAGGGTGAGATATATAACCTGAGTATGTAGTCACACTATATAACATGAGTATTGTATGTAACACCAGAGAGCACAATACATTATGGTACAGGCTGAGGTATATAACCTGAGTATGTAGTCACACTATATAACATGAGTATTGTATGTAACACCAGAGAGCACAATACATTATGGTACAGGCTGAGGTATATAACTTCAGACTATATACCAAAGTAGTGTATGAGGGAAAGGAGAGCACAGTAAATGATGGTAGAGGCTGTACAGGTAGGCCTGGTGTATTGGGTGGTGCTGCCGCAGGACCAGATGGGGTGGTGTGTGAGGCCGGTAAATGTGTATTAATGTATAGAGTATATCAGTGTATATGTGTGGGTATGTATAAAGAGTGGTGTGGTTTGTCTGTGACATTTGCTGGTATGCATATGGTCGATTCCAGAAATTTTAGTGCGATTTTGAGATTTTTGGTAAAAATAAAAATATACTTTGATTGTTTCCATATTTATAAGGAAGAAAGGACCTAGATCGGGCTATATGACTGTCAATTTGCCACGACCTGGGTCAATTATTTTTCCAGATACAAGCCTCCAAATAATTGGAGCCTGGTCAATGATTCCATACGAATACATGTATATGTATGGAGCGTTTTTTTTCATCATAACCCAATTAATTAATAATCCTGATATAAAGATGTCGACTTTTAATACCTTTTCTTGTGAATATATGTTCAAAACATAAGCACCTTTATATAAAACCCCATAAGCGTTTTCAACGAATACACCATTCCATATGAATACACCATTCCATACGAATACATCAGTTCAATGATGTATTCTTATGGAATGGTGTATTTATTGATACATCTTTTCTGAATAAGATACCTTAATGCAAATTAAATGAATAGTAAATCCTTTCATCAGGGGACAATGGTTGACAATAAGAACACAAAATTTGTATTTTACAGCCTGCTTTTGAATGTGTATTCGTCGGAATCATGTATTCGTATGGATTCTTTTCATAAAATTATAATTTACTGATTGAAGAATGGAGTTGGAATCACGAGATTTGTTCTGGATATTAAGCTAACGATTTTAAATGTAAATACAAAAAAAAAGTTGGTCAAATATGAAAAGTTCTCTTTTAATAGAGGTTAGAAGATGTATTCGTTGGAACGTTTTATTTTAGCCAAAATAACATTTCTCATCATAAGGACGAAAATATAAGCCAATGTGAAAATTTAAAAAAATGCATTGATAGGGGCAGATATATTCTTTAATATGGAATATCAAAGTCCATACAAAAGTTATTAGTTATCTTATTTTTTCTCACTTTTGTGTGTATTCGTATGGAATCGTGAAAATGAAAATGCTCAATAAAGTATATGAAAATCTGTTAAAGGAATTCAAGCGATATCTAGTAATATGCAGCATACTCTAAGGAATCCATACATACCATGTGTACGTTTATACGACCATAATTGTCAACGTTATTGAATAAAACGTGAAAAACATCAAAATCGCACTAAAATTTCTGGAATCGACCATATATATACAAGTGTATGGATACATGTTTATGTACGTTTATAATAATTGTTCATGTTCATTTTGTGTTTCTGTTCATGTGCTTGTGTATATATACAGGGGACAAGGCTTTAGTGTGTAAATAGAGACATAGAGGTCACCACTGTTTACATATGTGGCACCCCGGCCCACTGCATCATGGGAGCTGCTGATGTAGGGAGGCAGACATAGATGTTGACAGATGAATGAATGAATGATAAATACATTATGATTAATTAATAAATATATTATAATGAATGAATAATAAATACATTATAATGAATGAATGATGAGTGAATAAGAATAAATAGAGGAGAGACAAAGTATAAATAAGAATAAATAAGTGCATAAAAGATAAATAGACACAAATAAATAATAAATAAATAATGAAGCACAAATAAAATGTTATATACCAAATGAAATAAGAAATGAATAAGAAACAAAACAATAAATGAAACAAATAAATAACTGAATAAAAAAAAGGGATGAAATCGAATGAGAAAACAAGATGAGAGTATGATATGATGTATGAATTAAATAAATAATGCAGAATGGATTTCACCATCAGTAAATGTGCCACACCTGCCTGTACTGTAACTGATATTAGTAATAGAGACTTATTTCTGTACTTTCTTTGTGGCAGTGTTGAATTACTGTCAGAAAAGTAGAAAGATATAGATTGATAAGGATTAAGGAATAATAGTTAAAGTTCAGTAGACCATATGGATAGTTGCTTGGATTCAGAATCAAAACAAATGTATGTTTATTGGATCTGTGAGCTTGTGTTGATATCAGCTACTGTGTGGCTTAGATAAGGTGATAAGGCAGTATGGTATCGCAAGTAGAGTCGGCAGTGTGGAGGGGGGACAGAGCTGTCAGAGTGGGGGGTGTGGAGGGGGGGGGGGAGAGCTGTCAGAGTGGGAGGTAGCGGGCTGGGGGGGTGGGGGGGTGGCAGGCAGGTGATTGGAATGTAAAATTATGGGAAAGGAAACAGGATTGGCACAGGGATAGGATACACCTCACTGACACTAGTACTAGAGACAGGGGCAGGCTACACCTCACTGAAACTACAACACCCATCCCCATTCACCCACCCTAGTAGTGCCCCACTTTGTTCCCCATCCCGACTCCCCCCACTCCCGGTAATGACCCACCTTTTCACCTCTGACCCTGCCCCCCCAGTAGGATGTTAGTAATTCACAATTAACCTATACTTAACCTGTACTAGTAAATACATCTATTCTGTGTAAAACCATTAAATACAACATTATTTATTATAAGTTATTTACTATTCAGCTCATGTCTGCAGTACACTAATGTTTATAAGGAGACCTTACCGCCTTGATTTGTGTACCAGAATGTGTTCACCAGTTCTATATATGTCTCTATGTTGTCCCTCAGCTCCTTCACCAGGGGCTCACCAATACCCTCCCTGTCCACTATTATAATTGTACCCGATAACTTAACCCTACATGTGGGACTAGTGCCAGTGAGGGAGTCCACCCACCCTGACAGCTCTGTCAGTCTTATGTATCCTCTAAACACTGTAAATTCCTCTACTTGTGGGTGTATGGCTGAGCTCACAGCCTGCAGTACAGACAGGACATGGGTAGCCTCACCTACTGATGGTGAAGTGAAGGATTTATCAGGCCCATTTAGCCATATTGCTACCTCCCTACAGGCAGGAAGGCTGGTCAGCAGCTCCCCACACTTAGTGTAGGCACCCACAGGAGGAGCACCAAATGTAGCATATTTATTACAATGAATCATTACCCATTCCACTCGGTGGTGTGTGTGGTGTGTGTGGTGTGTGTGTGTATAAGGTTGGTCTAGTGCCCTGTGCTGGTGCATTAGTGCTGCACCATCTGCAGGACACCAGGCCTTGAGGTCATATGTTAGTGTGTCCTGCAGCCCTTGTTTCTCCACCACCTGCCCCCATCTGGTGCTGCTTGGGATGTGGTAGTAGTAGTCGCCCCTGTAAGATAAAGAGATAAGTCTGTAGATAAACACATTCATACCTCCTCATACTCATATACATATAATACATATAATGTTATGCATACATTATACACATATATGGTAGGAAAAATGGGCAAAAAATGAGCAAAATGCTAAGAAAATGAAAAAATACTACAAAATGCTTATTTATGGATGGATTAATATCATTTTTTCTATTTAGCCATTTTAAAGTATTGCAAATAAAATAAAAAAAGAAATTGATAATCAGAAAAAAAGTTTCCATCAGAAATGTGATAGCCCAGCCTAGAATGGATAAAAACATCTAGCAGTTTGTGACTGCTAATTCCTGTACCAGCCAAACATTGCATCTCATACTATCTCAGGGAATAATTAATATTTTCTGATTATTTTTTCACTGCACCTAGTCTAAAATATTGCCTTAAAAAGATGATAAGGCTGACTAAAAGAATGGAATTATTATTATAAGACATGTGGGAAACGATCTTCCTTTTCACTCAGTTCAGCACCCCCCAGCCTCCTGCCACACCACTATACCGGTGATTTTGCAGGGAAATATTATTTTCTTCTGATTCTTGTTTCAATGATGAAATTTGTGAGGGCATAATGAAATATATGAGAGGGCAAAGTAAGAAAAAGTAATATCAGGACTAGGGAACTGAAAATTTTCCTTTTTCAGTCCCTCCAGTTCCTGATCAGACAATACACCGGTCAAATCTAAGATAAAAAATATGAATAAATTTTTTCTGATTTATTTTTCAATGATGGAATCCGCAAGGTCATAAGAAAAAATTAAAGAGGGCAAACTGAGCTAAAACATTTATGGTTATTCGTGTGAAAGGGAGCAGGAAATGAAATATTGGATCTTTAATTTAGCATGGGTGGTTTAATTTAGCATGAATGGATAGCACGGTGGGTGGGATATAGGCGGAGGGGGGGGGGTGGCGCAAAATAAAAAAAAAATATTTTCAACTTATTTTTACATTTGATATTGAGAATGCAGACATAAAGATATAGGGAACAAAATAAAGGTTCCTGTGACCCACTGACCCAGTTTAGAGTAGCAGCTTAGAGTTGGGTGCCCCAAGCTCTAACCAGCAGCAGGCAGGGTAAAAAACAAATTTTCTTTCTGCTGTTTCTCCAGTTATTTCTCACTCTAGAGATGGTTTAACGGATGCAAAGCAACATAAACATCAAGAAATAATCATTATTTATCATCTAATATCATACAAAATGGCGTCCTCCTCCCACTGCATTGTCAATGGAGGCCACTATTGGGTGAAATCGCCAGAAAATGTACAGTTCATCTTCACCAATCCTCTCAAATGACCCAAATTTGAGACAAAAATAAAGTTCAAAATTTAGTTAAACCTAACCAGAGTGCTAGAATCAATGCAATGCCAAATATACTCTATTGCAGCCTATTTTAGCAGCATTTACTAAATGGTACAGTGCCAATTGTACATTTTCTGAAAATATGACATTACTACACTGTAGGCCTTACCTCCATGCCTATCTATCTACTCCTGTCTCCTAGTCGGTTTTTTTCTGTCTCTATACCTGTCGCTATTGTTTCTCCTCTGTCTTTCTTAACATAAAAATGAGCGACTACCCCCGACACACTCCCACTGTCCATTGTCTATTTGGGTCTGATGGTACCCTAACCCTAGGGAGGACGGCAGAGGGACAGAGGAGGGAGGGACAGGGTGAGATGTCAGCAGGATGAGTAAGGAGTGTGAGCGAGCCCCACAGGGCAGAGCTAGATTGATGTGAAGCACCAGGACCTGGACTAAAAATAAAGTAGTACTTTAGGGCAGGGGAGGGCCAGAGGACAGACAATGGGGAGGCAGAGGGAGAGACAGAAGAGGGACAGGGAGAGACAGAGGAGAGACATAGGAGTGACCAAGGAGACACAGAGGACAGAGAGTGACAGAGGAGAGACAGATAGGAATAGAGGAGGGACAGAGGAAAAATAAAGGAGAGACAAAGGAGAGAGACCGACAAGGACTGCACTTCCCATATATTATCATACACCATTTGCTCTATACATTGATTACCATCTGAATTGCAAATCTAATAATTATATTTCAGGTAAAAATGTGTGGATGTATGACACAAATATAAAGCTTTGGTGACTGTTCCTAATGCAAGAACCTGTAATTAATTATCTAATGAATTAGAAATAACTTAATTAGATTTTTTTAGAAATTATTATTGAAAGAAACTGACCAAATTAATTAAAATTAAGCACTGTATGGTACCAACATATTTCATTGCATATGAAGCTATTATCATTGAATTGAGTCATGTCTATGTACCAACATGGCAAAACATTTTGCCTGAACTTTCACAGTAACAGAATCCATTATAAGAACATTTAAAGAGTTTAACCATCATTGTTAATCAATTTCATGGACAAATCTCTCAAAATAAGGCTCTTGTGGAACTATATGGTTCCCCACATTATTAGGTAGGTAGATGGTAAGGTTATACACAACTGTACTTACCATTTAGCACAAGGCAGCAAACGTCCCAGTGTCCTCTTTATCACCTCCTCCTTTACTTGGGTAGATAGCGTGTCTATACACCGCCTGATGTGGGCCCCCAGTACTGTGGTATCACCATCATCATCACAGAAGTGCACAAACCACCCGCCATACTTCATACCACTTATACACTGATGCAGTCTACCCAATATACACTGGACCTCATTGTCTATTTCACCCTGCACCTTACCCTGGAGTAGACATTCTGGTGTCATGTGCTCAATAAAACCCTTTATATCAGACAATACATCATCACATTGTGTTCTATATGATATAAACAGTTCATCATCAGGTGAGTTCTGTTCCTCTCCCTGCTGTATCATTGACAATAACACTATGTTCGACAGATCCTGTACCTGAGATTGCTTATCTCCACTTGCCACTTTACTTAAGCTACTCAACACAAACAATATAATGTTGTTATATACAGATTCAGAACACAAATATAATATCACAGCATCTCTGAGAGGTTTATGTAAACACAGCACCCCCTGAGCCACCCAGTGTTCCAGGAATGTCTCATGGGGTGCTGTGTACACATACTGAGATTCTCCCTCACTATTGATACCAATGTGAGACTTAGTTAAGAGGCGCACAATGGGGAATGATTCACTTAGATTGAAGTTTTCCAACATTTCTGGATTTATACTCAATCTATTTTTTAACATACTGTACAAACACATTTTGTAAAACTTATTAATATCCTGGTGGCCATGTGGGTTAGGTAATGATTTACTTTTGTACTCCCTGTTGATCAATAATCTATCCATGGCAGAATATAACTGATGCACCTTTAGTTGATTGACATCATTGACATTAATCATGTTATTAACCACTAGGACACACAGTATATGTGCCCTTAAAGGGTTGGTGATTATTGCATGTACATCCGGGAGCTCCTGATTCTCTATCAAGGTATCCAGAGGTTCTCTTTTGTCGTTATCCTGCAAGTATTTATGCACATAATCCAAGCCTTGTTTTCGAGTAAATCCCTTGATAGTCAGGTGGCGATGGAAGTCCCTCTGCCTTATCTGCGTCAAATTGTCCCTTGTTGAGACTAGTAGTTTGAAGATTCCAGTGTTCTTGGCTTCTTCTATAAAATCTTGAATATTTTGTAGTGTTATTTCATTCCTTAACTCGTCTATCCCATCGAGGAATACAAATGATTCCTCTGATTGAGATTTTAGAAACTTATAAAGAGCATTTTTCCTGGCTGGTGTTTTGCAGAATATATTAGCATTGATAGTGTCCCACACATTGCCTCGTATAGATAGAGCTGGTACAAACACCATGACTTGTTTCAGTGGAGTGGTTCGCTTAAGTTGTTGCTCACATCTCTGGCTAATGTAGGATTTAATAAAAGTAGATTTCCCAAATCCAGGACCAGCAGACAGAAGTACAGTTACTGGGGCAACCTTCTCACCAGGCAACTTGTCAAAGATGACTGAATGGTCTATTGGCTCTGCTTGTCTGTAAGTAGAATTATATATATCTTATATATAGCACTGATCTTATCATGCTTGAATAGTGCAATTATCAGGCTATATCCAGGACACTATAGATTCATATATAGTTCTAAAGCATATTTCAGTAGTCTGTCTAACCAGTTGGCCACTCTTATTTATATTGCATCCATCTAGAGTGAAAATAAACCAGTGCAATGTTAATTACGTTAACCACTGGATGAAATTAGTAATTACCACAGACAAGAACATTTCCTGGCCTTGCATCAATTTTAGGGTCAGATTTTTAGAAGATGTACAATTCACCTTTGTCAATCCTTTCAAATGACTCAAATTTAAGAGAAAAGTGATGTTCAAAATACAGTTTAACGCAATGAAAGAGACATTTTATATCAATGCAATGCAAGAAATACTCTGATATACCTATTATTCATATTTTAGAAGAAGTTACCAAATTAGTAAAGCTGCTGTTTGTACATTTTCTGAAAATCCGAGGGGGGGTGGAAAGTTGGGTGGCAATATGGGGGAGGGCGAGATAATTATATTGAGGGGAAAATGCCTTCTCCTTCCATACCTTATTATGACATATTTAAATTCATGGCATCAAAAGTATGTATAAGTCATATAGTCTCATGTCAAAGTTTCAGATCTAAATATTAAATCAAAAAGACCTTGTGCAGCTTTATGTGGGTCAGATCATCAAAAACTGTACAATTCAGAACTCACTGTACATATTTAGTAAATTTGGCAAAATGAGACTGAAAAAGGATAAATACTAGACATCTGTGTATATTTGGTATTGTGTCAGTTATGAATATCATTTTGGCTATGGTGAAGTGTTTTAATCCTCATTTCTGTCTTAAATTTGGAATATTTGAGAAAATTGGTGAAGGTTAATTGTACATTTTCTGACGATATGACGATCTACCCATGTCTCACCTTGTCCCTGCTCCCTTGCTCTGGACATAAAGCTGTACGAGATACTGCCGGATGTCATGCACTATGTCTTCATTCATGTCTAGTTGCGGCACAAGCAGGATCTCCCTCACAATATGCTCACAATGGTCCCGGATACCTGTTATCAGATAAGTATAAGATAGTATCAGATAGTGCATCAATTTGGTGTGTACTAAATAGAATCAGTGTAACTAGGCTTTATTGTGAACGGGAATGATCTATACAATAACTTTTTTTTTCAAATGCTATTAAGTTATTTTGATTGGAAATCATTTGCATGTCAGGTCTGCAGGCAGATGTTGTATTACTGAGCTTATTGCTTGGAAGAAACTGACAGCTCATATCAAAAGTAAATATGATTGTATGATTTAAAAATAGACATGAAAGGAATGGTTAATATTGGTCATAATGAAATAATTTAGCCATATTTTTTTAACCTTATGAATATCTAATAAACCTGCATGGATGCATATAATATGTAATTCATTGAAAGGCTGGCTTCTACATGTATTGATTATATGGTATTTCATCCATTTACAGTAAGTGAGAGGGAAAAAGGAGGGGAGAAAAGGAAATGCGGGAGAGTGAAGAGTGGCATGTGAGAGAGGTACAGGCAGGTAGTGGAAAGGGAGGAATAAGTTAGAAGGAAAGAAGAATGAGAGTGAGGGAAGAAAGGGGGAGGAGGCACAGAGAGAGGGAGAGAGAAGAGAGAAAGGGAGCAAGAGTGAAGTGAGGGAGACAGAGGGAAAGAAAGAAGAGAGAGGACAAGAGAAGAGAAGGGACAAGACAAGCAAGAAAGGGGAGTGTGGAAGGAGAGAGAGGGAGGATGGAGAGAGATACAGTGATGTACACACATTCAGAGCCAGTTGGGGAGAAGCACTCTTTGATGGGGCAGGCAGGTTTCCCAATATCAAACATCAGACTTCAGTTTGTTTTCAGCCACTGGCCATGACTGGCTGGAGACAGCACAAATGATACTCACCTTCTATTAAGTCATCCTCAGGCAGTGTATCAGCGGTAGTATCACTGGTCAGGAGGTTGACCACAGGGCCCTGGTTGGAGTCAGAGAGGGCTTGTACAAACTGGTTGTACCTCTCTACATCTCCTGCTAACACATGGTCCAGCAGGACTGCCACCTGCTGGAAGTTGGCTCCACTATTCTGTAAGTATATTATAGGGAGGGTTAGTGTGAGGATTGATGGCACTTATAATATTATGATAAACATGACTGATCTTCTTACCGAACGTTCTTACTTAGAGTAAATGTGTTACAAGTGGTGTAATGCAAAACATAAATGAGGCATGTAGATAGACCTTTATTCCTGGTATAGGTATAATATGATGTAATTATGGTATAACCTTAATGATGTATGGCTGGGTAACTAATTAAACAATGGTGAGGCAGTCCCTTATATGGGGGCTAATGAACAATGCTTCAATAGCCCTACCTGTGATTGGACAGGTACAGGTCAGCCAATTGGTGACCTGCACCTGCTCAGTTGAAAGGGACTGAGTTAGAGGTAAAATGTAATGGTATTTATAATAGAAATTTACTGGGTAAATACATATAAGACAAGGAAATTAACATGTCCAGCACAAGAGGGGGAGCATGGTTAAAGCCAAGTGTAACACCAACATGTAAACCACACTCACAAGTTAAAAGAATCTTATAGTGTAATGCGTTTTTACCTCAATCAGTTCCTTCTTGGGTAGGTCAACTACTTTATAGGCAATAAGGTAGCCCATGAGTGTTGGGATATTGATAATTTGGTACAGTTTAGGTCTGTGCTTGTTGAGCATCTCCCCAATAGCACTGCCTAGTATGAGAGCAGAGTCGGTCCTGTCAGTGTGAGTGGCAGCAGCTGAGCTGGCTCCAGCCATGTTCTCCCTGGCTGGGGAATCAGAAGCAGAAGTGGTGTGGGGGTCAGTCCTTGGGGGCTCACTACTGGCTCCTGCCATGCTCTCCATGGCTGGGGAATCAGACCCAGTGTGGAGGCCAGTTCTTGGGGGCTCACTGTAAAGCATGAGTAATTAACTATCAATGTATTGTAACAGCAAATTTAAAACATCAGCAACTAATTCACTAGCTTTACTGGATTTCTGACATAATGCAGGAATTATATGACAATGTATGAATCATTAGCCCTGTTTTAATCAATAAAAGGCCAATAAACATTATACTAAGCCAAGATTTATATCTTAGGAAATGATTGTTCTGAATAATACATCTCAGATTGTCTCCCAATTTATACTTTAATGGTAAGCAAGTCTCACCGAAAGTATAATTCATGACACAATAGTTAATTGCATAGATTAAATAACCTATACACAGCCATAATGTCACATGTGTACAATTACTTTCCCACCAACTGCTGTATTCCCACATTTTTGTGCAAATATACAACATTGAGCTTCAAGTCTACACAGGTGACATACAAATGTGTGAGACGGCCATCTTGACCTACTTACTACCAGTTCCACCAGATGTAGAAGTAGTTTTATAGTAAATCCAATAGTGATGTAACTCACCTGGATGTAGGGGGCTTTCTCCTCCTCCTTCTGCGGCCAGATCCTGAACCCATGATAGTTTATGTTTTACAAGGTTTTATGAAGTTACTGGTAGACTATTATTAGACGCTAGGTTACTTGCTGTGTCAATGTCCGCAATGTGACTAACACTAAGGCAGGCGTGTCTCTATATCTATACTCTGTCCCTTGTCTACAAGGTGTAGACCCCATATATATGCCCATGTGACATATATGGGCCAGCCAAGTGGGAGTTGTACATCAGATAATCCAATACAGGGTATGTAGAGCAGACTTCCCTTTGCTCTTAGGAATTCTCTTCTAGTGAATGTACCACAGTTGATATCCGTCTATGTTGTATACGGAAAAGCAAAAAGAATAAATCTATCAATATATTTCCACAAAATATAATTGTGCAAGTTCTGCCGCAACATTAGAATTGATTCATAGTGATACAAAATGATGGTCTAAGTTAAAACAAATATAATATACATGTTGAGGTGGTATTGATGGCAGTGTTGGGAATGTGGTAAAGACATTCAAAAAAGGGGTTTAAAATGACAGAAAGGAGGGAGAAACAGAGAGGAAAAGAAGGTCATTGTATATGTAGTGACTTATCCTGAAGTCACTCTCCCTTTCTGACAGAATCAGTCCACAATTACATGATTATTCACTGATAGTAATATTGGGGTGCATGATATTAAAAATACAAAATCATAAAGTTTGTATGCACTTGTTAATTTATTAGCAACCAAAAACGCAGTGTATATGTTATGACTTGGTAGATTAAATGAGTAGGAGGTCTGCATACAGGCAAGGAAGTGACAACTGGGAATATGCTGCCTGAAGTTACTAATCCTACGACTTGTAATTCAGTTCGCAGAAAGAGTCATTCACCCACTTGTAGGGATTGGTAATTTGTGTACATTGTGATGACAACAAATTTATGATTGACCTTTAAGATTACCAAGTGCTGGAGAAGGTCAAGCTTAGGATTGAGTGCCTGCTCGTTGACTGTCTATTGGGTTATTGTTTAACAAATTATTTTATCTGACTTCTCTGAATCTGAGTTATATTTCTCATTCATCAAGGAAAATACAACTATTGTTGTTCTGCTAAATTAAACATCAGGCTTGATTTAAGGTTTAAATTCTACTGGCATTATTCATAATATCCAGTTTAATAATAGGCATGTTAATACCCCATGAGGACACCCCTCATCCCTACTACCCCACAGCAATACTACATCTAGTTATTATCAGAAGGACAAGTCTAGCCTTTCGTACATTCTTTTTGCCCAACCTAAATAAAATATATAGTCCTGGCCACTTTTGTTGAGGTAAAATACATAGTCTTCTTCTAAACCCTATGAGATGATTTTGTGGAGGAATTGTTCTTTCTAAACATAGCAAAACATGCTTTCTCATTGCATTTCACTTACATATTATGTTATGTCGTTCCTATTGAGCTTTGATTTGAATTGGCAGTTATCAAGCAAGGCAAACCTACTCTTACAGTTGCAATTCACATTCTGAATTCTGAATTATTTATCCACAGTTGATTTGCCACAATAATTTGCCAGAGTGACACATCTTGTATTTTATTGTAATGTATAAACGTTTCCTAAAGATTTCATTCCCAAGAACAAGACATGATAGGATTAACATGAGCTGACATGTTTGTGTAGGTACTTGTTATCTACAGAAAGACGTCACTTAGACAACTCCAGGTCCTGCCTTATCTCAGACAAACATAGAGAACCTCCTTACACTTTAGATATGGATGACACTTGATGGTACAACAGTCAGCTCACATGGCGACCAACATAGACAACCATCATACTTTAGATACTTTGTGCCACAACAGTCAGCTCACATGGCGACCAGTGGGCAGGGCTACAGTAGGTCAGGGCCACTAATGTTGCACATTCCTCTTCATACAATATTCAGATTCTCCTCCTCACCTTCACCATAAGGCTGAAGGCAATGTGTAATGATCTGACACTAATCATTGCCTGCAGTTTAAGCAATGTGGCTCACATAAAACTGTCCACCATCATCATAGAAGCTATAGTTAGAATGAAGAGAAAATATAGACTTTTGTACACCATACGATCAGTTGACGTTTAGGGCATATGGGAACCATTACTTATTGTCATTACTTTTGTCTGCATTATGGACAAACTAGTTCAATAATTTCATATAGGATACAGCTGACCATTGTCCACTCATATATCAAAATGCCGTGAGAAATCCACCAAATTTTTTATATCTGCTGCTTAATAGTAAACAGGTGCTGTTCCATTTAATGCTCAATATGTGGAATCTTAACTGGAACTTTGACCATCTATTTATTTCCGTTGATTTTCTTCTCTGTGTGTTTCTCTTTCTTTCTTCGGTATCTTCTCCCTATGTTGGCCCACTATTTGTATCTTGTGTTCCAACTAAACATTATGCAATGAGACATTATTTCTGTTATACTTTTACATAAATATAAAGTTCATAATCATAAGTATATCAATAAATCACATCATTTGTGCAATATATAATTGTCATGAATACAAGTATGAAATCCAATCACAAATTAATTTAAAAATATTAAAAACTCACTTGGGTGTCCTTAGTCATTTTCATGATATTTAAGTTTTAGAGCACAAGTTGTTTAAAACATGTCATACAATCTATTGATCCATTACTAACTCTATGATTGTTCAGAGAAGTGGGTCAGTCTATACCATTGAAGAGCTTAGAATCCCAATATTCCCAAAAGTAATCAACATATGCTTAGTTTCAATGTAGAAAAGGCTAATTGAAATTGACAGTGGTTTCATTCTTTTCCAATAAACAGTAATATTAGTGTTGTATTTTATTTAGAGACATAACATGAAATATGCAGTTTCAATGAAATAATGCCAAAGCTAAAGATTGCTATTTTTTTCAATTTAAATGTCATGGCACTGGATGCCTCATGATTCCATTATTACATTAACATGCATAACAAACAAGAAATATGAAACTTTTAACTAACTGAATGTTGAGGACTTAGGAAAGTCTAATCCCATTGCTGAGATACATATAACATATTACAGAAGAGAGCCGTCTGTACTTGATCTATACAGCACAATCTTATCAGACTATAAGAGTGTGAGTCATCAACCTTTCTGTTGTCTTACCTACAATAAAACTGCGCATTTAGTTAAAGTAATAAACATGATACATGCCAAGTGCATAAAGATAGAGGAGCTAATTATAGGATGTTTGATAGACGTTCTTTCTCTTTCTACAGTAAAATTACATTGCTCACTTCTTAAAATTAAAGTTCTCCATCGGATATATCCTGCAATTTTATATAATACCAATTTTGAAGTATCAATCCAAAGAAAATATCATTGAAAATGATGTATGTGGGAAGTAGATTTGGAGCTAGGATTTGGTTATAGATGGGTCAGGTCGCCAAGAAATGTACAATTGATCTCAGAATGGCAAATTTAAAACATTTGTAACTTAACATGTTATCAGTTCTTATTTCATAGAACACATCTCAAATTTTAAGTAAATATCAACTATACTAAAATAGTCCAAGTGGTTCAGGTTTTCTTCAGGGCTGAATTAAAAGGTAAATAAGGTTTTTCAGCTTTAATTAAAAATAAACCATCTGCACTCATGTGATGATAAAAGGCACAATAAACAAAGTAATTCTACATAGATATGTGCCAAAGTATGTTTAATTACTCAGTAAGATATCTGATAGTTTGTGGTCATAGACACTCCCCTTACAGGTGTATTTCACATATCAATATGGGACAATATTTAAAAAAAGATTTATTTTAAATAAATAAATTAAAAATAATTCCTCTATGCATAATATAGTACTACAGGCTATAATACATTCGTCACTACTACTTTACATAAATACCCTTCCTTCCCATCCCATAGAGATTTTTAAAAAGGGCCATATGGCCAGGGCTATGCTCAAAAATATCTATTTATATTCTGTTTAGTGTCTGAATGACAATAAAATAATATAAAAAACGTGACAATATAAAGTCCATGTGGCCAGATACCAGACTCCAAATTTGTTTTTCATTTGAACCATTAATGACCTTTAAATCGCATAATAACCTATATTTCTATTAAAACCAATATAATAAGAGGGTATACAGGGGTCCCAAAAATAAATTTTCGTCACACATTTTTTTTAATGCTGGATTCACTTTGGATACATGTAAGGCATCTTATGGTGAATTTTGGTGGTGTTTGATACATGTTTTGTCTGTCTAATTAAAAAGATAATTGAATTGTGTCCCATCAGCGACAATAATAAATGCTATTTTTGAAACAAGCCATGAAATGAGGGCATTTCAGAATTCAGCTTATGTTCCAACAGTGATACCCAAAATACCATAATTATCTCTAAAAAGCATGATTTGATAAGAACTTCACATTATCAACAATGTTTATGAGTATATATTATCATAACAACCAATATCTAATGGTCGATGTGTCCAGTAACCAGAATATGTGAATATATAGCAAAAAGGGCCTTTTTCAGATGATTTAAAGGGCTTTGAGTTTCGAGAATATAGAATATAAGTCACTATTTGTAAATGATAGCCACCTTCTAACATCTGTGCTGCATTCTGTACTCACTGACCACTGTTTGGGGTTTGCATTTAGCTCTAAATGGGTATCAAACTGAGCCCACACTGCCATTGTATGGGTGAGCGAATTGAGGTGTGAAAGCAAAGTGTCAAATGCAGGTGTGTGCGAAATTGAAGCTGTACTGGCTTCCTGAAGTCAAAGAGGTCTGATTTTTCCCACAGAGAACGACTCCTATATGCTGATATCAAATAATGTTTAAAAACTTTATGTCCTTATTATCAATTTTGGCTCTTTGTCCCAACAGTGATGAAAATTAGTATAAAACCTCCCAGGCTTGAGACAATTCACCCAGACCTCCCGTTTTTTTAGAATTATTTACTCTACACCTAAGAGTTTGTTTAATTTTCTTTTACTTGATCCCAAGAAGTTATTTCTGTCTAAGAACTTTAAGAATACGTCTTATTGAAATATAAAAAAATAACAGGTCGAGCAGTAATGCCCTACTAGGAAGCTAAAGTCACTCTACCTCTGGGGGCCTTACGGTCCTACAGAAGTCCCGGCACGGTCCCCCTGCCGCAGCGGAGGGGAAACGGCCAACTGCTGCTGAGTCACAGCCGGACCGACAGGTCCGTGTTACAAATGGCAAGGTTGTGGTACAAACCCAGGTACCGCCCCGACCTGTTGATCGAGCTAACGTCTCACGAGCTTGCAAACTGGTAGCGGACCGTGCAGCTGTCCTCCGGCTGGCTTTTCAAGAGTCACTGGAAGGATTTTGAGTCGACATCGCAGAGACCTATAGGCCTCTCGATGATGTGGACCGCCTGGGCGACAGTCAGGCAGAAATCGCACAGCTCATGGCGGATGTGAATCGTTCACTCACTGAGCAGGAACTCCTGGTGGAGAGGATTAATCTTCTCGACACGCAAGTCAACAGACTTCGCCAGGAGAACCAAGAGCTCCATGTGGAAGTAACTCTGTTAAGGGCTCAGGCGGCGCAGCATACTGCGAAACCTCCGTCTTCCACCCCTACGAAGGTGGAGACTTCTCCCTTGGCCATTAACCCAGTTCTACGGCTGCAGCAACGTAAGAGGGAGATTTGTGAGAAGTCGGAAAAGGCGCTACAGGCTCCCCCGGGTTTCCTTCCATCTGATCGCCTGGGACTGAAACCTCACTTTGGAGGGATCGGTCACGGTGGTCCGTCTCACGGCAACGTTCCGACGGTCGCAAACGATACTTCTGTGGTGGTGAAGCCTTCTTCAAGTCGGCCTGCTGCCATGGAAGCGACTCCTTCCCGTTCCACGGAATCAGATATGGAGACTGACTCGCAAGACGAGTATAACGCTCATATGAAAAGGCAGGAATCGCAACGGCATTTGCAATATGAGCATTCCTGAGCCCTGCAGATTCCGCAAGGGACCCGAAACTATACTCCAGGAAAAATGGCTGGTGAAGGAGGCTTTGGAACGGAAACTCAGTGAAGAAGAAACCAATCGCCAGAAAGCTAAGACTGACAAACAACGTTGGCAGGCTCTCCTCCAAAAGCAATCGGCAGAAGAGGAGGGCCAAATGCTAGCGGTCCTTGCAAAGGAGCAGGCCACAGAGGTGGAAAGGTGACGCTGTCACGCGGAACAACTAGCCTGTGACTTGGAGTACTTCTGGGTGCTAGACGAGATCGAAGCTCGGCAAGCCCGGGAAGAAGCTAGTCGCCAGGAGGCTGCTCTGAAGGAAGTGGATTTACAGATCCAGCAACTTCAAGAGACGGAACGCCTGCGAGTCAAGGCTCTCGATTCGTGGCGG
The DNA here is from genome assembly GCA_942159475.1 of Sthenelais limicola. Lineage (NCBI taxonomy): Eukaryota > Metazoa > Annelida > Polychaeta > Phyllodocida > Sigalionidae > Sthenelais > Sthenelais limicola. The sequence goes on along the minus strand of OW804102.1, from coordinate 57,928,583 downwards.
CCTTCCTTCCCTCTGACCTCTGGTCTGTCCCCGATGGGAACACAAACCATTCAGGTATTGGTCATGGGCGTAGTTGATTTGACTCAGCTTCGCCAAAACGTGGACACAGCGAACGCAAACGTGGGGAGCAGCCCTCGGTTGTCGGCGGCTAATTGGGGCCCTAACCTGCCTCCTAGCAACCACACCGTGGATTCATGCAAACGGGTTGAGCAACATAAGGTTGTCATCTCTACCCCCAGTTTGTGTTGGCGGCCCAGGGGAGACATAACGGAGTGGCATAACCTATGCCCTGCTGCACACAAAGGTGCCGAAGGGGCCGAAGAGATCTTGTTGGTGCACTGGCGGGCCCTACATAACTAGTTATTGTGGACCTCCTCAACTCCAACTAGTGAGGGGGCAGTGTAGTGGGTCCGCCACCCGGAACACATCAATGCTGCCGACCATCACCAACTATCAACAAGGCTATGACAGCGGGGGCACTTCTACTGGAGCCGGAGACGACCACCAGTTCTGGCCGCTTCTGTCAGAGGGCGACATACGTCATCGTGGCAGTAGGCGGAGGATACTACTACCTGTGCAAGGGGATCCAGGTTTCGCTTAACACTACAGACTCGAGCCGCGCTGTGGAACGAGATACATCTGTTGTTCAAATTAAGCACCCTTTTTCAGAGACAATACCTTTGTAACTGTATACCTTTGGGTAATAAAACAAGGTTCAAACAAATTTCCTCGTATTTGTGATTCTTTCCCGAATTTCGTAAACTCGTGCCCACAAATCTGCGGTTCACTACACAAATATTTTAACAGTTTTCGAGGGTTCAGTCCTAAAATTCCGTAATAATGTTCTCTTTTAAAAATGCTGGCAAACTTATTGAGGACATTTTGGGAACCCTGACTCACTTAGGAGGAGGATGCGGAGGAGGTGGAGGGAGGAAGAGGATGAGGATGAGAGGACAGAGGAAGAGAGAGATGGGAGGTGGAGGAAGAGAGAGATGGGGGGAGGGGTGGTGGGGTGGAGGAAGAGAGAGAGAAGAGAGGAAGAGAGAGATGGGGTGTGGAAGGAGAGAGAGATAGAAGAGGGAGATGGAGGGGTGGAGGAAGGGAGAGATAGAAGAGAGAAAAGGTGTTTATTTGTCAAAGAACTATATACAAGATGCATGACTAAAGGGTCAACAGGCTTCTGGAAATAACCCAACTCTTCCAGCCGTTACCTTTATAACAGAATAGCATTATTCAAACACAATAGTAAAAAGATTATTACACAATTTAGTCTTACAAGGTTCATGAAAAACCTCCTCCCCCACCACTTGATATATGAAAATATATATTCAAAAAAAGAGAGAAAGGAGAGGGCTAGAGAGACAGAGGAGAGAGAGAGAGAGAGGGGGGAGAGAGAGAGAAAGAGAGAAAGAGAGAAAGAGACAAGGACACAGATTTGCATTACATCCCTCAACGTGTTTAGTACAATTTGTCTGTCCAAAACTTGTATTCGCCGAAATAATATCTGAATACTTATACTCGTAACACAAATCCCATTTTAGCCTTTTCTAAAATCTCAATGGTCTTAAAAATTCAAACGTCTCTATCCAACTGTCCTTCAATCTTATGATTATAGAGCAAATATTTGTACCTCCTTTTGCGATCGGTGCTAGCAAGGTTTTGGTGACTTATCTCTTATAGTGAGGAGATCTGTTATCTCGTGAATAGATCATAACATCCGCGCTGGGATATGTAGTAAAGAGTTAAATGTTAAAGGCAATTTTCACAACTATATGTCCCATAGAATTGTATAGAGGACAGGCAGCAACTACTATGCAGGGGAAAGATAGCTGAGAAATATGAAACTGTAGAAGAGAAACGTCTGTACGTCCATCAGATATATTGTTCAATGTTCATGCTTTACAATTTTGAAGTATCTGTTCAATGAAAATCTTATAGTTGTAAAATGATTCATGAGGGATGTAGTTTTGGAGCTAGAAAATGTAACTTTACATTGCATAAAATGCATTGATGTAAAACTGTTATTAGTTATATTGTGGCCCCACATGTAGCACTTGTTCAATATTATCATAATGAATTAAGAATGTCCGTCATGCTGAATTGGACTCCAACAATTATTATCTCAATTATTTAGGATTTTTATTCTGAACATCTCAAATAGTTGTCAGGAACGGTTGATACACTCTGCACACCTAGCAGGTCTTCCAGGCAAACCCAACAAAACGAAGGTCAATCATAAGCATAGCAAAGATTAACATATACTTTATGTAGGCAAGGGTCTTGATGTAGGCTATTATGAGAAGTAAGAAAATTAGAATAAAAAATTGGCCAAATGGTCAGATATGTTGGAAAAACTTGATACCGAGGAAATATGGAAAGATATTTGGGTCAGGCTTTCAGAAAATGTACAATTGGCAGCTGTACACATTTAGTAAATTCTGCTTAACTAGGCTGCAATTTGGTCAATACTAGGTAATTTCGAGAATATTGAGCATTGTATTGATATTAGCAATCTGTCTGATTAGGTTGAACTGTATTTTGAACTTTATTTTTATCTGAAATTTGGGTTATTTGAGAGGATTGGTGAAGGTGAATTGTACATTTTCTGGCAATTTCACCCATATGTTTGTTACCTTATCAAGTTACACATGATGTAAAGCTTCAAGCCCTCCAGTATAAGGCTATATGCAGACATATTTGTTGTCATAAGTTCTTGAAGGGTATTACCATAAAAGAAACCCCTGCATGTGACTATTGCAACCTAGAAGACGATATTGTACACAATTGTGTTGAATGTAAGCAAATTAATATCTTCTGGGGAGATTTAACAGCATGGCTCATGAATACAACTAAGTTTAAGAAGGTTTTACCAAACGCTTTGTCTGTCATTAGGACATTATTCTTGGGGTAGAAGACTCAGGGGGAAACAATTGCCACCTTAATGTCATCATATTGGCTGCGAAGTCTTATGTATATACATAGGCAGAGATTATTCAGTAGCAACAAGGTATCGCTAGAAACATGTATAAAAGAGTTAGAGAAAAGGTTAGCTGCCATAAGCATCTATAGACTCTAATTTCAATTCTGCAATTTGTAAAGCCTTTGGAGGATGGAAAAAGTTTTGCCAATTTGTACAGAGAACATTAATACCCCTCACTGGGGCAATATATTTTTCCGTTTAAGTAAAATTACCAAACATTTCATTAGTTCACATGATGTATAATCACCAGAAATGACTGGTCAAAGCACATTTGTTAACACAGTTGTATGTATTGTAAGCGAAGTACTAGCGCCAATAAGGGGCTCAAGAGAGTCAAAAGTGGGAAAATCTCCCCCAAATCAGAAAGTATGTCAAGAAAAACTGAAGAAATAACATGTTTCAGTATTATATACACCATGAAGGCAGGCTATCATGAATAAAATTTGTCAAAAAAAGAGAAAAAGACTCTTGATCAACGTAGAAGTGGTTCAGATTTGTTGTATGATTTCAATCTGTAATCATTCTCATCTAAGCCCTGATTTACCACTCGTTCTCTCTTATTGAAATGTCAGATTATTTCCTATGAATCCCAGGTCCTACCTTTCAGCAAACATGTGTTACCAGCAGAGCCTCCTGGTGTTGATAAATGTAATTAACAATACCTTGTCAGACCCAGTGCCGAGTACACATGTACTTATCTCCGATAGGGAGAGGTCTGTTATCTCGGGAATAGATTGTGACACCAGCGCTGTCACTATGGGAGTCCAATGTTAAGCCAATTTTCACAACTATGTCCCATAGGATTGTATAGAAAACAGGCAGCAACTGCTATGCAGAGGAAAGATAGCAGTCATTTATTGTGTTATTTCATTGATCAGGTTAATGGAGAAAATCCATTTAAACAATGCCTACGTTTTATTGTATATGTAGTGGGTCCGCCACCCGGAATACAGCGAGGCTGTCGACTATCGCCAATCACCATCCAGGCTACGACAGCGGGGGCACTTCTACCAGCGCCGGAGACGACTACCACCAGTTCCGGCCAGTTCCGTCAGGGGGCGACATACGACCACCGTGCAGACGACACTGCAGACACCCTCCGACGGACGGTAGGCGGAGGATACTACTACCTCCGCAAGGGGATCCAGGCTTCGCTTAACACTACGGACTCGAGCCGCGCCGCGGACCGAGATACTTCTGTTGTTCAAATTAAGCACCCTTGCTTCAGTAACAAAACCTTTGTAACTGTATACCTTTGGGAAATAAACCAGGTTCAAACGAATCTCCTCGTATTCGTGATTCTTTACGGAATTTCGTAACCTCGCGCCCACGAATCTGCGGTTCACTACATTGGTGCCGTGAGCCTAGGGCCGAGTAGGGAAGTTCCCGAAAGGATCCCCGATGCTGAGAGTCAGACGATGACTCCTGGCGACGAGGAAGCAGCCAAGGCCGCGGCCAAGGCTGAAGCCGAGCAGCGAGCATGCGAGGCTCTCGCTCAGATGTTAACGAGACGTCAGGGCGATGCGCAAGATTTTGCGAACGACTCATTTGCTCAACTAGAGCAAGTAGTTGCACACATAGACAATATGCGTGCCAACGGATTGATTGTCAATCCGGACACACAAAGCTTGGTTGAGAAACTAATAGCTATTGTTTTAGGGTTGCGCTCGTGTTACAACGAGGACAATCTTCGCAAGCTCGTAGAGCGTGCGGGTTTCAGCGTCGAAACAGGCGAGGCGGATGGGTCGGAGCTTTCCGATGTTAAGCCGCCGGAAACCGTCATAACAGCAGTCCCGCTGGGACAGAGCGATGACGCGAAGGTCATGATGGACCAGTTGACTACCGTTCTGTGTTCTTACGACAAGACGGGAGAACCACCAGGCGAAATCGCTGAAGGTGAAATTCGAGGAACACTCGACGTACTGTGGGTAATGCACGAACAACTTCCGTTGAAGCGTGTGCAGCGGCTGTATCGTGGTCTACACGAACATGCGGTTTGCCCTCAATATCTGATCGATATGTTGGATCGGAGATATCCTGCGATTCTGCCTCAAGGTAGCCCGGATCCGCGAGTGCAACAGCCTTCGCAGAATACGGACAGCACGGAAATGCGAGCCCAGGGCTTGCCTAGCACTCCGGCAGGTTTTAAGACTGCAGGAAGAAGAGTCGACTTCGTAGAGTCGTCTCCTTCGGACAATGGCCTCAACTACTCGTTGACTAATGTTTCGATTCCATTGTTGGACAACGATGTACAGGCCAAACAGGGTTTGTCAACTGGTCACGAACCAGACTACCGTTCGACGGGACCAACGGCCACTACTAAGTGTAGGCGTTCGATGATGCCCGAAATGGAAGCTAGTGTTGTGTATAACGAAGACCGCCCTGCGGAAGTTCGTTTATACGGATCAACGGGCAAGGGAGAAAATCCTAAACCTAAAAATCTCAAACCTTTTCGCAATGGGGAGGATTGGGAAGAGTATCTCGCATCTGCGATAAACTATGCCGAACTTTGCGGTTGGCAGGAGGAAACGCTGATGCGCGAGCTCATTATGGCGACTTCACGACATGTGAACCAGTCTACTTGGGGAAATTCTAGGTCCCTAACGTTAAGTGACGTTGTGACGAGGCTTCGTGTCATATTGGACACAAAGACCGAAGAACAACGCCAGGAGGAATACCGCAAGCGTGTTCAACAACCTGGCGAATCACTTCAACACTATGGTGAGGCTCTGCTGACCTTGTGCAAACGTGCGTACGAGGGACAATACCTTGAACATATGAAGAAGGAGTCTATCCGAATCTTCTGCACGGGCTTAGAAGACAAATTTCTGGGCATGTGGGTGCAAACTAATCGCCCAAAGTCTATGCAAGATTGCGTAGATCTCGCAACAGATTTCGTGCGAGCAGGTGGCCCGGAAGCATATCAGCGCGTCTTGGGTTCCACGCCGGGACAGTCCTCTAAATTTAAAGCTAGGGGATATAAGTTCTACGGACAGAGAAAGGACAAGGAGCGGAAGGCTTCTTACGCGGCTGCGGAAGCAGAAGCGCAGTCCGACTCTGACTCGTCAGCGGACGAGACGTCGGGGGCGTCTACAGGGACCGAAGTCCCGGATTCTGATTCGGAATCGGAGTTAATATCCGATTTCGCGGCCTTCCAGGCTATGCGGAAGGACGTGCGAAAGGATGACAGTAAAAAGTCAGACAGTAGCACCAAAAAGGCTTGGGATAAAACCAAGACTTTGTCCAAATCTTCCAAGAAGATAGTCACGAAAACTGACTACAGGAAGAAGGACACGAAAGCGACTCGTCCAGAGCCAGCTTGTTGGCTTTGTGGGAAAACTACCCACCTGCAAGCCAGTTGTCAATACCTGAAAAAGTTTCGCGCTTTCGTCGCGAAAGAAAATGGTGACGACTCAAATTCCCGGGAAGATAAATCAACTAAGGGAAATTGACGTGGGTCTCGCAAGGAAGCGGTGACGAGACCCGCAAGTTCGACGGAACTCGTGACGGGAGGGGGAACCCTTCCGTAGCCCGCTTGGGCAAAACACCTCCAGAAGGGTCGTACAATCTGGGGAGGTCAGGTAGGCAGGCAGAACGAAACAAGGAGGAAACTGGGGTGATGGAGGGTGAGGACCCGACAAAGCCCGCAGACACGAAACCTTGGTCTAAGGAGTCGGTTAGTAGCGTTCGAGCCATTCCACGCGATCGTGGAATGTGTTTGGACGGCCGCTATACTGACGCTGGCACGGCGCTGCTCGCGGTTAGCTCTACCGTGGGTGGGGAACGCTGTGTCAAGAATTTGACTAGTTCTGCGGCCAGCCGGGATCTCTCTATTCCTATCGACGTGGTAGCGATAGTGGATAGATGGTACGTACCAGTCACAGTGGGTACTAGGCGAGGAGAATTTTTATACGACACAGGTGCAACTACCTCACTAGTGTCTAAACAATTCTATGAATCGCTAGCTCGCAAGCCCGACCTGCTCGCTTCGCGGGTTCGGGTAAAACCACTTGCGGGTGGTACTCCAGTGACGATGGGGTATGCGGTCTTTGACTTTGAGATCGCAGGGCGTTCGTATCCGAATGCCTGTCTCGTAGTCGATGGTCTAGGCGGCAGGGAGGAGGCCGTGCTGGGCCAAGACTTCATGTGGCGCTATGATACTAGCATGACGGGGCCTGGGAAGATGCTCTTGGAAGGAGGCAAGAATCACGTATTCTGTCGACGGAAAGGAGCGATATCGACTGCATTCCTACGAGAGGATGTGCGGTTGGCCGCGTTCGAGGTAAAGGTCGCGTCTGTGGACGTGTCCCTACCCGAGAACGACGTGGGCTATATCATGGAGTCAGATGTAGGGTTACAAGTAGACGGTCTCGTGGAGGGTTGCGATACATATGTATCGTCTGCTCACTGCCACGAGCTTCCTATTATGAATCCAACGGGACTTGCAATAGTCATGCCGCGCGGGACGCCCGTGGCATCCGCTTATGAGGTAGCGGCAAACTTCACGGGTGACTATTCGCATCTGGCGGATGCAAGAGCAGAATCCGTGAACGGGTCCAGCACGGGGGGTAAGCGAAAGCTGACCTCCGATAGCTGTTCAATTACTAGCATCCCTGAACTGGAATCTATCATAGAGGGCGCTGAAGTAGCGGATACTGAAACCTTGAAAGAGGTGCGCGAGTTGGTATACGCGAAAAAGCGGGTGTTCAGATTGCAAGGTGAACAATTGGGGTTTACGAACAGGGTTCTACACTCCATCGACACGGGTGACACTAAGCCTATAAAGTTACCTTTTCGTCGAGTTCCCTTGGCAAAACAGGAGGCTCTGGACTCCCAGGTCAGTAAAATGCTAGCGGAGGATAAGATCGAGGAGGGAAACGGCCCGTGGGCCTTCCCCACGGTTCTTGTTCCGAAACCGGATGGTTCAACTAGGGTTTGCGTTGATTTCAGGAGACTGAACAATGTGACACGAAAAGACTCGTACCCACTACCGCGGATAGACGACTGTCTAGAAGCGCTTGGTGGCAATGCGTGGTTTTGTACCCTAGATCTGGAGAGTGGCTATTGGCAAATAGCCATGGATCCGGACAGTAAAGAGAAAACGGCTTTCACTACTTCCACGGGGTTATACCAGTTTAAGGTGATGCCGTTTGGTCTTTGCAACGCCCCGGCCACGTTTCAGAAAATGATGACGGAGGTTCTCCGGGGGCTTAATGGCAAGATCTGCGTCGTCTATCTAGACGATGTGATCATTTATGGGGCAACTATCCATGATGCGATTACGAACACGGGGTTAGTGTTTGATAGGTTGATGGCGTACGGCCTTAAGTTGAAGCCGAAAAAGTGTCGCCTCTTTCGTAAAGAGGTACAGTACTTGGGTCGCATCGTATCTAAGGAGGGGATACGGGCGGATCCGGAGAAGACGCGAGCGGTTGTAACTTGGCCTATTCCGTTGACAGTGAAGGACATCAGATCATTTCTGGGCTTCGCTTCATATTACCGTCAGTTCATTCCGAGTTTTAATGATCTCGTGCGGCCATTGCAGGAAACTGCAACAGCCGGGCAAAAGGTACTACGGTATAAGCTTACTTGGAATAGTGAGCTCGATGATGCATTCGAGGCTACGAAGAAAGCCTTGCTGTCCACATCCGTCTTGGCGTATCCACGAGCGTCTGGCCAGTTTATTCTGGATACGGATGCGAGTGGTACGGCCATGGGGGCGGTCCTATCGCAGGTTCAGGACGAGCAAGAGCGGGTGATCGCATACGCCAGTAATTCGCTCTCGAAATCGCAGAAAAACTACTGTACTACGTACAGGGAGCTGCTAGCGGTCGTATATTATGTGCGGAAATTCAAACATTATTTATACGGCGCAGACTTCATAGTCCGTACGGACCACTCGTCTCTTACGTGGCTTATGACCTTCAAGGAACCAGAAAATATGCTGGCTCGTTGGTTGCTGGACTTACAGCAGTACGGGGTTACTAACAAAGGGGTTATTCAACACCGCCCGGGCAAGAAGCATGAAAATGCGGACGGCCTCTCTCGTAGACCCTACAGTCGTTGTAAACGTACAGATTGCGATGATTGTGGGGCACACGAAGCCGCTATAGCTGGTTTCGTGGGGGAGGGGAAAGGCACGGACGACAATCTCGTATCTGTAAACCAGACTATCCGTGAGCAACAGCGCACGGACGATACTATCAATCGTATCATGGGTTTCCTGGAAAAGAACCGGGAACCCGCAAATCTGACTAGTGAAAGTGATGAATTCAGAACAATCTGGAGTCACAAGACGGATTTGTGTTTGGAAGAAGGGGTACTCACTTTCAAGTGGAGAAAACCTTCGACTGGACATGTTTTCCCAAGGATCGTGTTGCCGTTTGACCAACGCCTATCTATGTTCAGGCGATATCACGGCCCGGCCTCAGCGGGACACTTTGGGCACGCCAGAACAAAAGATGCTTTACGAAGAAGGTTCTTCTGGCCGGCTCAGTCCGGGGACATAAAAAGATGGATTCAGTTATGCCCCGAGTGTAATGTGCGAAAAACACGAAAAGGTGTCAGTAAATCGCCATTGCAAAAAGAGCTCACGGGAGAGAGGTTCAGTAGAATCTCGATGGATATCCTTAGTGGCTTTAAGACTAGCACGAGAGGAAATGCTTGTGTATTGGTCATCGTGGATTACTTTTCAAAGTGGTCGGAAGCATACTGCTTACCGAACCATAAGGCGGCGACAGTCGCCTGGACAGTATTTCGCAATTGGATCCTGCGGTTTGGCGCGCCCCGAGCGATACAAACTGATGGGGGCCCAGAGTTTGATGGAGAATTATTCCGGGAACTCTGCAATCTCTACGACACGAAGAAACAGACAACTCTCCCGTATAGGCCACAGGCAAACGGGCAGGCAGAAAGGTTTAATCGTGTTCTCGTGGAACAGCTCTCGTGTTATGCGGATTATGGCGCGGATGATTGGGACACTTATATCCCATGCATCGCGGCGGCATATAATAATACGATTAACGCGAGTACGGGCTGCACTCCTCATTCCGTGGTTTTCGGAACAGAGGCATATACACCTGCGGATCTAATTCATGGTGTACCTCGAAATGGCTTGGACTTCCCCTCCGGCTCAGGTTTCATCGAGGATCTTCGTAAAAATTTACGGAAGTCGCACGAATATGTGCGTCGTACGTTGAAGAAAACGGCCATCGCTCAGAAACGCCATTTTGATTTGTCCGCAACAAACCGGTCATTTGAAGTGGGGGACTGGATATATAGATATTACCCACCAAAGGCGGCGAACAAATATGGTGCGAAGTGGGATGGTCCGTTTAAAATAACCCGTGCATTAGGAGGCAACTCCTATGTCGTAGATACCGCGGCCGGTGGTGTCAAGTGGAGTGGAGATCTGATGAAATCCGTTCTTGACCCTGATAAGAGGGGAGAGCTCCGCAAAACGACCGGGTTGGAACAAGCTCCTGAGTATAGAAGGCTTGTGGCTGCTGGTAGAGATGTGGTGTCGCTGGAGAAGGGCAAGGCCGTGGCCGGCCAAGAGCTCGCTAAGTCGTTAGAGAAAACACTTCTCCGGAAAGTTAGTCTCGCGAACAGGCGTGGCCGCCCACCAAAACACAAAAAGGGGTGTACGAAGGAGACCGTGTCCCCTCCAAAGCGACCAACTCCTCTACCGAACCAGCAGAACAAGGGTAGGAAACCCTTGGTACCTAAGGCAGACAAGCCCGATAAGCTTGTACAACGGGGTTCGGAGGTGCCGAATCCCACGAGGCCGCCCGATGTCGCGACGCGAGGCATTGGCAAACGAGTCTCCAAGCGTCCGGTCAGGCTTGGGATCGGATAGCTCGGAGCGGCCGTTAGAGCCTCTATTTCAAATGACGAACACAAAAGGTCTGTTAACCCGGTCGTGTCTATCGAAGACATGGGTTAAGAAAAAAAGTACACAACGAGAAGTCATTTTGGTCAATACGCTAGGAGAGTGGACGCCTCTGTAACGATCAACCCTATACGGCAATAGCTGTACGAGGCGGATAGGTGGAAACTGCTAGTATGGATCCATGATGTGGACAGTACCGATATCGGGCTGAAATCAACCATGTTCGCTAACAGTAAGAAACCTGAAGCCAAGTATGTTTCCCTGATCATAAAAAAAAAAACAAAAAAACTGCCATAGTACCTTGGAGCGGCCCGTCTAGGGCTACAGATTAACATATTTAACACGAAGGTGTTACTAACCGTGGTTAAAGACCACGTATTTACATACGTACAACATTCGTATAGATCAACTATACGGAAGTTATCCGGTTTACGGGTAGCAATGTTCGTGGAGGCTGGACCCGACCAGGGCGCCACCTTCAGGCGATCTGTTGATCACATGACTGATCTTAGAGCATCTGCCTCCAAGACAGTCAGTCAAGCGAGAAGCGAGTTGGTGGCAACACGTAAGTGGCTCACATCAACCGCATTTTTGGCTTTTTACACAGAGCAAGGAGAAATCCAGTTCACTGTAAGTAGCAGCAAACGTTAACTTTCATTGTTGGATCATTGTGATATTGAAAATGAAAACATGTCATTATGTTACCATTGATGAATTACGATTGTTGAGTTCTGGCCGCTTCCATATAGCGTGCTAAGACATTACGCCATGTGCATCGTGAGAACAAGAGGAGGCTGGTGCCAATGCCGACCATCTCAATGAAACTCTTTCCGATATGGAATTGGATCGTTGAGAACTATCCTTGATGTTCGCTAAATGTTGCCGTGGTAAAGCGATGAAATAGTAGATGGGAACTTTTGATTCCCGGGGGAAAGCTGTTTCGTTGTTTAAATCTGAGGGTTTCAATTGTCAACTCGAAGGCTGCCATGTGCGTGAAGGTGACCTTTCTGCACTGCCGGTGGTTTCGGTTGCTGACTTTTCTGTCGCCAGGTGGGGCGTGTCTGGTTCGGTTTCGTGTTTTCGTACGGGTACCGGCTACATTGTTAATAAAATGCCGGGCACGGATGAATACACGAATGCTGCCGGATAACACTTTTCGTGAGTAGTGTCGGTCCCTATTGCGCAGGCGGCTCGTAGGGCCGCCCTAGCGCGCGAACTTTCGCGAGTGGTGTCAACTACGCAACCGGAACGGTTGGACACGGCTCCTGGGAGTTCGCGAGCGATGTCAACACCTCGGGTGCGATTGAGTTGTTTCATTCGGATGACCCCCTATATAAGAGCCCCGAGTCTAAGAGAGAGGTAATTAACTTCGGCAAACACTCGTGGTTTGCCGTACTCCTCTATCTCGGCGGACTACTGGTTAGGTCGTTCGGGTGCGAGATTTCATTGTGACCCGTGAATTGAGTGTTCCACTTTGTATTACAGGGTACGGACTTCGTGTTCGGGGACGAGACGAGGCGGACGGAAAAGAAACGAGTGGGGACTGTCTCTGAGACGAGCCCCCTTCTACCGTAGGGTAGCATTCCGCAGTCACGCTCATCATGAGCGATGACAGCGGACACTCGGCCGCAGAATCCTTCGAGGAGACTGCAGCCAATCGCAAACGGCGTGTTCGTCGTGAGCGCGACCGCCGCCTCAAACGTGAGGTGGAAGGTCCGGCAAGTCACTCGGATGACTCAGACGCGAGCCCGTCGGATGGCCTAAAAGACCCCGATGCGGCTGCCGGCAAGTACCGCCGGCACAAAGCTCTCAACGCCGCGGCGAAGAAGCTCAAGTGGGGGGATGGAAAGAAGCCGGTTCTTTCTCTACTCCCCGCGAACGAGCGAGAGCGTAAGGAGGCGGTCCGTGACCCATCGGAGGTCGATCGTTTCCCCGACTACCCGGAGTACCACAAAGCGGTCTCCGTGGAGGAGTACAAACGGTTCTTTGAAACCTGTACTAACCCCCGTAAGGTCTTGCGAACGGCAGACCTAGCGTACTCGTTTGAAGCCGACCGTAAGCTTCAAATGGCTATGCTCCTCTACGAAGAGGGTTCGCGGTGCCCGTTCCTGCTCTGCAGAACGGAGGCGCTTGTCGGTAAGCCGCAGATATTTAAGTCGCGGCTTCTCTTCACCAGACACCTGTGTGAAGTGCATACCCCAGTGACACCGGTTTGGCGGTGTCCGATTGGGTATTGTCCCGTAACCGGGGACCGTCGCTCCGACATCGTGGCCCACGGGTCAAAGGAGCCGCATAAGATGGCCCGTAAAAAGGCTGTCGATAAAATTATGCCGGTTCTTGAGCGCGTGGGCGTTTCGTATCTCCCACAGTGGGGATACAAAAGCACGCTCCACCTTGCCTCTGCAACCTCGGAAGCCATTCTGAGGAACGCAAAGGAACAAAACTTCACCTCCAAGTACCCGTTGGAAAAGGACATTACCAAGCCTAAACGAACGGGGAAGACGAAGAGGAAGAAGAAGGGTTCCGATAAGTCGGACAAATCGGACCGTTCCGACACGGAAAAGCGGCCCGAGAAACGTCCGAAACTCGTGGACGCGCCGATTCCCGACAGGAACGCTTGGCTGGACGGATATAAAATTCCGTCCACAAAGGAGAAGGAATTCCCCAACTTGCCCGCGCCTACAGGACTTACGGTCCTACAGAAGTCGCGTCGCCCCGCACCCGCAGCCGCGGAAGGTAGAGCACCTAGTGCCACCGTGCCGGACCCTCAGCCGGGTCCGTCACGACCTACGGCTGCCGCAAGGGCACCCCCACCCGAAGTCGATCGGGCGGGCATCGCCTGTACCCGAAAGGTGGTGGCTGATCGCGCAGCGGTCCTCCGGCTGGCTCTACAAGAGTCGCTGGAAGGCTTCTGTGTCGATATCGCAGAGACCTACAGGCCTCTCGATAACGTGGACCGTTTGGTTGATAGCCAAGCGGAAATCGCGCAGCTCATGGAGGACCTTAACAGGTCCCTCAACGAGCAGGAACTCCTGGTCGAGAGGGTAAACCTTCTCGATACGCAAGTCAACGGACTTCGCCGGGAGAACCAGGAGCTGCATGCGGAGGTCACTCTGCTGCGGGCACAGGCCGCGCAACGGGCTATGCGACCCGCGTCTCCCCCACCACCAAGGGTAGAGATGGCTCCTCCGGTGCAGAATCCGATTCTGCGCCTGGAACAGAGGAAGTTGGAGGTCCGCGAAAAGTTCAATCGAGCTTTGCGCGCGGAGCCGACCATTCCTCCGGGTTTCGGTCCGGGTGATCGTCAGACCGCCAAACCTCTTTTCGGAGGTGTAGGTCGGGGCACTCCCACCCATGCTCAAGCCCGCGCGCCCACACGCGTCGCGAATACGAAGGTGTCCTCTACCGCGGGGGCATCAGCGCTCGCTAACGCGACCCCTCTCTGTGGTACGGAGACAGAGATGGAGGTAGACCCGCACGAGGGGTCAACTGCTCGAAAGGAGGAGAAGGCGGCGGCACAGCGTCGTTTCGAGCAGGGTCGGGTTGAGGCAGAGCGGCTCCGTGTCCAACGGGAGACGACTCTAGCCGAGACACGCCTGGTCAAAGAGGCCTTGGAGAGGAAACTCCGGGAAGAGGAAACTCTGCGACAGGCGGAAGACCTACGACTCCAACGGGAGGAGGCTGCTCTACGGGAGGCCGAAGAGCAGCGACTCCGGCAGGAGGAGGCTGCTCTGCGGCAAGCAGAACAGCAACGGCTCCAACAGGAGGAAGCCGTTCGTCTAGCTGAGACGGCCAAGCGGGAAGCTTTCGAGCAACAACGTCTGCTAGACAAGGAGCAGTCGGCCCACGACATGGCATTCTTCCGCGAGGAAGAAGAGAAGGAGGAAGCTGAACGGCAGCAGGCCAAGCTGAATCAGGAGATTCAAGAGCTCCGTGAGACAGAGAGTCGGCTGCGAGTTGAGGCTCTCAATTCGCGCCGGCCGGCCTTTCCACTATCCCACGGGATAGAACCTCCCTCCATCCAGATAGTGGACCCCGCGGGGATCCCTATGGATACGGGTGGCACGCTCATCGGCGTTACTGACTTAACTCGGCAACGTGAGAATCAGAGCGTGTGTACGGGCACGGGATTAGCTCCGCGGATGTCAGCAGCTATGTGGGGGCCTAACATGCCCTCGGGTAGCCAATCCGCGGAAGCAGAGGATTCGGTCGAGGTAACTCCGGCTGCTTCCTCCACGCCCCGTTCGTACAGACCACCCCGAGGGGACGTCTCCTCGGCGACCAAGCGCCTCTCCTTTATAGAGGACAAAACTTTGGTGGCACGGCCGGCACCGCCTCCGAGCGGTGAGGCCTCCCCAAAGTTGAAAGAGGCGCTACCTTCGTTGGATACGTTCAGTCTTCCCGTCACCGCGCCCACGGGTACGAGTGTGGAAGGGGTCGAGGGAAATGGTGATGCGATCGCGCTACCATGGCCTCGCACGGACGAAGGTACCACTCCCGTGGACCATCTGGCGGCAGCGGGCTCGGGCTCTGACAAGTCGGTAGAAATATCGGACGGGGAAGAGCACGAGCTGCTGCAGGAGTCGGACTCCGAAACGGCGTTAATATACGACGATCTGGGACAAGAAGACAACGTAGTTGTCGTCCCAGATTCGCGTTTCGACCCGTTCGATGAAGCCCTTATTGGGAATCTCTCGCTTCACGGCATCTCCAAAACGGAGGGGGACGCTGAGGCGAAGGAGGCAGGGGAGTTCGTCTAGAACTCCCCCCCATAGGGATTGGGATCAGCACTGCGATCCCCCGAGGCGGCTGTCTCGTGTGGGTTCATCTCACAGCGAGGGGGGGGGCTCTCCTCCTCGCAGGTGGTGGGTTTTATCCGCAAGGCTAGTATGGCTCACTAGCCTCGCTTTTATTAATAAAGCTTGTGCACGAAAATTTTTTTATTGCTTCGAATGTACGCTTCCAGTTGTACCGCGCTGCGAGACTGGGACGGACAGGCATGTCCGGTGGCCTCTTTAGGCCTATGAAGGCTATGAACCTTGGGGGCGAGTGCAAGCCTGGCTCTAGGATCCGTGCGGCGGAGTGGCATAACATTTGCCCCGCTGCACACGAGGATCTGGAGCCACGAGGATCTCCTTAGTGCCACGGCGGACCCTACATAACTAGTTATCGTGGACCCCTTCAACTCCAACTAGTGAGGGGGCAGTGTAGTGGGTCCGCCACCCGGAATACAGCGAGGCTGTCGACTATCGCCAATCACCATCCAGGCTACGACAGCGGGGGCACTTCTACCAGCGCCGGAGACGACTACCACCAGTTCCGGCCAGTTCCGTCAGGGGGCGACATACGACCACCGTGCAGACGACACTGCAGACACCCTCCGACGGACGGTAGGCGGAGGATACTACTACCTCCGCAAGGGGATCCAGGCTTCGCTTAACACTACGGACTCGAGCCGCGCCGCGGACCGAGATACTTCTGTTGTTCAAATTAAGCACCCTTGCTTCAGTAACAAAACCTTTGTAACTGTATACCTTTGGGAAATAAACCAGGTTCAAACGAATCTCCTCGTATTCGTGATTCTTTACGGAATTTCGTAACCTCGCGCCCACGAATCTGCGGTTCACTACATATATAATATAACAACAATTCAAATAAAATCCTCCCTAACTTATACATATTGCTGCAGCTATTGTGGATCTCTGCAGGCCCCACACTTCTTGTGGAGCTAGGTCTCCATCAGATGGAGCTCAAATTGTGGATCCTTAGTTCCTTCATGATATATATGTAACTAATGGTAATAACTTCAATGTACTGTGTATTATCTAGTCTTCTACACACATGTTTCCCTTCCATCCACTGGACAATATACAAGCCTGTGCTCTTTGAATAAATAAACAAGCTTACTCTTTTATTTGTGACCTTAGAAACTCCTGAATATACAGGTTATTAAATATTGTGACATGTGACATGTGACAGTAAGACATGTACATTTCTCATACAATTACTGTACAAGCAATACACTCTCTACATTCTGTACATATATAGGTAGAGATCATGGAGAACACAATAATCCCCCAAATTTGAGACATCAAAAGCTCAAAATCTCCAGGAAAACTTTGATCAATGCAATAGCAAATATACTCAGATATAATATTACAGCACAATGTATTTCAATGTACTAAGTATGTAGAGTGGCTTAATAGAAATGATATCATGAACTGGATCTTTATGCACAAGATCAACCAGACATCTTTATATTTTTAGTTTAAATTAGAGACATACACATCTTGTTTGTATTAGTAACTTATGAAATAGTACAACTCTGATAACCTCTTACTGGTTTGAGTGCACTATTAGTGTAGAGGCTAGATGGTGGCGTTAGCTGGTGGAAATGAGGATAAGTAGACATTCCTTATCAGCAGCTCTCCTGTCTACTTGACTATGATTACTTGGCTTATCTCTAACATGATTGTGAGGGTCATTGCTAGCAATAATATACACATAATCACAGGATAAGTGGGTAATACAGATAGCTCTGGTATGTGGAGTCTACTGATAGTAGCTGACACTAGCAGAGTATAGTCTTAAAGTATTGACAGTAGTGGCCTCTATCTATAAGAGTCTAGTGTTAAAGTATTGTACTGACAGCAGCTGTCAGTATGGGAGTCTAGTGTTAAAGTATTGACAGTAGTGGTCTCTATAGGATTCAGTAGATGGAAGCTATTTTTAAAACAATTTTATTACACAAAATTTCAGACAGAATGTAAAGTGTTTTATTTGTCAATAATAACGCTGAGAATGATCTGATGTATTATCTACATTGAAATACAATATTCTTGCTAATCTTCCCTATCCTACCCTTAGTTTAGCAATACCATCCACTTTTGGTTTTTGATTTATTTAAGTGCATGCCATTGCTGTAGGTAATATATGTAAAAATTGCCTTACAACTGTAACCTGTGAATTATGACATGAATTCTAATATTTAACCAAGAGTACAACTTAAAACACTCAAACAGTCTAGTCTAGTCAAATCTCAAACAGTTTAGTTACTAATATAAACCTGCAGCTATACATACGGATTATGTACCTGCAGTTCCCCAGCAGCCCCTACATATTTCTAGAACCTAGGAGTCTAACCATTATTTATTTTAGTTTCTCTTTCTGCAATGTCTGTATTTCTGCATATGTATGTCTTTATGTCTGCACTTGAATATCCAACAATGTCAGAGGTGCCCTACACATTGTGTATTGAAGAGATCATACATTAAAGATACTTAGAGCTCACCCATAAAGTATTAAATATCAAGTATGTTACCCTGAGTCCTCACAAGGCTAATGTGTCTCTATCATAGAACTCAAGAGTTGAGAACCACATTTATACCCTCAGGCATACTTATGTGATACAGCTGTAATCAAATGGAAGAAAGACATCATTTGTAGATTTATTATACCTCTGGGAAGGATGGTATGGTGAGCCATAGGCTACAGCATCCGAAAACTGTATTACCCTCTGGGCGGTATTTACATATCATATTGCCCTCTGGCGGAATTTTTGTTGAAAAAATAGGCCCATGTTCGCATCCTTATTTTCGTTATTTAAATATTTATTTTCGCGGAAAAAAGACTCGTTATACATCATATGTTATGATATAATAATAATTATAATGATAAGTAACTGTGAAATTGAGAATTTATTGCGTATTTAAATAGAAAAATAGACCCGAAAATGCGTGAGGTGGACCGGAAGTGAGAAAGTAAACAAACAGACTGGTGAACAGAGCACGTTGTCTAACTCCAATTTCCATCGAATTTTCACTATTTTTTCACCAAAAAACATCAGGAGAGGTATAATAAATACAATATTGACTCCTGGCTGTGTACGAGGTGGTTATCTCCCTTGTGCTACACAATTTCGTCGGGTGCTACGCACCCCTTACGAAATTGTTACGCCCGCGGGAGATAACCACCTCTTACACACACAGCCAGGAGTCAATTTTGTCTATGTATTATCTTTAATATGGCTAAATGTGGAATGTAGAAATAATTATGGTTCCATCTTTCAAGGCCATGGATACTCTACAGCATGTATTGTAGGTCTGTCTAGTTCTGTATAGAGGTCTGTCACCTGGTGTGACCTGATTCATGTGACATTCCTCTGCTCTGTGCCCACCTGAGTATGCTATCACTAGCTATGTATAGTACCATATATATATAGATCTGTGTCAGGGCCTCTACATTATAATGTGGAGCTGGATATTGGTGTTTACTCATATTGGAAAGGTCTCTTGCATGCCCCCTCTCCTCCTCCAGTCCCACCACCACCCAACCCCTACCATTTACAGAACAAGTGTCTGCACAGAGAGAGAGCCAACCTGGCTGGCAAACATAGAGACTAGACCAAAGTCCACTCAGTTGATAGGGTGGCACTGCATAGTGTAGGTCTCCCGTGCCTGCCTGTCCACCTCAGTGTACAGGGTAGCACTACATAGTGCTGGTCCCCCCCATCCCCCCCCCCTCCATGCCTGCCGCTCCTACTAGCTAGTCAGTGGGTCCGGGGAGCTTGTATAGTAAGGTATAGTGAGGGAGGCTCCATCTCAGTGTGTTGTGTAGTGAAGGCCCCCGGGCCTGCCTGTGTGTATGGGTAGTGAGAGGCATAGAGGTACATAGAGAGGCAGGCAGCTGGACTAGACCAAAGTCCACATCAGTGTACAGGGTAGCACTGCAATACCACTACATAGCCCTGCCGGCCTGTCTGTCTGTATGGGTATAGTGTGATGCATAGAGAAGCTACACTATACCAAAGTCCACCTCAGTGTACAGGGTAGCACTGCATAGTGCATGTCCCATGTGCCTGCCTGTATATATGGGTAGTGTGAGGCTTAGAGAAGGCTTTCTGTAACCCAGTGTGACCCCATTAGTGCTCTCCTATTCCTCGATGGGAAATGCCTCCCTGTTAAATCTAACATTTATCTACTTATCAGAATTACACAAATTAAAATATGCAGGTTTGCATTGATACGTCTACATAGTATGACATATTGAAATATTTCTTTTTGTAAATTCATACTTTAAATATATTACTAAATCTATTTTTGGTTATCTATATATTTTTATTTAATGCATACTTTTTGAATCCTTTGGTGACTTCTATTTGGTGTAAGTTTTAGAAATTAGTGTCTTATTTTTGTGTTCTCAGTCATACAATAGCCATGCCATTATTTACCTTTAATGTCTGTGTTCCATTTATCAGATGTACATGACCAGAAAATGAATGTTTCCATAGGAAGTACAATGGCTTTGAGCCCAAGGTTGCCTGAATGTTTTGTTCTCCCTCTCCCCCTCACTCTCTCCTTTTCTCTTTCTCTCTCCTCCCTCCCCTTTTCTATCTCCACCTTTCTCCTGCTCACCCTGTCTCTTTCTCTCCTCCCTCTCCCACTCTTTCTTTTATTCCCTCTTTCTGTGTCTTTCGTTCTGTCTCTTCTCTTCTTTGCTGACTAACTTCTCTCTTTTTCTCTCCATATCTTTCTCCTTTCTTTCTCTTTGATTCTTCTCCAATTTTCCATTGTTTTCCTCTGCCCTCTCTCCCCTCTTTCTCTGTCCTATGCTTCCTTCTCCTCACCCCTCTCCCTGTCTCTGTCAGCTCTCTCCCTCTTTAATGATATGTTGTTATTCAGGCACTAGTTTAGAACCAGGCAAACTGTACTAATATATAAATTGTCCAAACATCACAAGGAGGACACATCCTCATGCCTTATCTACTGAAGTGGCAAGGCCCCTGGACCTGATATGATCACAAGTAAATATAAGAGAATACAAGTGTACCAGAAA
Source organism: Sthenelais limicola (assembly GCA_942159475.1). Lineage (NCBI taxonomy): Eukaryota > Metazoa > Annelida > Polychaeta > Phyllodocida > Sigalionidae > Sthenelais > Sthenelais limicola. The sequence goes on along the minus strand of OW804102.1, from coordinate 57,907,878 downwards.
CCTATTTACACCATAGTGTTGTGTACATATGTTGTTGACAGGCGCATAAATATAGGTTAGGAACACATGCATTATAGCGCATTCCCTGGAACCTTTAGTTGCACTGAAGACTAAACACACAAGGTCGGAACTGGTGCTAGGGACTTGTACTTTAATAGACTGTTACACAATTGTTATATATAAAGTTGTTTGAAGACTAAACACACAAGGGTGGAACTGGTGCTAGGGACTTGTACTTTAATAGACTGTTACACAATTGTTATATATAAAGTTGTTTGAAGACTAAACACACAAGGGTGGAACTGGTGCTAGGGACTAGTGCTTTGATAGACTGTTACACAATTGTTATATATAAAGTTGTTTGAAGACTAAACACACAAGGGTGGAACTGGTGCTAGGGACTTGTGCTTTGATAGACTGTTACACTATTGTTATATATAAAGTTGTTTTAAGCTTCCATGCTATGTGCTGATGTGTAGAACACACATGTGATATATAGCTCTTGCACTAGTAACTTTGTAGAGAAGGTTTGTTGTTTTGGTAATTAATCCAAACGCCCTGATAAGGCTTGTGTAAGTGTAGATTGTGGAAGCACAGCTGATATGGTCTGCTGCTTTAACCCTCCTTTGTTCTTTCTATATCATTCCAAAGTAAGCTTGGTATATTGTGAAGGAGAGGGTTAATGATAATAAGGAGGAGCTGTGCCCAAATAGCAAGAAGAGGGAGTGTTTAAGTGATGAGGCCTACAATGCACTCATGATGTAGGGATCTACCAGAGGCTTTATAATGTAAATAGGTATCAGTCTATACTTGTAGATACATATATATCATCTTACATGAAGTGGAATTTGGGTGAAGCACAACTTAAACAGGAAATTCACAGTTTGTATTTCTATGTTTATTCCATCTGAATCTGCCCTATATTTGAACCTTTGTTTGGTCTTCTTCAGAGGTAATTGGAACATGTTTGAAATGAGGACAATATATATTTTCAGCTAAGATCCTAGTGCCTACTGGAGTAGGATGAAGCTGTCTGAGGTGTGTGTGTCATGGGAGTAGTATGTATGTGTATCATTTAATGTGGTTAACATTGGGAATGATTGTATTGGTACATGTGGAGATATTGACATATAGTTAGCAGGTCATGATACACAATATTGCAAGTATTTCCAGGCAACATTGAGATTTATAAGTATGTGTGATTAGAGTTCAGTTTAAATATGAAAATAATGTATTAACTACTTTAGAAAATATACATGCCTCAGTTCATATATTCTCCCATATTTCTGAAAGCACAAGGGTCTCAGGTATTGACTAATTCACTGGTAATTCCTCAATCATTTCTGGAGGCCGCTAAACCTGCCTAGAAAGGATTCCCACCTGTGCCACTGCATCATGGATGTTAATTAGAACAAAGTCCACCTTAGTGTGCAGGGTAGCACTATATATAATAGTGTATGTCCCTGTGCCTGCCTGTCTATGGGTAGTGAGAGGCATAGAGAGGCAGGCAGCTACACTAGAACAAAGTCCACCTCAGTGTGCAGGGAAGCACCATGTAGTGCTGGTACCGTACGCCTGCCTTTGAGCGGGGCAGCATGTGTAGTTTAGGCAGAGAGCCCAGCTGATAAGCCTACCAGTATATGCACTACAGCTATGTAGTGTACCATATCTATATGGATGTGTGTCAGGTCTGTGAGACCAAAGTCCATCTTGCTGCATAGCTTCACTAATGTTTGTAACCTTCCCCTCACACCATTAATACACTTGGGCCAGACTCAGCACTTGTTCACATTTTACTTTAGTATTAAAGTTACCTTTTCATTATAGTGAGAAGGTATGTTGTGTTGGTATGTGGGGAGAACATGTAATAATAAGCGGTCCTAATCTGCTATAGTTTATTGGTAGAGGAGGTGCTACATGTATTTGTACTCCACTATCTTCCCGTGCTGACATTCAAAGCGTTAACAATCATTAAGAGAGAATCTACAAAAGGGCAAGTGCCAATTCTTTGAAAGTAAATATCAAGAACACAAAATTAATGATATTTAATATTAATACAAGGAGAAATGCCAGACATGTCAACACCAGCCATGGATTTGGTTAATCAGCAGTCCGTGAATATGGTGAATAATTTCACATATCTTGGGGTGACTCTTGATGTTAACCTAAAGAGGAATTGTTTCAAATATCTTTAATATAGCCATTGTCTATCTGTGGAGATTAATTAAATCTAAACACCTGCCCAATTGAAATATTTTACTAACAATATACAAGACCTTTATTCTACCAATATTAGAAATTGTATCATTTGTGACTGACCTTGGTCCCAAATCCTCTTACAAGAGTTTACAAAAATTACTGAACAGAGTATTTAGGATTATTTATAACAGACAAAATAAGAACATCAAACTTTACCATTGGCATAATTTTGCTAAGTTGTTACCCCTGTATCTCTGTAGGGAAATTAGCCATAACTTATCCTCCACCTTAAGACTGGAGAGATTCAACACCTTAATGATCTGATTTGTGTAGAAAAGAAAAACAGGAAAACTGATTAATTCAATGAAAAAAGAGCCAATGATGTGTTCAGGGATTAGTTGACTAGCTGGTTTTATGGAACAAATCAGAAGATTCTATCAGAAAGTTAGAAGATGTGAAAACATATAAGGTATCTGTTTAAAGATTATAGCTAAATAATTTCACTCAAAATAAGATGATATATTCAAACTTGTGTTCCATGCTACCCACCTAAATACTAAGGACCCTCTGTGCTTACCATCAAATGCTTACTGGTAATTCATTCTGTGAATGTTTGGCTTGAATAAGGGCTCCATGGCCGCATGTTTCAACAAGACTTCTGTGAATGTATGGGTCAGATTTTCAGGAAAATGTACCATTGGCAGATTTACACATTTAAGCAATTCTGCTGAATTAGACTGGAAAATCAACAACACTAGGTATATCTGAGTACATTTAGAATTGCCTTGATTCTAGCAATCTGTTTGGTTATGCTGAACTGTGTTTAAACCAAATTTCTGTCTTAAATTTCAGTTATTTGAGAGGAATGATGAAGGTGAATTGTACATTTTCTGACAATCTGACCCATATAGTTATCTTGATGATTGGAACTATGTTTGATGAAGATAAGACTTGGTCTTTGATAGGAACTTTTGTATGAGCATTTTGCAATAGGTAACACGTATTATTTCAATTTTCAACTAAATATATTTCCCTGTATTGTAAAACTAAGGCTTGGGACCTGACCTTTTATTTCAATGCATATACTTTACTTTTTTCATTTTTTCATTTTTATTTAGAGTTTAGGTTTGACATATATTTCGGGTGTTGATGGTACAATTTTTCTATACAGAACATATGAAAAAACGTTATCTCGTATCAAATATATGTAGATAGGATTGTAGTTGTTCCACACTTGTTATGGACATTAATATCAGTAAACATTACTTGTGTTGTATAATTATTGTGATTAATTGATTTATTTGAACTAGATTATATTTCTGCCAATAATTGTCAACTGCTTTGCAACATTATGTGGCTAATGAATGATTACTGAATAGTTCATAATGAAACATGAAATATAAAACAGAAGCAAGTTGTAGAATTGTAATAATAAATAAAGTTTATTGTAGGAACAAGAGACCAGCTCCTGTACTCAGTCAGACACACAATACTTCACTGTGATAAGACAGTGACCCAGAATATAGCAGAGGCCAGCTCCCTGTATAATGAAACATTAAACAGAAGTAAGGTAATTGTAATCATACCATACAAGCCCTGAGTGAGAGACATTGGAAACCAATAAATAATGATAGACTGTGATAACAGTGACCCAGAATATAGAGGAGTCCAGCTCCCTGTATAATGTGATATACTGATAGTAGCTGATAAGCAGCACCAGCTGTGAGACAGGTGAGGTGATTTATTACAATAATATGTAAGGGACATGATGTGACGAGAGGAATGAATAAAGATGAATTATAAACACTGTGAGGGATGGACAGAGGGACGAATGCTTGTGGTACTTGTGGTGAAAAATCAATAAAGAAGGCAGTAAAAGTGAAATACAAAATTACTTCTTGGCAATAACCACTGATAGTTTATACACATGAACAAGTGTAAATACTTGTGTCGTCAGTAAGTGAAACATCAATTCTGATACAGTAATAAATAACAAACAGTTTAGCTGTAAATAGGAATGGATGGTGAAGTGGAAATAAATACTGATGTGTGATATTTATGAACATTATATATATATATAAGAACAAGTGGAATAGGAATGGAAGAAAGTAGTATTAAATAGTGGTTTATATAGTGTCAAATGGTAAGAGAACACTTCTAAATAGACTTACATGTACAAAAGATACATATAAAACACAGAGTAATAAATAGCAAGTGATATACATACATAGATATAAATACATATTAAGGCTATAGGCAGGAGGACAACATATGACATGAGTATTGTATGAGAGATATACCTGAGAGCACATGAGTATTGTATGTAACACCAGAGAGCACAATACATTATGGTACAGGGTGAGGTATATAACCTGAGTATGTAGTCAGACTATATAACATGAGTATTGTATGTAACACCAGAGAGCACAATACATTATGGTACAGGGTGAGGTATATATAACCTGAGTATGTAGTCAGACTATATAACATGAGTATTGTATGTAACACCAGAGAGCACAATACATTATGGTACAGGGTGAGGTATATATAACCTGAGTATGTAGTCAGACTATATAACATGAGTATTGTATGTAACACCAGAGAGCACAATACATTATGGTACAGGGTGAAGTATATAAATTCAAACTATATAACAAAGTAGTGTATGAGGGAAAGGAGAGCACAGTAAATGATGGTAGAGGCTGTACAGGTAGGCCTGGAGTCTTGGGTGGTGCTGCCGCAGGATCAGATGGAGAGGTGTGTGAGGTGTGTAAATGTGTATTAATGTATAGAGTATATGAGTGTATATGTGTTGGTATGTATAAATAGTGGTGTGGTTTGTCTGTGCCATTTGCTGGTTTGTGTATACAAGTGTATGGGTACATGTTTGTGTATGTTTATAATAATTGTTTGTGTTTCTGTTCATGTGCTTGTGTGTATATACAGGGGACAAGGCTTTAGTGTGTAAATAGAGACATAGAGGTCACCACTGTTTACATATGTGGCACCCCATCCAACTGCATCATGGGAGCTGCTGATGTAGGGAGGCAGAAATGGATGTTGACAGATGAATTAATGAATGATAAATATATTTAAATGAATGAATAATAAATATTCATTATAACTGGGTGAATAAATAAGTATAAATAAGAATAAATAAGTGCATGAAAGATGAATAGATAGTAAATAAATAATGAAGCACAAATAAAATGTTATATACCAAATGAAATAATAAATAGATAATGAATAAAATAATAAATAAAACAAATAAATAACTGAATAAAAGAAAAAGTGATGAAATTGAATGTGAAAAAATGGTGAGAGTATGATATGATATGTGAATTAAATGAATAATGCAAAATGAATTTCACCATCAGTAAGTGTGCCACACCTGCCTGTACTGTAACTGATATTGGTAATACAGGTATGTACTGTAGACATACTACAGTAAGTGTGCCACACCTGCCTGTACTGTAACTGATATTGGTAATACAGGTATGTACTGTAGACTTACTACAGTAAGTGTACCACACCTGCCTGTACTGTAACTGATATTGGTAATACAGGTATGTACTGTAGACTTACTACAGTAAGTGTGCCACACCTGCCTGTACTGTAACTGATATTGGTAATACAGGTATGTACTGTAGACTTACTACAGTAAGTGTGCCACACCTGCCTGTACTGTAACTGATATTGGTAATACAGGTATGTACTGTAGACTTACTACAGTAAGTGTACCACACCTGCCTGTACTGTAACTGATATTGGTAATACAGGTATGTACAGTAGACTTACTACAGTAAGTGTACCACACCTGCCTGTACTGTAACTGATATTGGTAATACAGGTATGTACTGTAGACTTACTACAGTAAGTGTGCCACACCTGCCTGTACTGTAACTGATATTGGTAATACAGGTATGTACTGTAGACTTACTACAGTAAGTGTGTAACACCTGCCTGTACTGTAACTGATATTGGTAATACAGGTGTGGTACTGTAGACATACTACAGTACCACACCTGCCTGTACTGTATTGGTAATACAGGTATTGGTAATACAGGTATTGGTAATACAGACTTATTTCAGTACTTTCTGTGTGACAGTGTTGAATAACTGTCAGAAAAGAATCATAACAAATGGATGTTTATTGGAACTTGTGTCGATATCAGCTTATCTCAGTGTGGCATAGATAAGGGGAGACAAGTAGAGTAGGCAGTGTGGAGGGGTACAGAGCTGTGAGGGTGGGGGGAGTGGGGGTAGGGGGGCAGAGCTGTGAGGGTGGGGGGTGTGAAGGGGGGGGGGCAGAGCTGTCAGAGTGGGGGGTGTGGAGGGGGACAGAGCTGTGAGGGTGGGGGGAGTGGGGGTAGGGGGGCAGAGCTGTGAGAGTGGGGTGTGTGGAGGGGGACAGAGCTGTCAGAGTGGGGGTTGTGGAGGGGGACAGAGCTGTCAGAGTGGGGGGTGTGGAGGGGGACAGAGCTGTGAGAGTGGGGTGTGTGGAGGGGGACAGAGCTATCAGAGTGGGGGGTGTGGAGGGGGGCAGAGCTGTCAGAGTGGGAGGTGTGGAGGGGGACAGAGCTGTCAGAGTGGGGTGTGTGGAGGGGGACAGAGCTGTGAGGGTGGGGGGAGGGGGACAGAGCTGTGAGTGTGGGGTGTGTGGAGGGGGGCAGAGCTGTCAGAGTGGGGGTGGGGGGATAGGAGTCAATGCTTAGAATGTAATGTGAAAGTAACAGTATGGGGAGGATAACAGGCACTAGTACTAAAGTACTAGAGACAGGGAGAGGGACAGGCTTCATCTCACTGACACTAGTACCACTACCCCCACCCTTACCCACCCAGTAATGACCCACCTTGCTACCGCTGACCCCTCCCCCCAATAATGGCCCATCATGTCACCCTTGATCCCCCCCCCCAGTAATGACCCACCTTGCTACTCCTGAGGCCCCCCCCCCCCCCACGGTAATGAACACCATGAACACCCCCCCCCACTGTATCAGTTCAATGCACAGTATAAAGGCCTACATGGAGGATGTCAGTATTTTACAATTAACCTATACTTAACCTGTACTAGTAAACATATGTATCTATTCTGTGTAAAACCATTAAATACAACATTATTAATTATAAGTTATTCACTATTTAGCTCAATGTCCTGCAGTACACTAATGTTTATAAGGAGATGTAAGCACCTTGAGGTGTGTACCAGTATGTGTTCTTCAGTTCTACATGTCTCCTCATGTTGTCCCTCAGTTCCCTCACCTGGGCTTTACCCATACCCTCCCTGTCCACTATTATTCTTGTACCATATAACTTAACACTACATGTGTGACTAGTGTCAGTGAGGGAGTGCACCCACCCTGACAGCTCTGTCAGTCTTATATATCCCCACCACACTGTAACCTGCTCTACTTGTGGGTGTATGGATGAGCTCACAGCCTGCAGTACAGGCAGGACATGGGCAGGCCCACCTACTGGTGGTGAAGTGATGCGTAGATCAGGTCTATTTAGCCATATCTCTACCCACCTACAGGCAGGAAGGCTGGTCAGCAGCTCCCCCCACCTGGTGTAGGTGTAGGCACCCACAGGACGAGCACCAAATGTAGCATATTGATTACAATAAACATTTACCATATCCACCCTGTGGTGTGTGTGCTGGTGTGTGAGGTGTGTGTGTGTGGGTGTGTGAGGTGTGTTACCTGGTGCCCTGTGCTGGTTCATTAGTGCTGCACCATCTGCAGGACACCAGGCCAGGATGCTGTATGTTAGTGAGTCCTGCTGCCCTAGTTCCCCCACTGTCCCCCATCTGGTGCTGCCTGGGACGTGGTAGTAGTAGCAGTCCCTGTAAGATAAAGAGATAAGTCTGTAGATAAACACACTCATACCTCCTCATACTCATATACACATTGTACATATATATATAAATATAATACATATAATGTTGTCAATATATTATACACATATATACCACTTATGATAGGAAAAATAGGCAAAATATTGCTTAAAATTGGGAAATAATGTGGAAAATGGTAGAAAAATAAAAAAATGCTACCAAATGCTTATTTATAAATGGATTAATATCATTTTTGCTAGTTAGCTATTTTAAATTATTGTGAATAAGATAAGAAAAAGAAATTGATAATCAGAAAAAAAAAATATTCATCAGAAATGTGATACTTTATAGGTCCAGCCAAAAATGGACTTTAAAATCTACCAGTTTGTGACTTTTGAGGGAAGGGAAACAAATTTCTGATTTCTGTCTGTTTCATGTTTTTATGCATGGGACAACCATAACAAATAGAGATCTAACCAAGAAAAATATTTTCATTTTCACAGAGAAGCTGGGTCCGGCCACTTTTCTGCCACTCCCTGCTACTTTCTGCTAATTTCTGCACCAGCCAAACACTGCATCCCCCTCTATCTCAGGGAATAATAAGTATTTTCTGATTCTTTTTTAATCACACCTACTCTAAACTGCTTCCTTAACAAAATGACTGGGCTAACTAAAAAAAGGAAATATTATTATTAGAGATGTGAGAAATGATCTTCCTTTTCACTCCCTCCAGCCCCTCCAGCCTCCTGCCACACCACTATACCCATTAGTTTGCAGGGAAATATTATTTTTTTCTGCTTCTTTTTTCAATGATGGAATTTGTGAGGCCATAATGCAAAATTAGGAGAGGGCAAAGTAAGAAAAGAGTAATCTCATTAATAGGGATCTGAGAAACATTTCAGACCCTCCAGCTCCTCATTAGACACTACACCTGCTACATCTGAGAAAAAAAAAGATTTCTGATTCTGCTACATCTGAGAAAAAAAAAGATTTCTGATTCTTTTTTCAATGATGGAATTTGTGAGTCCATAATGAGAAATAGAAGAGGGCAAACTGAGCTAAAACATTTATTCATGTATAAAGGAGGAGGAAACAAAATATTGGATCATTGGTTTAGCATGGGATCCTATGGGGCCTCCATCCAGGCCACAGTGGGAGGGATGTAAGGAGGGGGGAGGGGGGGGGCAAAAATACACAAAATGTTTTTCAACTTAGTTTTCACTCCACATTTGATATTGTGAATGCAGAGACATGATAATATAGGGAAAAAAAGAAACTGTTCCTGTGACCCACTGACCCAGTTGAGAGCAGCAGCTTAGTGTTGGGTGCCCCAAGCTCTAACCAGCAGCAGGGAAAACCAGATTTTCTTTCTGATGTTTCTCCAGTTATTTCTCACTCTAGAGATGGTTTGATGGGTGCAAAGCAGCAAAACCATCAACAAATATTCATTATTTACCATTTAATATCATATATAATGTCACCCCCCTCCCACTGCATTGTCAATGGGGGCCACTACTGGGTGAAATTGCCAGAAAATGTACAGTTCATCTTCACCAATCCTCTCAAATAACCCAAATTTCAGACGAAAATAAAGTTCAAAATATTGTTCAACATAACCAAACAGATTGCTAGAATCAATACCATGGCGAATATAGCCAAATTTACCTAGTCTGACCAAGTTGCAGCCTATTTTAGCAGAATTTACTAAATGGGTAAAGCTGCCAAGTGTACATTTTCTGAAAATCTGACCCTACTACACTGTAGGCCTACATCTGTGCCTACCTCCATGTCTATCTATCTACTCCTGTCTCTTAGTGGGTCTTCTTTCTGTCTCTATTCCAGTCTCCTGTGTCACCTCTCTCTTTCTTTGAATATAAAATGGCGACCCCCCACTCCCACTTCCCTGTGCATTGTCTAGGGGGGTCTGATGGTACACTAACCCTAGGTTCTTGCATACTACACCTGTAGCTACCTCCTTATTTATCTACCAACTCTGGTCTCTTAGTCTGTCCCTTTCTGTCCTTTCCTTTCTCTTTTTGTGTTTCTAATCGCTTACTGTGTCACTTTCCATGTCTCCTGTCTGTCACTGTGTCTGTCACTGTGTCTGTCACTGTGTCTGTCACTGTGTCTCTCTTACTGTGTCTCTCACTGTGTCTCTCACTGAGTCTCACACTGTGTCTCTCTTACTGTGTCTCTCTTACTGTGTCTCTCTTACTGTGTCTCTCTTACTGTGTCTCTCTTATTGTGTCTCTCACTATGTCTCTCACTATGTCTCTCACTGTGTCTGTCACTGAGTCTGACAATGTGTCTCTCACTGTGTCTCACTGTGTCTCACTATGTCTCTCTCTCACTATGTCTCTCTCACTGTCTTTCTTTCACTGTGTCTCTCACTGTGTATCTCACTGTGTCTCTCACTGTCTTTCTTTCACTGTGTCTCTCACTGTGTCTCTCGCTGTGTCTCTCATTGTCTTTCTTTCACTGTGTCTCTCACTGTGTCTCTCACTGTGTCTCTCACTGTGTCTCTCACTGTCTTTCTTTCACTGTGTCTCTCACTGTGTCTCTCACTGTGTCTCTCACTGTTTTTCTTTCACTGTGTCTGTCACTGTGTCTGTCACTGTGTCTCTCACTGTGTCTCTCACTGTGTCTCTCATTGTCTTTCTTTCACTATGTCTCTCACTGTGTCTCTCACTGTGTCTCTCACTGTGTCTCTCACTGTGTCTCTCACTGTGACTCTCACTGTGTGTCTCACTGTGTGTCTCACTGTGTCCTCTCACTGTGTCTCTCACTGTGACTCTCACTGTGTCTCACTGTGTCTGTCACTGTCTCTCTCACTGTGTCTGTCACTGTGTCTGTCACTGTGTCTGTCACAGTGTCTGTCACTGTGTCTGTCACTGTGTCTGTCACTGTGTCTGTCACTGTGTCTGTCACTGTGTCTCTCTCACTGTGTCTCTCTCACTGTGTCTCTCTCACTGTGTCTGTCACTGTGTCTGTCACTGTGTCTGTCACTGGGTCTGTCACTGTGTCTGTCACTGTGTCTGTCACTGTGTCTGTCACTGTGTCTGTCACTGTGTCTCTCACTGTGTCTCTCACTGTGTCTCTCTCACTGTGTCTCTCTCACTGTGTCTGTCACTGTGTCTCTCACTGTGTCTCTCACTGTGTCTGTCACTGTGTCTGTCACTGTGTCTCTCTCACTATGTCTCTCACTGTGTCTCTCACTGTGTCTATCACTGTGTCTATCACTGTGTCTCTCACTGTGTATCTCACTGTGTATCTCACTGTGTCTCTCACTGTGTCACTCACTGTGTCTCTCTCACTGTCTCTCACTCACTGTGTCTCTCACTGTGGCTCTCACTGTCTTTCTTTCACTATGTCTCTCACTGTGTCTCTCACTGTGTGTCTCACTGTGTCCTCTCACTGTGTCTCTCACTGTGTCCCTCACTGTGTCTCTCACTGTGTCTCTCACTGTGACTCTCACTGTGTCTCTCACTGTGTGTCTCACTGTGTCTCTCACTGTGTCTCTCACTGTGACTCTCACTGTGTGTCTCACTGTGTGTCTCACTGTGTCTCTCTCTCTCTCTGTCTCTGTGTCTGTCACTGTGTGTCTCACTGTCTCTCAATGTGTCTCTCACTGTGTCTCTCACTGTGTCTGTCACGGTGTCTCTCACTGTGTCTGTCACGGTGTCTCTCACTGTGTATGTCATGGTGTCTGTCACTGTGTCTGTCACTGTGTCTCTAACTGTGTCTCTCACTGTGTCTCTAACTGTGTCACACACTGTGTCTCTCACTGTGTCTGTCACTGTGTCTCTCACTGTGTCTGTCACTGTGTCTGTCACTGTGTCTCTCACTGTGTCTGTCACCGTGTCCCTCACTGTGTATGTCACTGTGTCTCTCACTGTGTCTCTCACTGTGTCTCTCTCACTGTGTCTGTCACTTTGTCTCTAACTGTGTCACACACTGTGTCTCTCATTGTGTCTCTCCCTGTCTCTATTTCACTGTGTCTCTCCCTGTGTCTCTCCCTGTGTCTCTCCCTGTGTCTCTCACTGTGTCTCTCTCACTGTGTCTCTAACTGTGTCACACAGTGTCTCTCACTGTGTTTCTCACTGTGTCTCTCACCGTCTCTCTTTCACTGTGTCTCTCACTGTGTCTCTAACTGTCTCTCTCACTGTCTCTCTTTCACTGTGTCTCTCACTCTTTCACTGTGTCTATCACTGTGTCTCTAACTGTGTCACACACTGTGTCTCTCACTGTGTCTCTCTCACTGTCTCTCTCACTGTCTCTCTTTCACTGTGTCTCACTGTGTCTCACTGTGTCTCTCACTGTGTCTATCACTGTGTCCCTCACTGTGCATGTCACTGTGTCTATCACTCTGTCTGTAACTGTGTCTCTATCTGTGTGTCTCACTGTGTGTCTGGCTGTGTCTCTCACTGTGTCTGTCACTGGGTCTCTCTCACTGTGTCTGCCAATGTGTCTCTCTCACTGTGTCTGTCACTGTGTCTTTCACTGTGTGTCTCACTGTGTGTCTCACTGTGTGTCTTACTGTGTCTGTCACTGTGTCTGTCACTGTGTCTCTCTCACTGTGTCTGCCAATGTGTCTCTCTCACTGTGTCTGTCACTGTGTCTGTCACTGTGTCTGTCACTGTGTCTGTCACTGTGTCTCTTACTGTGTATCTCACTATGTCTATCACTATGTCTCTCACCGTGTCTATCACTGTCTCTCACTGTGTCTCTCACTGTGTCTATCACTGTGTCCCTCACTGTGTATGTCACTGTGTGTCTCACTGTGTCTATCACTGTGACTCACTGTTTCTCTCACTGTGTCCCTCACTGTGTTTATCACTGTGTCTGTCACTGTGTCTGTCACTGTCTCTCTCACTGTGTGTCTCTCACTTTCTCTCTTAATCTGTCTCTCTTTCTGTCTGTGTGTAACTTCCTCTCTGTCTCTTTCCATGGCTGTGTCTCACTCTGTCCCTCTGCCTTTGTCTCAGTCTATCTATCAGTCTCTCTCTCACAGTATATCTGTCTGTCTTTCTTTGTCTGAGCTGTGTGTATCTCTGAGTCTCTTTCTTTTTTTTTGTAACGTTTTTATTTTTTCAAAAGCATATCATGAAAAAGCTTGTAGAGGAAAACTTGTCGCTGATAAATTCAGCGTTCTTCTAGCACGTCTACAATCATTACTATGGAGTAGTATTTTGAATTTCTATCACCTTACAAAAACGGTGAAAACCATTGTTATAAATCAAATATTTAAGAAGGATGTCAGAGGTTACATTACAAAAGAATACATTTATATAACGGGATGATGAACGAAATAATGAGGTATGAAAGGAATTTGAATTGCTTTTTTAGTTCATATTAATCGAGGTAGGAGTGTTTAGCGAGAGCGAGCTGAGCTTGAGGAGCTTATCTAAATTTTATCCAAAAAATGTTTTTTTATTTGTGTTTTGAAAATTTTGCTATCTTCTTTCTATCTCTATGTCTTACTGCCTTCCTTTGTTTCGAATTATCTGTCTCTGCCTGTCTCTGCCTGTCTCTGCCTGCCTCTGCCTGCCTCTGCCTGTCTCTGCCTGCCTCTGCCTGTCTCTGCCTGTCTCTGCCTGTCTCTGCCTGTCTCTGCCTGTCTCTGCCTGTTTCTGCCTGTCTCTGCCTGTTTCTGCCTGTTAATGCAACCGTTGTACATGCAGCAAGCACACGCTAGGTATAGAATTATAGAGGTAGAAAGAGTGCACATGTACTATTGTAAGAGAGGTGAGTAGTATAGGGAAAGGTGACATTTCCCACATGCATACATACACACATGCACACATACAGAAACATGTACTAGCTATATACAGAGATACAGGGGAGAGACAGGGGAGAGACAGAAAAGAGAGACATAGGAGAGACAGGGGAGAGACAGAGGAGAGAGAGGAGAGAGACATACAAGAGACAGAGGAGAGACATAGGACAGACAGGGGAGAGACAGGGGAGGGACAGAGCAGAGACAGAGGCAAGACAGAGGTGAGACAGAGGAGAGAGAGGGAAGAGAGAGAGGAGAGACAGATGTGAGACAGAGGAGAGAGAGAGGAGATACAAGAGAGACAGCGGAGAGACAGCGGAGAGACAGAGGAGGGACAGAGGAGGGACAGAGGTGAGACAGAGGAGAGACAGAGGAGGGACAGAGGATAGACAGGAGAGACAGATGAGAGGCAGGAGAGACAGAGGAGAGACAGAGGAGAGACAGGAGAGAGACAGGAGACAGATGAGAGATAGGGGCGAGACAGATGTTAGGAGAGAGACAGGAGAGAAACAGAGGAGAGACAGGGGAAAGACAGAGGAGAGACATAGGACAGACAGAGGAGAGAGACATAGGAAAGGGACAGGGGGTAGACAGGGAAAAGACAGAGGAGAGACAGGGGAGAGACAGAGTAGAGACAGATGCAGCAGAGACATATGAGATACATAGGAGAGACAGAAGAGAGACAGGGGAGGGTCATAGGAGAGACAGAGGCGAGACAGAGGAGAGACAGAGGAGAGAGAGAGGAGAGACAGAGGCGAAACAGAGGTGAGACAGGGGAGACAGAAGAAAACTAGGGAAGAGACAGATGTGGGGCAGAGAGGAGACAGAGAGAGGAGGGACAGATGAGAGACAGAAGAGAGACAGGCGATAGAGAGGAGAGAGACAGCAGAGAGATGGCAGAGAGACGACAGAGAGACAGCAGAGAGATGGGAGAGAGAAGGCAGATGGGTGGAAGAGGGATAGAGGAGGGACAGAGGTGAGACAGGGGAGAGACAGAGGAGGGACAGAGGAGGGACAGGGGAGAATGACAGGGGGGAACGAAGACAGACAAGAACGGCAGAGGAAAAATAGAGGAGAGACAGAGGAAAAATAGAGGAGAGGCAGAAAAAAAATAAAGGAGATACAGAGGAGAGATAGAGGAGAGACAAAGCTGTTATCACTGAATTGAGTAATGTCTACATACCAATATGACAAGACATTTTGCCTGAACTTTCATAGTAACAGGATCCATTATAAGAAAACGACTTTGGGGGAAATGCTCTTATCATCATAGTCAATCAATGTCATGGACATCTCACTATCTCTCAAAATATGTTCAAATGCATAAGGAGTCTTGCCCGGCCACCTTGCTTTTGTTAACTTTTAAATCTATATTTTGGATTAATGTTGAGCTTTCTAGCAATTATCTAACAATATCTAACCTGCATGTAGATGGCTATTGTGGAACTATATGGTTTCCAATATCTTCATCACATTATTAGGTAAGTAGATGGTAAGGTTAAACACAACTGTACTTACAATATAGTACAAGGCAGCAAACGTCCCAGTGTCCTCTTTATCACCTCCTCCTTCACCTGGGTAGATAACATGTCTATACACTGCCTGATATGGGCCCCCAGTACTGTGGTATCAGGTAACCCAATTCTCAGATTATCACAGATGTGCACAACCCACCCCCCAGCCCTCATAGCACCTATTGACTGATGTAGTGTACCCAATATACCCTGTACCTTACTCTCTATATCGCCCTGCACCACACCCTGTAGTAGATATTCTGGTGTCATGTGCTCAATAAAACCCTTTATATCAGACAATACATCATCACATTGAGCTCTATATGATCCAAATAATTTACCTTCAGGTAAATGTCCATCAACCCTAACAATGTCATTATCACTGTCACTATCGCTGTCACTATCACTATCTTCTTCCCTGCCTATCTGGAGTATCATTGACAGTAACACAATGTCTGACAGATCCTGTCCCTGAGATTGCTTATCTCCACTTGCCACTTTACTTAAGCTACTTAACACAAACAATATAATGTTGTTATATACAGACTTAGAACACAAATATAATATCACAGCATCTCTGAGAGGTTTATGTAAACACAGCACCCCCTGAGCCACCCAGTGTTCCAGGAATGTCTCATGGGGGGCTGTGTATACATACTGAGATTCTCCCTCACTATTTATACCACTGTGAGACTTAATTAAGAGGCGCACAATGGGGAATGTCTCACTTAGATTGAATTTTTTTAGCATCTCTGGATTTATACTCAATCTATTCTTTAACATACTGTACAAACACATTTGATAAAAGTCATTGATATCCTGATGGCCATGTGGGTTAGGTAGTAATTTGCTTTTGTACTCCCTGTTGATCAAAAGTTTATCCATGGCAGTATATAACTGATGCACCTTTAATTGATTAACATCATTGACATTAATCATGTTATTAACCACAAGTACACACAGTATGTGTGTTCTTAAAGGGTTGGTGATTATTGCATGTACATCTGGGTGCTCCTGGTGCTCTATCAAGGTATCCAGAGGCTCTCTTTTGTCATTATCCTGCAAGTATTTATGCACATAATCCAAGCCTTGTTTTTGTGTAAATTCCTTGATAGTCAGGTGGTGATGGAAGTCCCTCTGTCTGACTTGCGCCAAATTGTCCCTTGTTGAGATTAGAAGTTTGAAGATTCCAGTGTTCTTGGCTTCTTCTATAAAATCTTGAATATTTTGTAGTGCTATTTGATTCCGTAGCTCATCTATTCCATCGAGGAATACAAATGATTCCTCTGATTGAGATTTTAGAAACTTATACAGAGCATCTTTCCTGGCTCGTGTTTTGCAGAAAATATTAGCATTGATAGTGTCCCACACATTGCCTTGTATAGATAGAGCTGGTACAAACACCATGACTTCTTTCAGTGGAGTGGTTCGCTTCAGTTGTTGCTCACACCTCTGGCTAATATAGGATTTAATGAAAGTAGATTTTCCAAATCCAGGGCCAGCAGACAGAAGTACAGTTACTGGGGCTACCATCTCACCAGGCAACTTGTCAAAGATGGCTGAATGGTCTATTGGCACTGCTTGTCTGTAAATAGAATTATAGATTTCTTAGCATTGATCTTATCAATCACCTTAGAGTATGTCTGAGACAATATAGATTGCTGTATGGATCAAAAGCATATTTCAATGAGCTGACTAGGTTCCCTCGGTCATTAGTTTCATCCATCTATAGAAATAAGCACTTGTGTAGTCTATTGTTATATCTTTATATCTTGGAACTATTAAAATGGGACAGTGCTTTTCTCTATTCTTAACTTTAACATAATATTATAAGGTTAGAGAAAAGAAGAAATCAACAAAGGTAATCATTACATTGTAAGCTAGGTACTTTATGATAAAGTAAAACATCTTTAAAATAGTAAATTAAGTGAATATAAATAATCAATAAAAAAGTGTTTCATACTAACTTACATTCTGAGATATATTGGTCTAAGTTAAACATCACAATTTAGAACATTAAACCAGTGGTAATAAATAATATGTCAGAAAGTTGAAATTCTAAGTTTAATAAACTGAGAGAAAATAACCCTATCCACCACTCAGGTCTGTGATAAGTAAATAACATATATAATTACTTACTCTGTCCCTGTCTTCTTCTTATTCACATAAAGTTGTACAAGATACTGCCGGATGTCATGCACTATGTCTTCATTCATGTCTAATTGTGGCACAAGCAGGATCTCCCTCACAATATGCTCACAATGGTCACGTATGCCTGTTATCAGATAAGGTAGTGGTATTGCATTGATTTCAAGTCTACTAAATCAAATGAATGTTTCAAAGTGTTATGCTGATGATTATTGAGAGATAATCGACAAGCACAACTTTGTTCATAGATAGCTTTATCATCATGAATAAGATTTTTATTTCCATCATTCATACACAGAATTGCAATAGTACTTCTACCCAAGGGTAGGTCCTCCATCTAACATTACTCAGACTAAATACCATGCACATCCTGTAAAATGTAAATTAAATTTATACTTCTTTGTAATTGAACAACCTTATAGTTACTTTCAGTACAGGGCATCAGAAAATAACTATTTAATACTTAAACTGTTTAAAGGTTCAAATAAAATCAAATATTTTAAACACATGATATATAACAGAAGCAATAACTATTATATAACTATATCATCATGTCAACTCTTGTTAACAATTTATTATAGACTTCTGGTCTGTTAAATAGAATTGTCTAATTGTTACTAGTACATACAGATAAAGTTAAAAAAAATAATGTTGCTAGAATATTGGCTAATCACTATGTTAAGCATAATGATTTCTTTGTTTATTTATAACAAAGGGCTATGTGTAATAGGGATACTATATAACTATTTCACCAAGTATCTCATCTGTAGGGCCTTTCTGTCTCTTTTCTCTTGTCTCTCTTTACCTTCTTCTCTATCTCTATTTCCTGGGTGATCATAAACTGCCTCCCTCTCAGCTCTCCCGCCCCTGATATAACCATATTAAATGTGTTGATAAGGGCGTAAAGCAACCAATCTCACTCACTCACTCCCTCTCAGCTCTCCCGCCCTTGATATAACCATATTAAATGTGTTGATAAGGGCGTAAAGCAACCAATCTTACCCACTCACTCCCTCTCAGCTCTCCCGCCCTTGATATAACCATATTAAATGTGTTGATAAGGGCGTAAAGCAACCAATCTCACCCACTCACTCCCTCTCAGCTCTCCCGCCCTTGATATAACCATATTAAATGTGTTGATAAGGGCGTAAAGCAACCAATCTCACCCACTCACTCCCTCTCAGCTCTCCCGCCCTTGATATAACCATATTAAATGTGTTGATAAGGGCGTAAAGCAACCAATCTCACCCACTCACTCCCTCTCAGCTCTCCCGCCCTTGATATAACCATATTAAATGTGTTGATAAGGGCGTAAAGCAACCAATCTCACCCACTCACTCCCTCTCAGCTCTCCCGCCCTTGATATAACCATATTAAATGTGTTGATAAGGGCGTAAAGCAACCAATCTCACTCACTCACTCCCTCTCAGCTCTCCCGCCCTTGATATAACCATATTAAATGTGTTGATAAGGGCGTAAAGCAACCAGTCTCACTCACTCACTCCCTCTCAGCTCTCCCGCCCTTGATATAACCTTCAATGTGTTGATAAGGGCGTAAAGCAACCAATCTTACTCACTCTCATCTGTAACGTGAGGCATACTGTAGGAAAATTATTACTAAAACTAGGCCAATAGTTCATTGCCTAGATCTGCCTTACACAACTCTGAATAAACTAATCCCTAAATACTAGATTTCATTCATAGATAAACAACATAAACCACAGACCTTGGATTATAAAATAGATACAGAAGCTCTCTGAAATTAAATATGTCTTTAATAAACTCACCATCTATGAGGTCATTGTCAGGCAGTGTATCAGCTGGACTTGTGGTGGCCAGCAGGTTGACCACAGGGCCATGGTTGGAGTCAGGGAGTGGTGGACATGTCCTGGACAGCAGGTTGACCACAGGGCCATGGTTGGAGTCAGAGAGTGCTTCTATGAAGTACTTGTATCTCTTTACATCCCCTCTTATCAGGTGGTCCAATAAGGCACCAACCTGCTCAGTGTTTGTGAGTTTTCCCTATAACACAAGATGTGATAGATGGAAACATAGTGACAGGTCAACTTATCTTATTTCACAAAACTTATATTATTTTATATAAACATCAAGGTAAGAATCAGTGCTATTCTGCAATTGCTTTGTAATAAGAAGGTAACTCACCTCAATTGATTCACGAGTCATTTGGTCAACCACACCTTTAGAGATGAGGTAATTCATGGCTGTCTTGATGGTGATAAGCTTACACAGTGTTGGTCTAAGCATATTAAGCATCTCCTCAATAACACTGCCTGATATGAGAGCAGCTCCAGAGGTAGGCCTCTCAGTCTGGGTGGCAACAGCTGAGCTGGTACCAGCCATGTTCTCCCTGGATTGAGAGTCAGAAGCAGACTGGGTGTTGGGTTCAGTACTTGGGGGCTCGCTGTAAAATAAAAAAGTAATTGATTCTGTGTATTGTACTTGCAAGTTTAGAACATCTGCAACTTGTTGACAGGATTTAATGCATTTCTGACATTATATCATAATGCTCTGGATTCATTTACTTTAAGTCTTCCAATCTGTAACATACATAAAACTCAGCCATGTATAATAAGTTATTGTGATATGGTTGTTTGCAGTAATATGTCTCAGTGCTCCCACTTCCCAAGACTCCCACTTCATAATCTAGTGATGATTTACAACACAAAAGTATTTTACTTGTGAAAAGTCCCTCTACCTCCTATAGAACCAACAGCGAGCGGTATTTACAAGGTTTTATAATCATCGCATAAAATCATATGTGTGTAAAACTGCATGTGACAAACTGCTATGTTCCCAGAACTCATACAAAGAGATATAAAACATGAAGGTCAAACTGTGCACCGGTAACATAGAGAGGTTTGAGACAGCCATCTTGACCTACATATTACCAGTTTCACCTGATCCAGAAGCAGTTTATAATTCACAGTAAATGAACTAGTCATGTAACTCACCTGGATGAAGAATGCCTCCTCTTCCTAGAACCAGATCCTGAACTTGTTTGGCTCATGTTGGTTTATGCTTTACAAGACTTTGTAATAAAGTTATTGATAGATTTATCAATGCAGACGCTGGGATATTACTACATTGAATGTTGGCTATGTGACAACTGATACTAAGCCTGGCGTTTTCTTCTATCTTAAACTCTGTCCCTTATCTACAAGTTGTAGACCCTGTAGGGTGCCATATATGGGCATACTATCTGGTAGCCAGGTGATGGTACTATACACCTGTAGTGTTCTATATACAGGCAAGCTATGAGTAGCCATCTTATAACTATATACAATGTCCTCTGGTAACATTTGTGTGCCTAATGTTACATCCAGCACTAACAATGTGCTTAATAAGGTGTCAACAGACACAGTAACCCTACCATGCACTCATTTGTTACAGGCTTATGGCATTCTATTTCTACTAATCGATCTATCCATTCAAAATCTTGTGTTCTGGTAAATGCTGGGAGTTAGACATTTTTCTATCACCCTGGAGGCTGGATATAGAAGTATGGAAGCTCATATTTCTGACAACAAGCAACAGTAAAGTCATATGAGGAATGTTTACTACAGCTTAGTTATTAGTTTTCAATGTTAGATTTGCAATGGTCGCAGTATACAAGCTGACATGTTTGTGCAGGTATTGCTTATCTACAGAAAGGCTTCACTGACACCACTCCCTGCCATGTTTTATCTCACTCCCTGCTATTGTTAAACTGCAAGTATATTTCAAATAAAGAGGCCAATATTACACATCACCAAGATCATGGGGGCAGCGTTGGAGACATGCATGTCACTACTTCAGAGAATCTGAAGCTATACTCAAGTGTAGAATATTATGGAATTTAGTATAGAAGAGAAGAGAGAAAGTTAGTGAAAGAGAGGGTGGTACATAAAGACTCAAGAAATGAATACTTTGCAATAAATCAATGCAGAACAAAATAGTTCATACTACAAAATATGTTCTTTATATCAGCTCGAGGACCAACAACAATGTACTGGCAAGCACAATGAATACAGAAGGATACAAATTGAGAATTATTTTCTATTATTAGAAATGTTAGATTGATTGATTGAATGAGTAAGTGAAAAAAGATTCAAAACACACCCCGTGACAATAAAAGACTGTCAGAAATATAAAATCAGGAACGAAACTTATAATTTTGGAACAAAATAATAAAACAACAGTGGCAATTATTAGATGTTTGTAAAATGCCTGCAACAGTGACATAGCAAAGATGAGAAATAATACAAAAGTAAAGTAGTCTGAAGGTTCTGTTTCTAGTGTTATTTTAAATTGATGTTTAGCCATGATATTACTGCTTGTTATCTGGGAAGCAATGCAAACATCTGGTGAAAAGTGTTTACAATTTGGCATTGTCTTATGTAAGGGTATAGAGTTTTCCAAAATGATTATTCAATGGCCTTTATGCACAAAACCAATATGGCCACCACAAAAAAAGAAGAATGTCATAAATCAGAACCTGTTAATACATGAGTACGAGGAATTCATATCTGAAATCATTTTTTCTGTTTCAAGGTCATTCTCAAGGTCGAAAGCCAATATGCCCCTGGTTGGTTAACCTGCATGTCATGTTTTATCTCTTGGGCCCTGTTGCTCCGTTTTTTGCTAAACATATATAGTGGAGAAATAGTTACGGAGAAAACGTAGCAACAGGTCCCTGTCGGCATTGTATCCAAGTATGATATCAGTTTATCTTTGGCTTATCTACAAACAGACGTCATTGATACAACACCAGATCT
Organism: Sthenelais limicola; assembly: GCA_942159475.1. Taxonomy (NCBI): domain Eukaryota; kingdom Metazoa; phylum Annelida; class Polychaeta; order Phyllodocida; family Sigalionidae; genus Sthenelais; species Sthenelais limicola. The sequence continues at coordinate 57,885,633 of OW804102.1, read as the reverse complement.
CAGACCCACAGTAAGCACGCTCAGGGTGGGACTAGAGCATGACCCCATGAGGTCATGGCCAGTAATCTTGCACATTTCTCCTCTATTAGGAAGAAAGATTAAATGTAATTTTCTTTCTTCTTTATGAGAAAACCTATGGTAAACAGTTTGCAACATAACACCTTTAAACTTCCCATATTAAACCTCTCACCTGTTTTAGTCCAGGTGAATTGTACAGAACTAACTAGAGAAAATGAGAAAATACGACAATAGTCAAATCAGCTAAATCATGGAGTGAACCAAGCCCCAGACCAAGAGACATCTAGAATCTATTGAGGCCTTCAAAACTAATCAAAAGATCTGGTAAAACTCTTTACTCTTATCTGTGTAGCCTAGCTGGACTCAGTGTTTTATCTCATTGTTTTATCTCAATATTTCAAGACTTATTTGTTATAGTTACATTGTCTCAATCCACGCCAACTCTTGATATTGATTACTATTAGAGGCAAGGTGGAAGCAGTTCAAGATCTCGGTTCAAAATCTTAATGTAATAAATACGGAACAAGGTTTTAAGCTCAAAATTCCTTTTTGGCGACTTGTGACTTATTTTCCTGTACTGCATCACACACATGCAGTACCACATGAAAGCCTCATTATATCAAACCAATTTATATTTGTGGAAAAGAATGGATCCATATTCAATATTCAATTCAACTAAAACGTCTTTACTGCACTGGTGTGTGTTCCAGCCCTATGTGCACTGGCAATGTTTAATCAAATAAAAAGTATCATGAAAGAACAGCAAATGGGTTTGTACATAATAATCTTTTTGACAATAGTAAATGAGATTCTATTGTATCAAATGGTTGAAGATGAAAATGATGGTTTATACATAAAACTACACAGGATTTGAGGCAGGAGCGAATAGTCATCGATGACGGTCAAGGGGCTGTAGCCGCATGACCGTCATTGGTGAATATTCACAACGCCGAGAATCCAAGGGTTGTTCTGTGTTTATTTCACCCCACAAATTGAAAAAATGTGAAACAATGATGATTGACAGACATTTTCAGAAATATTCATTATGAATACTTTACCTTCATATTTTTATGCTCGATTTGCTTTATTTCAAGCACAGGAAGTACTTTCAGCATGACCCAAAATTCAGATAGTATCCAATGAAAACACTAGAAACTAGGTCGACTATGTATTGCCCATTAGCAATATCGCTTCAGTCACTGACCAGCTAAACGATATACAGAGCCTATGGTATTTTTATGGGCGATTAGAAATCGGCGATTAGAAAACAAAAAAAATCAAGTTTTGTCAGTGATTAACTGCGACCTATGTCTGTCTCATTGTACCAGACCTAATTGCTGGATCCTCGAAAAGGTAGCAACATGGACTGCTATTACAGGAAATCATCAGGTTGCAAGTGAGTCCCCGAACATCAGCTATGGAGCCTTCAAAATTGGCAACATTTGTTGGCTTGGAGCATGGCAAGCTTCCTCCCTAAGGGTTCAGAAGCTTATTTAGATCAGGCAGAAAAGGCTATTAGTTGATGAGAAAACAGGATTATTATTTAAGTAAAGTTAACGTTGTTGAAAGAAGATATTGATAGAGGAGTTGAATATAATCAATGGAACAAAACGCTTTAAGTGAAGAGTATACTTTTAGAAAATGAAGTAATGCACAATATTAGAAAGGACATTGATACTTTAAGAGATCCATATCCTCTATGAATCACATCTAGATTAAAGTGTATACATTTGTGAATCAAATTAACATTAACATGTTGAATGCTACTTTCTTATTAAGATCATACTCAACTATGTGACTATTTTTTATTTTTTAACAAACTACAATTATGATATTCAGTATTGCACAAATAGAAGAATAGTTCTCCATCACAATTCTCCATTCATCTGGTGCTCGTTCTTTTATTGTAGAGAAATGATTATACTGTGTGTGTTCCTGAGCCATTACAGCTACACCCTCTCACACACTGTGACACCCCACCCCCAACACAAACACAAACACACCTACTGCTCCCTATCTTTAACCTCATTGATTAATCCGAATTACATCTAATCAAAAGTTTCATCCTGCCTAATCATTTCACTATCCCCCCCCCTACACCCAAACACCAACATCCCACAGATCTGTATTGTCATGCAACTCATATTGCTATACATGATAACCCTTATATTCTTTATCACATATATAACTATTTCCTAAAGCATATTATGTCGAGTAAAACAAAACATGTGGTGATGTGTTATGATGTATAGCCAAATGTACAGAAAAGCAGTTTGTATTGATTTAATATTGAATGTGTGCTAGCCTAATATTACAAGTGACCTAACCCTGACCCTTGACCTTGGTTTGTCTGTTTCACTAAAGTAAAGCAGGTTAGGTGCAGAACTATAATGTGTATATGACGACCATCAGTGCCTACTTGTGTTGATGAATGTAACTAGGAACACCGTATCAGTCCCAGTGCCGAGTACACATGTACTTATCTCTGATAGTGAGGAGGGCTGTTATCTCAGGAATAGATTGTGACACCCGCGCTGTCACTATGGGAGTCCAATGTTAATCCAATTTTCACATCTATGTCCAATAGAATTGTATAGAAAACAGGCAGCAACTGCTGTGTAGGGGAAAGATAGCTGTCACTTGTGTTGTTTCATTGATGAGGTTGATGTAGAAAATCCCTTTAGACAATTCCTAGTTTTGTACCTGCATAATATGAAGTCAACCTTTCTTCCAGAAAAGCCTCAAAGATTTTGAACCAGCCTTTATTCCTACCATACAGAATATATACTCTACCCATATGATCCTATTTGTTTTATATATTGTTTCTCTCCTGCTAAAACCTAACTACCATTCGTCGTTTTTTTGGGAAGAGAAAGGCCATATTTAAAAACCTCTGAAGTTGTATCCTGAAGGGAAAAAACACATTGAAACAAATGAAAGAATAAGATAGAACTTAATACGAGCTGCATATGTGACAACGTATTCACAAAATGCGAGTGGCTTTTGGTGAATGTCTTTCACAAGTGCCAAAAGCACGCATGAAAGACATTCACCAAAAGGCACACGCAGTTTGTGAATGCGTTGTTGCATATGCAGCTCAAGTTTAGTTCTATTTTTATGTCATGATATATAATTAAGAGTTATTTGATCATTATTTACCTTCATTTCATGTCTCGCAACCCTCTGACTCGGCACAGACAAGCGCCTACAACGTTGCGTCATGAAATGAGCGTCATTGATTGGCACAACTAAATTTACACAACCAATCAAAATGACGTTGCAAATTGGTTGCATTCGAAAAGTAGCCTGCGCTAGTGAAATCCAGGCATGCATATGCCATGGGCAAATTCGGCCATATTTTGGTGGATACACACACCTATCATGGCATAAAGGACCTTACACACTAGGATTTTTCCATGGTATGGAATGTATTACCCTACTCATTGATTGTTTTCTTACCTTTACATGACATTTATATATCTAATGATATCTTTACTATATATTTCATACATTGATTCTTCATTGCTAGGATTTAGCAGGATTGTTTAGCAGGATAACAAACGGGAAATACTCCAGGCTTTCCAGCCGTTACCTTTATAAAAGAATATTTTTATTTAAACACAATAGTAGGAAGAGTACTACACAATTTAGTCTTTACAAGACTCACGAAAAACCGCTTTCCCTTCAATTCATGGAAATAGAAGAGAGGAGAGGGAGCTAGAGAGAGAGAAGAGAGAGAAACTGGGGTAGAGAGTATAGAGAGGGGAGAGAGAAGGGAAAGGGAGGAGAGAGAGAGGAGAGTGTGAGAGAGAGAAAGAGAGAATGATACAGAATTGTATTACATCCCCCAACGTGTCTATTACAATTTGACTGTCCTAATATCATATTCACCGAAATGGTACTGAAATATTGTCCGAATACTTATACCTATAGAAAGACTATTTAAGCCTTTTCCAAAATCTAAATTGTATAATAGCCATTAGCCATTAGGTGTTCAATGCCTGACATATCATTTTGGGGACCATTCTTATTAGGCTGTGTAAATTTTGACTGGATATGCAGTCATTTGCGTTGTCACTTTCAGTTTGGTTTTAATAGTAACCACATAAGTCTTTATTAATAGCATTAGTTAATATGGTATACTATACAACCTTGTAAGTAAGCATATGGTTTGAATCACCTTAGTGACTATTTGTGGAATTAGTAGTTTCAGTTTTAATTTCCTAGTGGTGACCAATTGAACTATATGGCAATATTGACTTGTCCATGTAGCTAAATTTTGATCGCATAAAGTATTAATTTTTGCATGGTAATTAACCTGGAAATTGTTTTTTTGTGGTATATTTCGGTTTTCATAAGTTTGGTAAGGTATATTTAAGTTTTTATGTTATAATTATTGATATTAAATTTCAACATGATATTGATATATTGAGTTGAAGTTGTATGTACCACACTGATCCTACTCCATCAGCTGTGAAGACCAACTGGTCGTGGCACCAAATTGTATGCTTTGACTGATGTACTATTACTATGAAACTTGTTCTATCAATCAACAACACATCAATTCAGATCGATTGAACCTCACCAGCAATACAGAGACTTTTGATCTATACTAGTGGTCAGGGATGGCTCCTGCTCCTGCTCCTGGCACACACCAACATGTACAACAAAGTGGCATACACACAGGTGTCATGATAAATAGACTTGAATCCAAAACAAAGCACTCAGAGCAATACTCAAAGCTGAGCCTTTATACCCGACTTCTGAGCTACATAAAGACCTAAATATCCCCCTGTTATATAATAGAAGAGAAAGTCATCTCAGAATCACTGGTTTTATTAGATCAACCTCCAATAAATACAGAACTCAAAACACCCAAAATCCAACTAGAGCAAATGCAGCCCCTCTTCTTTCCACCTTTTTCTACCAAACCAAATGTGGTGAAAATGCGATAATTAATAAAGTTGCCAAATCATGGAACCAACTTGCTCCTAAAACCAGAAATATTGGCAATATTGAAACATTTAAATCTCTCCAGAAAAAATGGCTTAATCAAACTCTTCTATAATCACTTTCTGCATCCTCCTACCTACTTCTTATTGCAAATGATTATTCAGCACAGCTACAGGTCACTCTCATAAGTTAGAGGTTCACCTGGGAAGTGTTGAAATTTTATATATACCAACAATACACTGCTAACCTCTCTACCATAATAAAAGCTAGACCTTCTCACACATAATCCTACAACATTATGTGATTCAAAGCTATTTTTTCACATCTTTTCAGTCTAACATTGATTCTCCCAATGGTACAGTCCAAACAAGTGTTAACTCATCTTACAAATTATTATTTTGACACCATGAAGCGATATAAAGCCTTTGCTATCATGTTAATTCTCTGTAACATAGAAATCGTCAATAGTACGGTACAAACAATTAAGAAGTCTCTCTCACAGTAAGAGGTTATCTTCTACCTTGTCTTTTACCTTTTGCTTACTTGTTATCCTATGTATATAATCATTCTTTAACCCAAGCTGGGTTCCGCCGGAATATCCTACTCCTCTTGGAGGTGATGTACCCAGTGAAAATAAAATCTTTAAAAAAAAATCAAAGGTAATCGCACACAAATAAAAATAATAAAATTCAATGACCACAATCTCCCTTGGTCAGTTCTCCTCAAGCACAGCACATACCACACCCTCTGGCTGCTGAGTACATAACCCAGCTGCCCTATGCCAACCTGGATACCCCATTGGGGTCATCTGCATGGCTCCCGGCTCAAGTCGAGCAATACAAAGCTCGTCTTGAGCCACGCACCACAATCATCCTGTTGTTTTTTTTATTTTATATTCCCCAAACAATGTTCTTTCTCAAGTGCCGGCAACACTGGCATTTACCTTTAAATAGTACTATCACATCCACTATAGCAAACTTTTCTGCATACTAGTGTATGCTCTCTCCTAATATTATTCTGAAAAGAAGAAGAAATTATTCTAAAATAATCTAATCTTTCTCCACCCCTTCTAAGTTTGCATTTTGCGTTAAAATACATTTAATACCCTCCCCCACATGTCTAGCTGAGTGTCGAAAATTGTATGGCTATATAACTATTATTTGTACCTAGTATGAAGCTAAATATTATGAATAGTTTTTGAGATACACATTTAGACCAATTATTTCCATGAAAGTGCAAAAACATGTTACATAGTGTCCAAGAGACGATCAAGAAAAAAAGTCGAAGAATTAAATCTAAAATAATGTAAGCTTCACAGATTGGAGACAACATCTATAGCTAAGTAAAACATTTTTTCTCTTGAAGCAATCTAGGATAGGCTTTGAGATACATGCCAACACATTTAGACAAACTAGTTTGCAGAAGATGTGCAGCGCTGTTGATACATGCTATATAGTGTCCATGCAACAACCAAGAAAAGCGGTTGATGAATTAAATGATAATGATAATGTAGTCTTCACATATTTGAGTAGATGTAAGCAGCTATGTAATACAATTCTTCTTTTGAAAAAATCTTGCGAATAAAGGTATAGAACCCCTTGTCCATCTCCATCTACCATTGTCTGCATCCATCTTCACTTCTCCCCATCTCCTCATTCTATTGTCCCTATATTTTAGGATCCCACTCCATCTACTGTTCTCCACACTCTCCCTTAATTCGCCACGCATCACCCCTGTACCCATCTCCCCCTCACATCCCCCTCTCCTCTCCTACCTCTTCTCTTCCTCCTGCCTCACTATCCCCTTCCACCCCTGTATCCATGTAATATAAGTGGAAACCTAGACGAAAAGTCGCCAAGTGGCAATGCCATGCATAAAAACCTCAGCTCAGCAATTCGACCCAAGCTCATTGGCCAACACCTATTGCGCAAATCTGCAAATAATTTCCAAAAATCCCTACGTTCCCATATGTACACACACTTCAAACCTGTCCCAGTCTCAAGCTTATTGATTTTAAGAGACATTTCAGCAAAAAATTTAAGGTCTTACTCGTATAATTACGCAGTTCCAGCATTACATGCTTATGCCTATGTATCTCTGTTTCTCCTCGTTGCCGACATTACTTGGCTCACTATACGTCATACTGACGTCATAGGCGCGGGGATTCCCCACCGGAACCCTACCCAGAACCCTACCCAGAACGAGGCCCGTGTAATGACGTCATAGCAGCGGGGAATCGCCGTATCATGTGCATTCATGATCGGCGATGATTAAAGCTAAAAAACAAAACGATTTGGAAGGCGTCAGGAGACGCCATAGGAGGGAGGTGGGCGGAATGGTGGGCAATGTCAATGTACAAAAACATTCCATACTTATGAAAGTAAATAGCCCAAGACATCCCTTCATTCCCATCAAATTGTGACGATAGTTCTAATCTGGTGCCACACACACCCCTGGACGAACGGCAACCTTTCCGCTTTTTCCCAGGGAAAAAGTTGAAGACTTCTTATCGATCTCAATACCCGTTGCAACCCCCATAATAATTGTACGCTTAGCGTCTACTGACTCCTATACTTATTGGCTCGTTCTCCTTATTTTTCCCGGTGACAAACATTTTCACTTATTCAAATCGTCCTAGATACCAGTTCTGTACACTTCAGTTTACTCCAATTTTGTAATCTGTTCTCAACACTTACACAGTCTGTAATAATCCATTGGGTGTTTTACGGTAGGCATACAATCCGCGCCATCATTCACGGCATGTTTGACGCATTTTAGTTCCTCGTCAAGCCGCTCCGGCGGTACCGTCGCAACACCTCCGTACTTACATCAACTGACACCAGGGGCGCTGTTCACTGACTGAGTGAACAGCGCCTAGGCCGGGGTAGGGTCGGGCGGGCGGCTGGGCGGCTGGGTACTTCATTGGTACTTCATGTTTTTCTTTCCCAACGCAACCATAGCCAACCATACAAATCATATACAAATCTATCTCGCAGCGGTTCTATATCTGGACTAACTTAAATCATACCATTATATTTCTACATCACCAGAGAAAGTGCAACCTATACTAAAACCTCACACACTCCCCTTTCACTCTCCTATCTCCAATTGTCTCCCAGTCGCCCAGTATTATTCCCCCTCCCCTACCCTCCTCTCTCTGCTACTTCTTTCCCTCAATCCCATCTCTCTCCTCTCTCCTACTCTTCTTCTTAACAAATTAATCAATTTAATAATATTTGGTTGAAATCACCTCATGTCTTTACCCATGTAACTGCCTTTGAATCATCTTTGGAACCTGCACTGCGGTGCCCGCGACGTATTACAACCGTGTGTGGTCAGTTGGTGGCTGGGGACCAGGGAGGTTTTAGCAACCGTACAAAAAACGGGTGGTATCCGCCCTCACACCTGAGGTGGGCGTCGTCATGCCTGACTGACGCACCCGTGGTATCGCGGACGCTCCCTGGCCTGTAGGCTTCCCTAGAAATGGCCGAGAATTCATAGGGGACGACGGGGGTGTGATCGCAGGGGGCGGTGATGGTGAATATTAAAATATTAGCTTTAATATCGTTCATTTATGCCTGGTTTTGCATGGCAATTACTGTACTATGCTGTATATGAAAAAGGTGATTTATTATCAGCGGAATCGAAGCAAGAGAAGACAAAACAATGGTTAAATCATATACAGTTTACTCATTTATTATTCCTACAAATATATACAGAAGTTTATACAGTCAGTGATCATCAGTATTACTAGTAGTAGATGCGGTGGTCTACACATCACCCTAACAAGAAGCAGACATTTTCATCCAGATTTCGATCATGATTTAATAACATTATGATAAGTAAGACCCACATTATATAGTCAAAGTATATGAACATTTTAGCTTTACTATTGGTGGCTATGGGAAAGTGTCATAATTCTACACATTTTCACATATTTCATCAGTAAAAAGTTATCAGATTTTTTTCAAATTCACATATCATATTTTCATAACAGTTTAGATTACAAAACAATCAAATATATAGGAGGTCCCCACACTCGATTTTTTGGTAGACAACATTCCAAGTGTCATATCAAAGTTGAGTCAGAGGTCGAGTTTGCCGTAAATTTCACTGTTTACATTTGTTGTTTGCTATTATCAACTCTAAGTTAGATAGACTAGACCTAGAAAATACTTTTCTGATCGATTCTACAGCCTTTATATGCCTTTTAAATATTGATTTAAACAGAAATTACCATGTATTAGCCTAAAACACTAGGCCGTCTGGGGATTGTCAACAAACAAAATAGTGTGAGATTTAGCTTGGGAATTAAACCCAAGGTATGTGGGTCAGATTTTCAGAAAATGTACAATTGGCAGCTCTACACATTTAGTAAACTCTGCTAAATTTTAGTGTAAAATGATCAATACCGGGTATATGAGAGTATATTTGGTGTCGCATTGATTTAAAATACCAGTTCTGTTATGTTAAACTGCATTTTGAAGCTCATTTGTGACTTAAATGTGTGTTAATTGAGAGGTTTGGTGAAAGCGAATTGTACATTTCCTGAAAATCTGACCCATGTCGTAAAACATGGCAGAAATGACAGAAATCCTTTATACTTAAAACAAATAACAGAAATCTTTTCCTATTTCATTTCTCAATATGATTGGTGAAGAGTTGCCTGTTAATTACTAGACTAGATATGTCGCAAAAGAGAGAATATGACGACCGTTTCCCACCAACAAATCACGCACTATCCCCCAGTCCGTTATTGTGGCCAGCCTCCTTAACACAGGTATTAACAGTACTATTTAACAGACATTAATAGACATTCCCAGTTTTAGGAATAAGATTTAATGAGGTTGGGGCATTGGCTCACCTGGTATTCCTAGGAGAGAAGGCACCCTTATTATTTACATATGTTTCGTAATGAGCAATGTTAGTCAGCTATTTTGTTGTATACATCATTATTTGCACTTGTCAACTCTAAGATTGACCGACTAGACCTAAATGATAGCTTCCTACTGGATTCTACAACATGTGCATGTCTTATATATATTTTGGTTTTAACAGAAATATCCATGTTTTACACAGAAATCTAGGCTGCCAGCCATTTGTCAACAAACTAACAAGTGGAAGATTTAGGTTTGGATATAAACCATACATATGTCATAAAATTGCCAGAAATGTAACATAAACCAATTATATTTGAAACAAACATCATAAACCTGTTCACACTTCATTTCTCACTATGATTTCTTAACAGTTTTCGATCAATTATGAGACATGATATGTTGCACAAGAGAGAATATGACAACCCAGAATTGTAGCCATTCCTTAACATCACATCACACAGTCAGCGTGGTGACCCATTGAGCCTTTGCCAGGCCTTGGGTGACATCATCAGACGTATATCATTGGTGAATTATAAGATCTTGAACTATCATTGAACTGGCCCCTCAAAACGAATGCCCTGTACTGCTGGTAGAATGAGGAAATCTTGGGATGAAGCATAGCATCATTGTTGGATGTCATTCCACTTGTTGCATTAATTCGGACGTAGATCCTGCAAACAAAAGTAAAGTTCTGATTAAATATTTTACTCAACAATTCTTTTCTCAAAACATTGTTCATTCTGAAGAAGTTTATTTCCTTACTAACAAATAAAATAAAATAAATACAGCAAGGAACATAATTTACAAGGTATTTTTGATGCTACAGATTTTGAAACTCTCTGTAATACAACATTACAAAATGGTCATTATTTTTAGAGCTAGTAGTACAGAAACTTACTTCTTATGTAAACATTCTGCACTTGAATATAGCAGCTTGGGATATAGCTTGCTTGGGATAAATGGATTGTGAGATACCCTTTCTTCTCCCCCTCAACCTCATCCCTTTCTCAAGCTTGTCATTGCTTGAGGATAGGGGAGAGAGAGGAGGATTGAGAAAGAGATGCAGGGAGGCAGGGGAGGTAGGCTGCATGACAGGAGAAGGAAGGGTAAACAAGAGACTTTTAAGGGAGGAGACAGGGGTAGAGAGGGAGATAGGTGTGAGAGAGGGGGGTGATCAAGATATATCTATCTGATGATAATCTCCTTTACTCCTCACATGTAGGGGCTATCTCACTTCACTGATGTTAGTGTAGCCTAATTTAGAGGGACGGGAAAGACACAAACAGGGTAGAGCAGGGGTTCACGTCTTACTATAGTCCCTAGCAACGGGAATCGGGGAGGGGAAGGGAAAAAAGGTATCAGAGACAGAGAAGAGGGGGAGGGAAAATAGGGGTGGGAGAGGGTGCAGGACGGGGAGGGGAAGCTAGGGGAGGAAGGGAGGGGGGGAGTGAAAAAGAGGGAGAGGGTGGGGAAATGAGGGAGGGAAAATGATATAATAGACAGGGAAGAGGGGGAGGGAAAAGAAGGTATAGGAGAGGGAAGGAGGTGGGGGGGGGGGGAGACAGGGGGAGGGAGGGAAAGCGGGGAGAGGGAGAGTGAAGAAGAACAGAGGAAGAGTTTGGGGGAATTGAAGAGGGGAGGGGAGGTGTAAAAGGTATGAGAGAGAGGAAATATGGGAGAGAGGGGGACTTTGCTAGTATATAATATTAATTCCATATCATAAAATATATTCATCATGCACATCAGAAACATCAATATGTGAGGACAGGCAGAGCCTACTGGTGTTAATAAAGGTTACTAGGAATACCTTATCAGTCCCAGTGCCAAGTACACATGTACTTATCTCTGATAGTGAGGAGGGCTGTTATCTCGGGAATAGATTGTGACACCCGCGCTGTCACTATGGGAGTCCAATGTTAATCCAATTTTCACAAACTATGTCTCATAGGATTGTATAGAGGAGAGGCAGCTATGCAGGGGAAAGATAGCTGTCAGTTGTGTTGTTTGATGCATCTCATTCAACTTCAATATCAAGGGTGAAAACACCAACAGTTTTCCTTACCTTTATTGCATGTGATACTATCTAAAAATACATCATTTGTACAAGTAGAAGCTATTACATACAAATTCCACCAATTTGACATTTGGCCCCCTAGCAAGGAAAGTGATATTAAATGGGCTTAATATAAATTAATTACTATCAATTTGATTGGAAAATCCCATTTCTGTGGCAAAAATCTAGGTTATTTTTACTGACATTTTACCATGAAATTGCTGAATTTGTCATGATAGATACAACTAATTAAAAGATAAAAAGATTTTTAGGGTGAAGCCATAAAAAATAGAAACATTTCAGAGTGGGTACCAATCCCCCTGTCTCTTAATGTCAGAATTTGTGCCTAAGGTGGAATAAAAATAAAAAATAAAAAAATATAAAAAGAAATTATCGAATTATGATGATTAATGATAAAATGCATAGGATTTAATATGTATGGAGCATCAAATGTATTGATTTGAGTTTGTCTTGAATAGTAGCAAAGAAATAAAATGGCAGCAAAAAGTGGGTGGAACTGTGGGTTATGTCTCCCACATCACACATATTTTGGGCTTTATAGACCATATAAGATAGGATAAGAAGTCTTTTATTTGTCTTTTCGAAGAGTACAAATGAGTACAGACGAGGATTATATAAAAATAGACAAAAGGGTCGACATACCTATTATGTACTACAAAGAGTGCATTATTCTTCCGGCACTTACCGAAATTTGGAAAAGGACTAGGCTAGTTGACTTAGATATGGTTAGAGAATAAAATAAAATAAAATTAAAAATAAAAATCGAAGTTTAAGGTATCAGAGAACTAAGTGACTAACATGGCAAGTGTTAAACATATCGCGAGGAGTACAGTACAGTACGACGCGATTTAATATCACAAACTTACATGTGATATTTAGAACAATAATATCAGTGGTAAAATATGAGACATTACTTTAATAATAAAACTTAAATTTGATATTTATTTTTTATGTAGATCAATATTCATAATTTCCAAGTCATTTTCACATAATGTATACAGCAAAATGTGTTTTGTCTCTTGCCGTCACATGTGTCTCTTGCCGTCACATGTGTCTCTTGCCGTCACATGTGTCTCTTGCCGTCACATGTGTCTCTTGCCGTCACATGTGTCTCTTGCCGTCACATGGGTCTCTTGCCGTCACATGGGTCTCTTGCCGTCACATGCGTCTCTTGCCGTCACATGCGTCTCTTGCCGTCACATGTGTCTCTTGCCATCACATGTGTCTCTTGCCGTCACATGTGTCTCTTGCCGTCACATGTGTCTCTTGCAGTCACATGGGTCTCTTGCCGTCACATGTGTCTCTTGCCGTCACATGGGTCTCTTGCCGTCACATGCGTCTCTTGCCGTCACATGCATCTCTTGCCGTCACATGTGTCTCTTGCCATCACATGTGTCTCTTGCCGTCACATGTGTCTCTTGCCGTCACATGGGTCTCTTGCCGTCACATGGGTCTCTTGCCGTCACATGGGTCTCTTGCCGTCACATGGGTCTCTTGCCGTCACATGCGTCTCTTGCCGTCACATGCGTCTCTTGCCGTCACATGGGTCTCTTGCCGTCACATGCGTCTCTTGCCGTCACATGCGTCTCTTGCCGTCACATGCGTCTCTTGCCGTCACATGCGTCTCTTGCCGTCACATGCGTCTCTTGCCGTCACATGCATCTCTTGCCTTCACATGCGTCTCTTGCCATCACATGCGTCTCTTGCCATCACATGTGTCTCTTGCCATCCCATGTATGCGTCTCTTGCCATCACATGTGTCTCTTGCCATCCCATGTGTCTCTTGCCATCACATGTATGCGTCTCTTGCCATCACATGTATGTGTCTCTTGCCATCACATGTATGCGTCTCTTGCCATCACAGGTATGCGTCTCTTGCCATCACATGTGTCTCTCTAAGTTGAACATGATTGCTTCAAATATAATAGTAATTAGTGTGTCAACATGGATGTTTTTTATTTGAGGCATAGTATGAGGTTCATTCAGGCTCGGATAGAAGTACTTTGAGGCAGATATACTGTATATGGGTCAAATTTTTTTAGAATGTACAATTGCGAAATTTGCAACCTTTGCACATTATACTGAATGGGTATTGCAGACAAATGAATCAACCCTAATGATCTTGGTATCATTGGAAAGGAGACATTCTAAGCTTTAGGAAAATGTGCACATTAGTTACATATTTGTACGATTTGTATGCAATAAATCACTCTAAATGTTGATTTCCATTCTGAAAAAAAGTAACTGTTCTAGGTATCAAATGTCACCTGGTTTCATTCCTTATACATATCTTTGACAACTTGGTAAAGTTTTAGCTTTCTAGTAGCCCTCATCACAGCATGTCAGTCCTATACTCAATTGTCCAATCTTCAGGAGTAACTAGGGGATGCCCGGTATCAAACATAGATCATAGTATACTGGCTAAAAATATATCTTTAACATATGATTTAAAGCATCTAAAATACACTTTAACATATTAGTAATGCAATCTTGGTACAATTTGGCCAGTAATACAGACAGTAGCAGGGCCATGCTTCAATGTTTAACAGACCAGTGATTTTATACAATTTGGTACCGGGCATCCCCTGCACCACAATGTAATGTAGATCCAGTTTCACTGCAAATGGGGAACTGAAATCCTGTATATGTACTCCTAGTGTCTATCCTAATATTCACCCCAAATGACAATCTTTCAAATAAATTTATTGTGGAGATATGAATGGAAATGATATGGGGGGATGCCCGGTATATGGAGGGATGCCCGGTATGGCAGGAAAGGAACAGCTAGGACACACTTTCAAATTGTTTTCATGTGGCCAAGTCTCTGTTTTTTCTTTTGGAAACCAAGACAACCACCACATATAGTTACTGGGTAGGTTTTCCTGGGATTTCTTGGACATTGTCAACCAGAATTAGCATGACTAAGTATTATACATGCAATTGTATAGTGTGGAAATATTGTTAAGATGCTTAGGAATAAAACATTTGTGAGCTATTCAGCTATCTAATCATTGTTTTATTATGTTTTAAAAGTTGTTTCCGACCATTCTTAGTGAAGCATGTTTCTGTCATAGGTTAAAGGAAGCAGTAATATAGCATTACAGTTAGCAAGATTCCAAGAGGGTATACCCGGTACCATTATCTTTGAACTCAATTTCTATGCACATTTAATAACTGTTTCTCAATATGGGTGGTTTTAAGTTGGTTTTTATTGATTAGAAATGTCATATGCATAATTCAACAAACATTTAAGGCTGTGGGGGCAGGGATTTTGAGAGAAATGTGTTTTGAATTGATACCGGGTATCCCACACAAATCATTTTCTGATGATAAATGATAGCAAAATAGCATTATTATTGTAGGTATAGGCCTCATATTATGTGCCAATGTCCCTTGCAATGTTTTATTTAAAGTACAAGTTAAAATTGGTACATAAACACAACAGATATCTTTTTAAAGTGTATTAAAAGAGTGGTTGATACCGGGCATCCCCTCATACCGGGCATCCCCCCTTCAATCCTAGTACCCTTCACCAAGTCCATTGTGAAGCTACAAATCACCATAAAACATACCCTCCAAACATATCATGCCTTACTGTACATATGTATGTGGCTTTATGCCTCATTTCCATGCAATTTAATTCAACTTTAATCAAAATCATGATACCGGGTATCCCTTGGCATCCCCTGAAATGTAGAATTTTTGTCATAACTTCTACCCATGTGACTTTATCTTCTGTATTTTTTGCAGTAACATGGACTGTTCCCTCCCCTAACATGTGGGAACGTTAAAAATTAGATGTGAACATTTTTATTTTTCTGATGTTCTCAACCCCTATATATTTTTATTCAAAAATTGTATGATCCATTACATTAATTTGTCATCATTGATTTTAGAGCCTGTATGGATTACCACACTTATTTCTAATGTACTTACTAAGTTTCATGTGCCTGTGCCCATTTTAATAGCAACAGTGAGATGTCAGATAACATGTACTTTTTAGGGGGATGCCCGGTATATAGAGGGATGCCCGGTATATTTGAGAAGGTATTTGTCTCAGGCAAGTGAGGTGATATTTAGTCAAAGAGTGACTTGAACTTAGATCAATTGTGTACCAAATAATTATATGCTGCTCATGTACTTGCTAGGTTTCAAGTGGTTTTGTTCAATTTTGTAGCCACAGTGAGAGGTCTGGTATAAGGTATTTTACTGGGGGATGCCCGGTATTATATGTAAAGGGATGCCCGGTATCAAAGATGGCTTTCTTTAACCAATTTTCTCAGGGAAACTAAATATGATAAATTGGTTATAAGTTGCTATATTAATGGAAAAGATGTATATGTTGCTAGAAAACAGGTTTTCACCCTGTTTATGGCAACAACTGTAACACTATTGAATTTATATTTGAACCATATGTTACTGATTAAAATGCTCCTGTTTTGTGGAAATGTGATCCATTTACTTTCATGTCTTACATAAAATCCTTTGATGGTACATAGTTATGGATTGGTATACTTGTAAAGGAACATTTAATCCTCATAAAAAATTATTTTTTATTTGGAAATTGAATCATTATGTCCTGAGTTATTAGGGATTTAAGAAGCTGCCACTTCATTTGATACCGGGTATACCCTAAAAAAAGATCACCTTGATTGAACTACAATAAAAACTGAAATATTGAGAGTTGGTAAGTATAATTGGTGTTTTTAGGCGGTGGGGACATGTATGGTAACAGTCAGAAGGAATATGATGTCATACTTATTATTTTTTTTTTCAATCTTCCTAAACCTCACAAAATCGCAATTGTACATTCTAAAAAAATTTGACCCATATAGTCGATTCTAATGAAATAGTTCCCAATGGGAAAGATGGACACAAAAAGAACAAAATCGATCAATATTTCTAATTAATTTCTTTTACATTTGGTTAGATTTATCTTATGACATATGGCAACTCTGATTTCACCATGACAACCATTTGGACGTTTTATAGCATATCTCTAGCATGCACCAAAACTGCAATGACCACAGGCCTCCCCGCCCCAAATACCATGTTTACAACCTCATATCTCAACCACAATAAATAAAGATATTGGACCGATGTGTACGGTAAAAAGCGGGATGGGGGCACATTCATTAATTGGAGGGGAAAGGACTGTTGAGATGTGGTCACATCAGTCTTAGATGTACAGCCATACAGACCTGGGTCAATGGTCTAACAGTTGAGCCTTGATCTAGGCCTGGACGGCACATCTAAGTGTTTTAGCATACAAGGCGCGGTTTCACTATCAAGGTAATAAAAGACAAATTGATCAATCATGGTTGACCACCCCTCCTGTGAGTCATTAGGGTTGACCACCCCTCCTGTGAGTCATTAGGGTTGACCACCCTCCTGTGAGTCATTAGGGTTGACCACCCCTCCTGTGTATCATTAGGGTTGACCACCCCTCCCATGAGTCATTAGGGTTGACCACCCTTCCTGTGAGTCATTAGGGTTGACCACCACTCCTGTGAATCATTAGGGTTGACCACCCCTCCTGTGAGTCATTAGGGTTGACCACCCCTCCTGTGAATCATTAGGGTTGACCACCCCTCCTGTGAGTCATTAGGGTTGACCACCCCTCCTGTGTATCATTAGGACTGACCATCCCTCCTGTGAGTCATTAGGGTTGACCACCCCTCCTGTGAGTCATTAGGGTTGACCACCCCTCCTGTGAGTCATTAGGGTTGACCACCCCTCCTGTGAGTCATTAGGGTTGACCACCCCTCCTGTGTATCATTAGGGTTGACCACCACTCCTGTGAACCATTAGGGTTGACCACCCTCCTGTGAGTCATTAGGGTTGACCACCCCTCCTGTGAACCATTAGGGTTGACCACCCTCCTGTGAGTCATTAGGGTTGACCACCCCTCCTGTGAATCATTAGGGTTGACCGGCACTCCTGTGAGTCATTAGGGTTGACCACCCCTCCTGTGAGTCATTAGGGTTGACCACCCCTCCTGTCAGTCATTAGGGTTGACCACCCCTCCTGTGTATCATTAGGGTTGACCACCCCTCCTGTGAACCATTAGGGTTGACCACCCTCCTGTGAGTCATTAGGGTTGACCACCCCTCCTGTGAACCATTAGGGTTGACCACCACTCCTGTGAGTCATTAGGGTTGACCACCCCTCCTGTGAACCATTAGGGTTGACCACCACTCCTGTGAGTCATTAGGGTTGACCACCCCTCCTGTGAGTCATTAGGGTTGACCGGCACTCCTGTGAACCATTAGGGTTGACCACCCCTCCTGTGAGTCATTAGGGTTGACCGGCACTCCTGTGAACCATTAAGTTTGACCTCCCCTCCTGTGTATCATTAGGGTTGACCACCCCTCCTGTGAGTCATTAGGGTTGACCGGCACTCCTGTGAACCATTAGGGTTGACCACCCCTCCTGTGAGTCATTAGGGTTGACCGGCACTCCTGTGAACCATTAAGTTTGACCACCCCTCCTGTGAGTCATTAGGGTTGACCACCCCTCCTGTGAGTCATTAGGGTTGACCGGCACTCCTGTGAGCCATTAGGGTTGACCACCCCTCCTGTGAGTCATTAGGGTTGACCACCCCTCCTGTGAGTCATTAGGGTTGACCACCACTCCTGTGAACCATTAGGGTTGACCACCACTCCTGTGTATCATTAGGGTTGACCACCCCTCCTGTGAGCCATTAGGGTTGACCACCACTCCTGTGAGTCATTAGGGTTGACCATCCCTCCTGTGAACCATTAGGATTGACCACCCCTCCTGTGTATCATTAGGGTTGACCACCCCTCCTGTGAGTCATTAGGGTTGACCGGCACTCCTGTGAGCCATTAGGGTTGACCACCCCTCCTGTGAGTCATTAGGGTTGACCACCACTCCTGTGAGTCATTAGGGTTGACCACCACTCCTGTGAACCATTAGGGTTGACCACCCTCCTGTGAGTCATTAGGGTTGACCACCCCTCCTGTGAGTCATTAGGGTTGACCACCACTCCTGTGAGTCATTAGGGTTGACCACCACTCCTGTGAGTCATTAGGGTTGACCACCACTCCTGTGAACCATTAGGGTTGACCACCTCTCCTGTGAGTCATTAGGGTTGACCACCCCTCCTGTGAGTCATTAGGGTTGACCACCCCTCCTGTGAGTCATTAGGGTTGACCACCCCTCCTGTGAGTCATTAGGGTTGACCACCACTCCTGTGAGTCATTAGGGTTGACCACCACTCCTGTGAGTCATTAGGGTTGACCACCCCTCCTGTGAGTCATTAGGGTTGACCACCACTCCTGTGAGTCATTAGGGTTGACCACCCCTCCTGTGAGTCATTAGGGTTGACCACCCCTCCTGTGAGTCATTAGGGTTGACCACCACTCCTGGGCATGTGAAAACGCTGGGATTCTACACATTAAGTAGACAGAGATAACTTATAATGCTTACAAATAACTGCATACAATCGTTATTGATATTTCTTTCTCGTCCAGTTTTGTTAGTGCATGAATTAAAGCATAACTTAGTATATACTCAATTAATTTAAAGGATAACAATAGCCTTGTCCTGTTTATATTACATGTTCATTGATAGTATAGTGGTTCTCCAGGGCTGGGAAAGCCATTGCCATACCAATCTCCCTCTCTCTCCTCTCCTCCCCCTCTCCTCTTCTCTCTCCCTGATACCCTCTCCCTACTTCTTTCTCCCCTCTTCTCTCTCCGATTACCCTCACTCTCTCCCTCCCCTCTTCTTTTCTCTCCCCTCCCCCTCTTCTCTCTCCGATTACCCTCACTTTCCCCCTCCCCTCTTCTCTCTCCCTGATACCCTCTCCCTACCTCTTCTTCCCCTCCCCCTTTCCGACTACTCCCACTCTCTACCTCCCCTCTTCTTTTCTCTCCCCCTCCCTCTCTGCTTTCCCTTACTATCTCCCTCCCTGCCTCCCCCTCATCCCCCTCCCCTACTCTCTCTCTCCCCATTCTTTCCCCTTAATTCCCCTCCGTTTTTTCTCCCTCCCATCTTCAATCTCCCCATGTATTCTTGTTCACCCTCTCACTTCCTTTCCACCCACTCTCACTCCCAACCTCCCCCTCTCCCTCCCCCACCCAAAACCCATTCCCTCTCCCTCTCTCCCTCTCTACCTTCCTCTTCCCCATTCCATTCCCTTTCTCTTCCTTTCCCCACCTTTCCCCCTTCCACTCACACTCCGCTTAATTCTCCTTCTTCCCCTTTGCCCCACCCCCAATATAGTACATATCAGAGCTCGGAAGTCTTGGAAGTGTTAACAAAGAAAATCATAAGACTTCATAGTTTATTTATTTTAATTCATAGGCCTAAAGTTTAAGTCTCTGTTCAGGGGTGGATCCAGAGTTGGGGTCCAGGGGGTCTCTTTTTCAAAATCCTTTTCTTCTCTTTGCTAAAAGATCTCTGTATTTGTCTCTGGCATTGTGTAAAGAAACACGTGGAGAGATCAGGAGTTATATTTTGTGCCATATAGTGGAACTCTAGCCCTCCCCCTCCCCCTGTCTCTCTACCCCGACCACATACACACATAGACATCTCGGGCCAGTTGTTATATGATATATGCTGAAAAAGAATTTCTTTTACAATCCAATGTTATTATCCTAGATGACAATTCAAACCCGATATATCCGCATTAATCCTTACTTACATTTCGAATGACATTGATGGCCTGATAAATGATTTCACCATGGCAAACATTTAATAATTTTAGAGGGAGCTAGAGGGATTTGTAATCACTCAATCCGCCCTCCCTGACCATTGCCTTGCTCGGCACCCCATGGCCAGATTGTATGGTTTCCCATGATAAAACACCAACACCAAACATACACAAAGTAAAGTTTCCAACTCATCCTATTTATTCATAATATTTTCTTTCTATTTTGGATGGTTTAAGTGTAAAATCAAGACTTCTATTTTAGCAGTTTTAATTAGAAACATTGACATCTTCTATTCATTAGTAACATATCAAATATTCCAACTCTGATATCCCCCTGTCAACCTAACAAGTGTGATTTTACTATTAGTGTAGACACTAGATGGTGGAGGCACCTGGTGGAAATGAGGATAACTAGACATTCCTTATCAGCAGTTCTCCTGACTACTTGACTATGATTACTGGGCTTATCTCTAACATGTTTGTGAGTGTCATTACCAGCAATAATATATACATAATCACAGGATTAGTGGGTAATACAGATAGCATTGGTATGTGGAGTGCACTGATAGTAGCTGACACTAGCGGAGTAGAGTCTTAATGTATTGACAGTAATTTTCTCCATAGGAGTCAGTAGATGGAAGCTACTTTTTAAACAATTTTATTTCACAAAATGTCAGACAAAATGAAATATGTTTTATTTGCCTATAGAAATGCTTTATTTAAGTGCATGCCATTGCTGTCAGTCATTTATGTAAAAATTGCCTTGCAAATGTAACTTGTGAATTATGACACAAACTCTAGTACTAAACCAAGAGTACAACTCAAAACACAGTATGGACTACATATATATTTGTTGGAATTACTGCTATAAAGGTCAATAATCTTATAGACTACTACACATTCTAAATGTCAGGCACTGAGGGATGTAGTTCAAAATTCTTTGTTGTACTATTATTTCATTTCTTCTCTGGTTGTACCAAAACTGCTGATTTGTAGTAGAAACTTTGCTTCTACTGCTATTGATATATTATAGTGTGTGAATATATTATGTGAAAACCTATATACTTTAAAGTAAGAGTCACCAAAGAAATCCTCAATTAATTTTTGCAGACTTTTTTGCTTGTTCACAGTTTAAGACTATTATAAATGGTAATATAAAACTATTATAAAGAGTACAATAAATAATAAACCAAGGTGACTAGCTCACTACCAAGCACTAAATGACAGCACCAACCTAGACATACATCATACTTTCTACTCAAGGTCATCAGGGGAATGAATAAAAGTATGTCTGACTAGGTTGGTGCTGAGTTATTAACTGCAGTCAGGTGAATAGTACCTGATGGTTCTATTAGTGTAGAGGCTAGAGGTGAATAATAACCAATGGTTCTATTAGTGTAGAGGCTAGAGGTGAATAATAACCAATGGTTCTATTAGTGTAGAGGCTAGAGGTGAATAATAACTGATGGTTCTATTAGTGTAGAGGCTAGAGGTGAATAATAACCAATGGTTCTATTAGTGTAGAGGCTAGAGGTGAATAATAACCAATGGTTCTATTAGTGTAGAGGCTAGAGGTGAATAATAACCAATGGTTCTATTAGTGTAGATGCTAGAGGTGAATAATAACCAATGGTTCTATTAGTGTAGAGGCTAGAGGTGAATAATAACCAATGGTTCTATTAGTGTAGAGGCTAGAGGTGAATAATAACCAATGGTTCTATTAGTGTAGAGGCTAGAGGTGAATAATAACCAATGGTTCTATTAGTGTAGAGGCTAGAGGTGAATAATAACCAATGGTTCTATTAGTGTAGATGCTAGAGGTGAATAATAACCAATGGTTCTATTAGTGTAGAGGCTAGAGGTGAATAATAACCAATGGTTCTATTAGTGTAGAGGCTAGAGGTGAATAATAACCAATGGTTCTATTAGTGTAGAGGCTAGAGGTGAATAATAACCAATGGTTCTATTAGTGTAGAGGCTAGAGGTGAATAATAACCAATGGTTCTATTAGTGTAGAGGCTAGAGGTTAATAATAACCAATGATTCTATTAGTGTGGAGGCTAGAGGTGAATAATAACTGATGGTTCTATTAGTGTAGAGGCTAGAGGTGAATAATAACCAGTGGTTCTATTAGTGTAGAGGCTAGAGGTGAATAATAACTGATGGTTCTATTAGTGTAGATGCTAGACAGTGGTGCCACCTGGGGGAGATAAGTATAATTACACATTCCTTATCAGCAGGCCTCCTTCCACCTGTCTCTCCTCACATGACTTATCTCTAACTGAGACTGTGGTGGTTCAGATTGCTTTATAATATACATAACATTTAGGGACAGTGTTGCACTCCCTGCTCCCTCTATAACTTGAGTCTCTACCTTGAAGTTCCTGTTGTTATAATAACCTTTAGACTAAAGGGATTAATAACCTCCATTCTGGGACTGCTGGTGCACTGGCTGTGCATAAACCTGCAGTACATAATCAAACAGTGCACCAGCAGACCCTGCATATTTCTAGAACCTAGGAATCTAACCATTCTTTTATTTTAGATTCTCTTTCTGTAATGTCTGTATTTCATTCCATTTCCTGACCTGCACTTGAATATCTGACAATGTCAGATGTGCCCTACCAACTGTATTGAAGAGGTCATACATTTAAGATACTTTGGTCACCCATAAAGTATTAAGTATTTTACACTCAGTCCTCACAAGGCTAATTTGATTCTATCATAGAACTGAAGTATTGATATGAGAGCCACACTTTAGGCACCATTAGGCATTATAACATGATGACACAATGATGTGATACACCTGTTATCACATGGAAGAAAGGCATCATTTCTAAATGTATCATCTTTAATGTCGCTAAGTATTGAACATAGTGTGGAACATTTTACTATTATGATGTAATTATGATTCCCTTCTTCAAGGTCATGGATACTCTACCAAAGTGTGCCTCAGCGTGCAGTGTAGCGGTGCGGAGTGAACAACACCTGCCACAGTATAGCGGCAGCATGTGTTGTGTGTGTGGTATAGAGTACCATGACCTGGTGTGACCTGATTCATGTGAAAAACCTCTGCTCTGTGCCCAGCTGAGTATATGCTATCACTAGCTATGTATAGTACCATATCTATATAGATCTGTGTCAGGGCCTCTACATTATAATGTGAGGCTAGATAATGGTGTTAACTCATGATGGGAAGGTCCTGTGCATGTCCCCTTCCCTCCTCACTTCCCACCATCACCACCCCCTACCATGTATGCAACAACAACACGTCTCTGCACAGAGAGTTCACTCAGAGAGCCATCCTGGGCATACATGTGTAGTGTGAGGCATAGAGAGGCAGGCAGCTAGACTAGACCAAAGTCCACCTCAGTGTACAGGGTAGCACTCCATAGTGAAGCTCCCCCATGACTACCTGTGTATAAGGCAGCATATGTGTAGTAAGGCATGGAGTAGGAGGCTCGATCTCAGTGTGCAGTGTAGTGCAGGTCCCCCCCCCCCCCATGCCTGCCTGTGTATATGGGTTGTGTGAGGCATAGAGAGGCAGGCAGCTATACTATACAAAGTCCACCTCAGTGTGCAGGGTAGCACTACATAACACATGTCCCCCATGCCTGCCTGTCTATATGGGTAGTGTGAGGCTTAGAGATAAGTCTATTGCTATTGATATGTAGTGTATGATGGCTGTAATATGTAGAAGCTACGTCTGGTGATGTCATGATTCTATATCTGGTTCATGCTCTGTGATCCCTCTGTATTGGGGGACCATGTGAATAGCGAGGTACAGAGAGGCAGGCAGCTAGACTAGACAAAGTCCACTCAGTGTACAGGGTAGCACTACATAACGCATGTCCCATGTGCCTGCCTGTTTGTATAGGTAGTGTGAGGTTTAGAGGAGACGCTCTGTGGCCCAGTGTGATCCCATTAGTGCCCTCCTATTCCTGGATGGAAATGCCTCACTGTTAAATCTAATATTTGTCTACTTATTAGAATTACATGCATTAAAATATGGAGGCTTAACTGTATACTTCTACATAGTATGACATTGAAATATTTCTTTTCCAAATTCATACTCTAAATATATTACATATGTACATCTAATTTTGCTCTATCCATATATTTTTATTGAATGCATACTTTTTGAATCCTTTGGTGATTTCTATTTGGTGTAAGTTTTAGAAATTAGTGTCTTATTTTTGTGTTCTCAGTCATACAATAGCCATGCCATTATTTACCTTTAATGTCTGTGTTCCATTTATCAGATGTACATGACCAGAAAATGAATGTTTCCATGGGAAGTACAATGGCTTTGAGCCCAAGGTTGCCTGAATGCTTTGTTCTCCCTCTCCCCCTCACTCTCTCCTTTTCTCTTTCTCTCTCCTCCCTCCCCTTTTCTATCTCCACCTTTCTCCTGCTCACCCTGTCTCTTTCTCTCCTCCCTCTCCCTTCTTTCTCTCCCCTATCTCCCACTCTCCTTCTCTCTCCCTGTCTCTTTCTCTCCTCCATCTATCTTTCTTTTGTACCCTCTTTCTGTGTCTTTCGTTCTGTCTCTTCTCTTCTTTGCTGACTATCTTCTCTCTTTTTCTCTCCATATCTTTCTCCTTTCTTTCTCTTTCATTCTTCTCCACTTTTTCATTTTTTTCCTCTGCCCTCTCCCTCCTTTTTCTCTGTCCTATGCTTCCATCTCCTCACCCCTCTCCCTGTCTCTGTCAACTTTCTCCCTCTTTAATAATATGTTGTTATTCAGGCACAAGTTTAGAGCCAGACAAACTGTACTAATATATAAATAGTCTAAACATCACAAGGAGGACACACCTTCACTCCTTATCTCCTGAAGTGGCAAAGCCCCTGGACCTGATATGATCACAAGTAAATATAAGAGAATACAAGTGTACCAGAAACCTATTTACACCATAGTGTTGTGTACATATGATGTTGACAGGCGCATAAATATAGGTTAGGAACACATGCATTATAGCGCATTCCCTGGACCCTTTAGCTGCACTGAAGACTAAACACACAAGTGTGGAACTGGTGCTAGAGACTTGTGCTTTAATAAACTGTTACACAATTGTTATATATAAAGTTGTTTGAAGACTAAACACACAAGGGTGGAACTGGTGCTAGAGACTGGTGCTTTAATAAACTGTTACACAATTGTTATGTATAAAGTTGTTTGAAGACTAAACACACAAGGGTGGAACTGGTGCTAGAGACTTGTGCTTTGATACACTGTTACACAATTGTTATGTATAAAGTTGTTTGAAGACTAAACACACAAGGGTGGAACTGGTGCTAGGGACTTGTGCTTTGATAGACTGTTACACTATTGTTATATATAAAGTTGTTTGTAGACTAAACACACAAGGGTGGAACTGGTGTTAGAGACTTGTGCTTTGATAGACTGTTACACAATTGTTATATATAAAGTTGTTTGTAGACTAAACACACAAGGGTGGAACTGGTGCTAGGGACTTGTGCTTTGATAGACTGTTACACAATTGTTATATATAAAGTTGTTTGAAGACTAAACACACAAGGGTGGAACTGGTGCTAGGGACTTGTGCTTTGATAGACTGTTACACTATTGTTATATATAAAGTTGTTTGTAGACTAAACACACAAGGGTGGAACTGGTGTTAGAGACTTGTGCTTTGATAGACTGTTACACAATTGTTATGTATAAAGTTGTTAGAAGACTAAACACACAAGGGTGGAACTGGTGCTAGGGACTAGTGCTTTGATAGACTGTTACACAATTGTTATGTATAAAGTTGTTTGAAGACTAAACACACAAGGGTGGGACTGGTGCTAGGGACTAGTGCTTTGATACACTGTTACACAATTGTTATGTATAAAGTTGTTTGAAGCTTCCATGCTAAGTGCTGATGTGTAGAAGACACATGTGATATATAGCTCTTGCACTAGTAACTTTGTAGAGAAGGTTTGTTGTTTTGGTAATTAATCCCAACGCCCTGATAAGGCTTGTGTAAGTGTAGATTGTGGAAGCACAGCTGATATGGTCTGCTGCTTTAACCCTTCTTTGTTCTTTCTATATCATTCCAAAGTAAGCTTGGTATATTGTGCAGGAGAGGGTTAATGATAATAAAGGAGGAGCTGTCCCCAAACAGATGGAGTGTTAAGTGATGAGGCCCAGAATGGACATATGATGTAGGGAGGTACCAGAGGCTTTATAATGTAAATAGGTATCAGTCTATGTAGATACATATATATGAGTAATTCTCCCAAACGGGCAGCATTTGCTTTCAGGAGGTCATTTTTTTAGAAAAAATAAAATTCGTCGAATCTCTACGATTTTTGGCGTACGTATAGCAGGGAATATCAGCATTATGCAGACGAAGTTTGGGAAGGCTGTGGCACATATTTCGATTCCTACACCTGTGCTTCAGAAACCTCAATTTTCCCTATCTTTTTGCCTTATTTCGGCTATATTAGACCAGATTTATCGAATAATATAATGTAACTTTAATGTGAAATACCCAGTACTTATGCCAGTGATATCAATTGACAAATTAACAACTAGGAAATCAATGTTAGACACCAAATAGGATGTGGTTGTAACCAACGTTTCAATACCTTTTTGTCAAAATATCCGTCTTATTTCAATACAATTACAGTGTTAAAATAAGACCATCTCTTTATTTCTAATAACTATGGCGTAACGGCGACATTTTAACAAATGCTCACTGCAATTCTACAGCATCTGTATTTATTCATATTTAGATTTTTTACCAAAGTCAGGCAGGCCTACTCACTTATTATAAGGGCGAAATTACATGAATTTGTTTTTTTTAAAAAAAACTATTGGAGATCTTTTACATGTCGTAACACGACATAAAATATTCCCACACTAGTTCACTAGTTCACTAGTTCACACTAGCTCATTTTTGCCAAAGAATTCAAATAAAATGGTTATATTCATATGTGATGATCCCAAATACAGGTTCTAGACACCCTAGGCTGGAAAACCAAATGACACCCGATTGGGAGAATTACTCATATCCATAAATAAATTGGAATTTGGATGAAGCGCAACTCAAACAGCAAACTCACAGTTTGTGTTTCTGATTGATTGATGATTTATTGATATTATTTGATTTCCATACAAAAGTACAGTTACAGGAAATGTTTAAGTCTATATTTATTCCATCTGAATCCGCCCACTGTTTGGACCTTTGTGTGGTCTTCAGGGGCTGAGGTAATTGGAACATGTATGAAATGATAACAATATATATATACTTTCAGTGTAGGATCCTAGTACCCTGTCTTGGACCTACTGCCCTGTCTTGGAGTAGGATGATGCTGTATGTTTGTCTGAGGTGTGTGTGTCATGGGCATAGTATGTATGCATATCATTTGATATGATTGGTTAGCATTGGGAATGATTTTATTGGTAAATGTGGAGATATTGTAACATAGTTAGCAGGTAATGACACACTATATTACAGGTAATAATGAGTTTTATAGGTATATGTGATTAGAGTTCAGTTTTATGTAGGAAAATAAAGTATTAAATACTTTAGAAACTATAAACATGCCTCATTTAATTCTCGCAAATTTCTGAAAGATGAAGCACAAATTCTCCAAGAACTGAACGTTTCACTGTTGATTTCTAAATCATTTCTGGAGGCCGCTAAACCTCCCTACAAAGGATTCCCACCAGCACCTCTGTATCATGGATGTTTATTAGAACAAAGTCCACCTCAGTGTGCAGGGTGGCACCATGTGGTGTAGGTACATTACTCCTGCCTCTGAGCCGGGGAGCATGTGTGGTGTAGGCACAGAGCGCCCACAGCTGATAAGCCTATCACTACAGCTATGTAGTGCACCATATCTATAAGGACGTGTGTCAGGTCTGTGAGACCAAAGTCCATCTTGCTGCATAGCTTCACTAATGTTTGTAACCTTCCCCTCACACCATTAATACACTTGGGCCAGGCTCAGCACTTGTTCACATTTTAGTTTAATATTAAAGTTACCTTTTCATTATATTGAGAAGCAATGTTGTGTTGGTACATGGGGGGAACATGTAGTGATGCGTGGTCCTCATCTGCCAGAGTTGATTAGTAGAGCAGGTGCTACATGTATTTGTACTCCACTATATTCCCATGAGGTGTATTTATACTCCACTATATTCATATGCTGACATTTAAATTATCAAGAATAATTTAGAGAAATTCTCCCGATGGGCAAGTGCCAACTATTTTTTTAAAGTAAATATCAAGAAGATGAAATTAATGATATTTAATCTTAATACAAAGAGAAATGCCAGACATATCGATACCACCATGTTTTTGGTTAATCAGCTGTTGGTAGATATGGTGGAAAATTTTAAATATCTAGGGGAGACTCTTGATGTTAACCTAAAGCATGAATTGTTTCAAATATCTGTAATATTGCCAATGTCTAACTGTGGAGATTAATCAAATTTAAACACCTGCCCAATCAAAATATTTTACTAACAATATACAAGACCTTTATTCTACTAATATTAGAAATTGTATCATTTGTGACTGACCTTGGCCCCAAATCTTCTTACAAGTGGTTACAAAAAATACCAAACAGAGTATTTAGGATTATTTATAACAGATAAAATAAGAACATCAAACTTAACCATCAGCATAATTTTGCTAAGCTGTTATCTCTGAATCTCTGTAGGGAAATTAGCCATAACTAATCCTCCACCTTAAGACTGGAGAGTATCAAGATCTTAATAATGTATCTAATTTGCCCAGAAATGAAATGGAACAAATCAAAAGATTCTATCAGAAAGTTAGAAGATGAGAAAACATATAAGGTATCTGTTAAAATATTATATTCGAATATTTCGCTCAAAATAAGATGATATATTGAAACTTGTGTTCCATGTTACCCACCTAAAGGACCTTCTGTGCTTACCATCAAATGCTTACTGGTAATTTATTCTGTGAATGTTTGGCTTGAATAATGGCTCCATGGCAATGCATGTTTCAACAGGACTTCTGTGAACATATGGGTCAGATTTTCAGGAAAATGTACCATTGGCAGATTTAGCCAATTCTGCTAAATTAGACTGGAAAATCGTCAACACTATATATATTTGAGTATATTCAGAATTGCCTTGATTCTAGCAGTATGTTTGGTTATGCTGAACTGTATTTTGAACCAAATTTCTGTCTTAAATTTTGGTTATTTGAGAGGATTGGTGAAGATGAATCTGACCCATATAGTTGTTATCTTGATGATTGGAACTATGTTCGATGAAGATAATACTTGGTCTTTGATAGGAATTTTTTAATGAGCACTAACTAGGTAACAGGTATTATTTCAATTTTTAACTAAATATACTTTCTTTTATTGTAAAACTAGCGCTTCGGATCTGACCTTTTATTTCAATGCATATACTTTACTTTTTTCTTATTTCATCTTTATACAGAGTTTAGATTAGACATATATTTCAGGTGTCGATGGTGCAATTTTTCCAAAACAGAACATTTGAAAAAAGGTTATCTTGTTTCAAAGATATGTAGAAAGGATTGTAGTTGTTCCACACATTAAACATTACTTGTGTTGTATAATTATTGTGATTAATTGATTGATTTGAAGTAGATTATATTTCTGCTGATAATTGTCAACTGCTTTGCAACATTATATATATATTATGTGGCTAATGAATGATTACGGAATAGTTCATAAGATAAACAAGAGATATAAAACTGAAGCAAGTTGTAGAATTGTAATAATAAATAAAGTTTATTGTAGGGACAAGAGCCCGGCTTCTGTACTCAGTCAGACACACAATACTTCACTGTGATTACACAGTGACCCAGAATATAGCAGAGGCCAGCTCCCTGTATAATGAAACATTAAACTGAAGTAAGGTAAATTGGAAACCAATAAATAATGATAGACTGTGATAACACAGTGACCCAGAATATAGCGGAGGCCAGCTCCCTGTACAATGTGATATACCAATAGTAGCTGATAAGCAGGACCAGCTGTGAGACAGGTGAGGTGATTTATTACAATAATATGTAAGGGACATGATGTGACAAGAGGAATAAATAAAGATGAAATATAAACACTGTGAGGGATAGACAGAGGGACGGATGATTGTGGTACTTGTGGTGAACAATCAATAAAGAAGGCAGTAAAAGTGGAAAATTACAAAATTACTTCATGGTAATAACCACTGATAGTTTATACACATGTACAAGTGTAAATATTTGTGTTGTCAGTAAGTGAAACATCAATTCTGATACAGTAATAACTAACAAACAGTTTAGCTGTAAAGAGGAATGAATGGTGAAGTGGGAATAAATACTGATGTGTGATATTCATGAACATCATATATATATAAGAACACTTGGAATAGGAATAGAAGAAAGTGGCAATAAATAGTGGTTTATACAGTGTCAAATGGTAAGAGAACACTTCTAAATAGACTTACATGTACAAAAGATACATATAAAACACAGAGTAATAAATAGTGGTTTATACAGTACCAAATGGTAAGAGAACACTTCTAAATAGACTTACATGTACAAAAGATACATATAATACACAGAGTAATAAATAGTGGTTTATACAGTATCAAATGGTAAGAGAACACTTCTAAAGAGACTTACATGTAGAAAAGATACATATAAAACACAGAGTAATAAATAGCAAGTGATACAAATACATAGATATAAATACATATTAAGGCTATCGGCAGGAGGACAACATATGACATGAGTATTGTATGAGAGAAATACCTGAGAGCACATGAGTATTGTATGTAACACCAGAGAGCACAATACATTATGGTACAGGGTGAGGTATATAACCTGAGTATGTAGTCAGACTATATAACATGAGTATTGTATGCAACACCAGAGAGCACAATACATTATGGTACAGGGTGAAGATAAATTCAGACTATATAACAAAGTAGTGTATGAGGGAAACACCAGAGATCCAGTAAATGATGGTAGAGGCTGTAGAGGTAGGCCTGGTGTCTTGGGTGGTGCTGCCGCAGGATCAGATGGGGTGGTGTGTGAGGTTGGTAAATGTGTATTAATGTATAGAGTATATGAGTGTTATGTGTGGGTATGTATAAATAGTGGTGTGGTTTGTCTCTGTACCATTTGCTGGTATGTGTATACAAGTGTATGGGTACATGTTTGTGTATGTTTATAATAACTGTTTGTGTTTCTGTTCATGTGCTTGTGTATATATATACAGGGGATAAGGCTTTGGTGTGTAAATAGAGACATAGAGGTCACTACTGTTTACATATGTGACACCCGTCCCACTGCATCATGGGAGCTGCTGATGTAGGGAGGCAGACATAGATGTTGACCGATGAATTAATGAATGATTAATACATTATAATGAATGAATAATAAATATATTATAATGAATGAATAATAAATATATTATAATAAATGAATAATAAATACATTATAATGAATGAATAATAAATACATTGTAATGAATGAATGATGAGTGAATAGATAAGTTATGCATACAAGGTAAATAGACACAAATAAATAATAGATAAATAATGAAGCAAAAATAAGATGTTATATACCAAATGGAATAAGAAATAAATTAGAAATAAAACTAATAAATAACTAAATAAAAGGAAAAGTGATGAAATTGAATGAGAAAACAAGATGAGAGTATGATATGATGTGTGAATTAAATAAATAATGCAGAATGAATTTCACCATCAGTAAATGTGCCACACCTGCCTGTACTGTAACTGATATTGGTAATACAGGTATGTACTGTAGACTTACTACAGTAAGTGTACCACACCTGCCTGTACTGTAACTGATATTGGTAATACAGGTATGTACTGTAGACTTACTACAGTAAGTGTGCCACACCTGCCTGTACTGTAACTGATATTGGTAATACAGGTATATACTGTAGACTTACTACAGTAAGTGCGCCACACCTGCCTGTACTGTAACTGATATTGGTAATACAGGTATGTACTGTAGATTTACTACAGTAAGTGTACCACACCTGCCTGTACTGTAACTGATATTGGTAATACAGGTATGTACTGTAGACTTACTACAGTAAGTGTACCACACCTGCCTGTACTGTAACTGATATTGGTAATACAGGTATGTACAGTAGACTTACTACAGTAAGTGTGCCACACCTGCCTGTACTGTAACTGATATTGGTAATACAGACTTATTTCAGTGCTTTCTGTGTGACAGTGTTGAATAACTGTCAGAAAAGAATCAAAACAAATGGATGTTTATTGGAACTTGTGTCGATATCAGCTTATCTCAGTGTGGCATAGATAAGGGGAGACAAGTAGAGTAGGCAGTGTGGAGGGGTACAGAGCTGTGAGGGTGGGGGGAGTGGGGGTAGGGGGGGCAGAGCTTTCAGAGTGGGGGGTGTGGAGGGGGGGGGGGGGCAGAGCTGTCAGAATGGGAGGTATGGGATAGGAGTCAATGCTTAGAATGTAATCTGAAAGTAACAGTATGGGGAGGGATACAGGCACTAGCATTAAGTACTAGAGACAGGGAGAGGGACAGGCGTCACCTCACTGACACTAGTACGAGTACCCCAACCCTTGTCCCAGTAAAAACCCACCTTTCTACCCACCCCCCCCTTCCCCACAAGTAATGACCCACCTTGCTACCCCTGACCCCCCCCCCCCCCAATAACGACCCATCGTGTCACCCTTGAACCCCCCCACCCCAGTAATGATCCACCTTGTAACCCCCTCCCCCGCCTAGTAATGAATCACCTTGTCACTCCCAGTAATGACCACCCCCCCCCCCCTGTCCCAGCTCAATGCACAGTATAAAGGCCTACATGGACGATGTCAGTATTTCACAATTAACCTATACTAAACCTGTACTAGTAAATACATGTATCTATTCTGTGTAAAACCATTAAATACATTATTAATTATAAGTTATTACTATTTAGCTCAATGTCCTGTAGTACACTAATGTTTATAAGGAGATCTTATGACCTTGAGGTTTGTACCAGTGTGTGTCCTTCAGTTGTACACGTCTCTTTATGTTGTTCCTCAGCTCCCTCACCTTGGAGTCACCCATACCCTCCCTGTTCACTATTATCCTTGTATTCCATAACTTAACCCTAAATGTGTGACTAGTGTCAGTGAGGGAGTGCACCCAGCCTGACAGCTCTGTCAGTCTTATATATCCCTGGAACACTGCAACCTTCTTTACTTGTGTGGGTTTGGCTGAGCTCACAGCCTTCAGTACAGGCAGGATATGGTTAGCCTCACCTACTGATGGTGAAGTGATGGGTAGATTAGGTATATTTAGCCATATCACTACCCACCTACAGGCAGGAAGGCTGGTCAGCAGCTCCCCCCACCTGGTGTAGGCACCCACAGGAGGAGCACCAAATGTACCATATTGATTACAATAAACATTTACCTCATCCACCCTGTGGTGTGTGTGTGTGGGTGTGTGTGTGGGTGTGTGAGGTGGGTTACCTGGTGCCCTGTGCTGGTGCAGTAGTGCTGCACCATCTGCAGGACACCAGGCCCTGATGTAGTATTCTAGTCTGTCCTGCTTCACTTGTTCCACCTCCACCATCCCCCATCTGGTGCTGCCTGGGACGTGGTAGTAGTAGTAGTAGCCCCTGTAAGATAAAGAGATAAGTCTGTAGATAAACACACTCATACCTCCTTATACTCATATACACATTGTACACATATACATATAATACCTATAACGTTGTCAATACATTATACACATATATACCACTTATGATAGGAAAAATAGGCAAAATATTGTTAAAATTGGGAAATAATGAGGAAAATGGTAGAAAAAAAATGGTAGAAAAAAAAAATATTCATCAGAAATGTGACACTTTATAGGTCCAGCCTAAAATGGATTATAAAATTTACCAGTTTGTGACTTTTGAATGAAGGGAAACAAATTTCTGATTTCTGTCTGTTTTACATTTTAATGCGTGGGACAACCATAACAAATAAAGATCTAACCAAGAAAAATATTTTTATTTTCACAGAGAAGCTGGGAACGGCCACTTTACTGCCAGTCCCTGCTACTTTCTGCTAATTGCTGTACCAGCCAAACACTGCTATCTCAGGGAATAATAAATATTTTCTGATTCTTTTTTCCCTGCACCTACTCTAAACTGCAGCCTTAAAATAATGATAGGAATTATTATTATTAGAGATGTGAGAAATGATCTTCCTTTTCACTCCCTCCAGCCCCTCCAGCCTCCTGCCACACCACTATAACCATTAGTTTGCAGGGAAATATTATTTTCTTCTGATTCGTTTTTCAATGATGGAATTTGTGAGGGCATAATGAAAAATATGAGAGGGCAAATTAAGAAAAGAGTAATCTCATTAATAGGGATCTGAGAAACATTTCAGCCCCTCCAGCTCCTCACTAGACACTACACCTGCTACATCTGAGAAAAAAAAAGATTTCTGATTCTTTTTTCAATGATGGAATTTGTGAGTCCATAATGAGAAATAGAAGAGGGCAAACTGAGCTATAACATTTATGGTTATTGGTGTGAAGAGGAGGAAACAAAATATTGGATCATTGGTTTAGCATGGGATCCTATGGGGCCTCCACCCAGGCCACAGTGGGAGGGATGTAAGGAGGGGGGAGGGGGGGGGGGCAAAAATACACAAAATGTTTTTCAACTTAGTTTTCACTCCACATTTGATATTGTGAATGCAGAGACATGATAATATAGGGAAAAAAGAAACTGTTCCTGTGACCCACTGACCCAGTTTAGAGCAGCAGCTTAGTGTTAGGTGCCCCAAGCTCTAACCAGCAGCAGGCAGGGAAAACCAGATTTTCTTTCTGATGTTTCTCCAGTTATTTCTCACTCTAGAGATGGTTTGATGGATGCAAAGCAGCAAAACCATCAAGAAATAATCATTATTTACCATTTAATATCATATATAATGTCACCCCCCTCCCACTGCATTGTCAATGGGGGCCACTACTGGGTGAAATTGCCAGAAAATGTACAGTTCATCTTCACCAATCCTCTCAAATAACCCAAATTTCAGACGAAAATAAAGTTCAAAATATTGTTCAACATAACCAAACAGATTGCTAGAATCAATACCATGGCGAATATAGCCAAATTTACCTAGTCTGACCAAGTTGCAGCCTATTTTAGCAGAATTTACTAAATGGGTAAAGCTGCCAAGTGTACATTTTCTGAAAATCTGACCCTACTACACTGTAGGCCTACATCTGTGCCTACCTCCATGTCTATCTATCTACTCCTGTCTCTTAGTGGGTCTTCTTTCTGTCTCTATTCCAGTCTCCTGTGTCACCTCTCTCTTTCTTTGAATATAAAATGGCGACCCCCCACTCCCACTTCCCTGTGCATTGTCTAGGGGGGTCTGATGGTACACTAACCCTAGGTTCTTGCATACTACACCTGTAGCTACCTCCTTATTTATCTACCAACTCTGGTCTCTTAGTCTGTCCCTTTCTGTCCTTTCCTGTCTCTTTTTGTCTTTCTAATCGCTTACTGTGTCACTTTCCATGTCTCCTGTCTGTCACTGTGTCTCTCTTACTGTGTCTCTCACTGTGTCTGTCACTGTGTCTCTCACTGTCTTTCTTTCACTATGTCTCTCACTGTGTCTCTCACTGTGTCTCTCACTGTGTCTCTCACTGTGTCTCTCACTGTGACTCTCACTGTGTGTCTCACTGTGTCTCTCACTGTGTCCTCTCACTGTGTCTCTCACTGTGTCCCTCACTGTGTCTCTCACTGTGTCTCTCACTGTGACTCTCACTGTGTCTCTCACTGTGTGTCTCACTGTGTCTCTCACTGTGTCTCTCACTGTGACTCTCATTGTGTGTCTCACTGTCTCTCACTGTGTCTCTATCTGTGTCTGTCTCTGTGTCTGTCACTGTGTGTCTCACTGTGTGTCTCACTGTGTCTCTCACTGTCTCTCACTGTCTCTCACTGTCTCTCACTGTCTCTCACTGTCTCTCAATGTGTCTCTCACTGTGTCTCTCACTGTGTCTGCCACTATGTCTGTAACTGTGTGTCTCACTGTGTGTCTCACTGTCTGTCACTGTGTCTCTCACTGTGTCAGTCACTGTGTCTCTCACTGTGTCTGTCATGGTGTCTGTCACTGTGTCTCTAACTGTGTCTCTCACTGTGTCTCTAACTGTGTCACACACTGTGTCACACACTGTGTCTGTCACTGTGTCTGTCACTGTGTCTGTCACTGTGTCTGTCACTGTGTCTGTCACTGTGTCTGTCACTGTGTCTGTCACTGTGTCTCTCACTGTGTCTGTCACTGTGTCTCTCACTGTGTCTCTCACTGTGTCTGTCACTGTGTCTGTCACTGTGCCTGTCACTGTGTCTGTCCCTGTGTCTGTCCCTGTGTCTGTCACTGTGTCTGTCACTGTGTCTGTCACTGTGTCTGTCACTGTGTCTGTCACTGTGTCTCTCTCACTGTGTCTGTCACTGTGTCTGTCACTGTGTCTGTCACTGTGTCTGTCACTGTGTCTGTCACTGTGTCTGTCACTGTGTCTGTCACTGTGTCTGTCACTGTGTCTGTCACTGTGTCACTCACTGTGTCTCTCTCACTGTGTCTCTCTCACTGTGTCTGTCACTGTGTCTGTCACTGTGTCTGTCACTGTGTCTGTCACTGTGTCTGTCACTGTGTCTCTCACTGTGTCTCTCACTGTGTCTCTCACTGTGTCTCTCTCACTATGTCTCTCACTGTGTCTATCACTGTGTCTATCACTGTGTCTATCACTGTGTCTCTCACTGTGTCTCTCACTGTGTCTGTCACTGTGTCTCTCACTGTGTCTCTCACTGTGTCTCTCACTGTCTGTCTTTCACTGTGTCTCTCTCACTGTGTCTCTCTCACTGTGTCTCTCACTGTGGCTCTCACTGTCTTTCTTTCACTATGTCTCTCACTGTGTCTCTCACTGTGTGTCTCACTGTGTCTCTCACTGTGTCCTCTCACTGTGTCTCTCACTGTGTCCCTCACTGTGTCTCTCACTGTGTCTCTCACTGTGTCTCTCACTGTGACTCTCACTGTGTCTCTCACTGTGTCTCTCACTGTGTCTCTCACTGTGACTCTCACTGTGTGTCTCACTGTGTCTTACTGTGTCTCTCTCTGTGTCTGTCTCTGTGTCTGTCACTGTGTGTCTCACTGTCTCTCAATGTGTCTCTCACTGTGTCTCTCACTGTGTCTGTCACGGTGTCTGTCATTGTGTCTGTCACTGTGTCTCTAACTGTGTGTCTCACTGTGTCTCTCACTGTGTCTCTCACTGTGACTCTCATTGTGTATCTCACTGTCTCTCACTGTGTCTCTATCTGTATCTGTCTCTGTGTCTGTCACTGTGTGTCTCACTGTGTCTCTCACTGTCTCTCAATGTGTCTCTCACTGTGTCTCTCACTGTGTCTCTCACTGTGTCTGCCACTATGTCTATAACTGTGTGTCTCACTGTGTGTCTCACTGTGTCTCTCACTGTGTCAGTCACTGTGTCTCTCACTGTGTCTGTCATGGTGTCTGTCACTGTGTCTCTAACTGTGTCTCTAACTGTGTCACACACTGTGTCACACACTGTGTCTCTCACTGTGTCTCTCACTGTGTCTGTCACTGTGTCTCTCACTGTGTCTGTCACTGTGTCTCTCACTGTGTCTGTCACCGTGTCTCTCACTGTGTATGTCACTGTGTCTCTCACTGTGTCTCTCTCACTGTGTCTGTCACTGTGTCTCTAACTGTGTCTCTCACTGTGTCTCTAACTGTGTCACACACTGTGTCTCTCACTGTGTCTCTCACTGTCTCTATTTCACTGTGTCTCTCACTGTGTCTCTCCCTGTGTC
This sequence comes from Sthenelais limicola, assembly GCA_942159475.1. Taxonomy (NCBI): domain Eukaryota; kingdom Metazoa; phylum Annelida; class Polychaeta; order Phyllodocida; family Sigalionidae; genus Sthenelais; species Sthenelais limicola. The sequence goes on along the minus strand of OW804102.1, from coordinate 57,847,184 downwards.
TCTCCCTGTGTCTCTCACTGTGTCTCTAACTGTGTCACACAGTGTGTCTCTCACTGTGTTTCTCACTGTGTCTCTCACTGTCTCTCTTTCACTGTGTCTCTCACTGTGTCTCTAACTGTGTCTCTAACTGTCTCTCTCACTGTCTCTCTTTCACTGTGTCTCTCACTCTTTCACTGTGTCTATCACTGTGTCTCTAACTGTGTCACACACTGTGTCTCTCACTGTGTCTCTCTCACTGTCTCTCTTTCACTGTGTCTCTTACTGTGTCTCTCACTGTGTCTCTCACTGTCTCTCACTGTGTCTCACTGTGTCTATCACTGTGTCCCTAACTGTGCATGTCACTGTGTCTCTCACTGTGTCTGTAACTGTGTCTATATCTGTGTGTCTCACTGTGTGTCTCACTGTGTCTCTCACTGTGTCTGTCACTGTGTCTCTCTCACTGTGTCTGCCAATGTGTCTCTCTCACTGTGTCTGTCACTGTGTCTTTCACTGTGTGTCTCACTGTGTGTCTCACTGTGTGTCTTACTGTGTCTGTCACTGTGTCTGTCACTGTGTCTCTCTCACTGTGTCTGCCAATGTGTCTCTCTCACTGTGTCTGTCACTGTGTCTGTCACTGTGTCTGTCACTGTGTCTCTCACTGTGTCTCTCACTGTGTCTCTTACTGTGTATCTCACTATGTCTATCACTATGTCTCTCACCGTGTCTATCACTGTCTCTCACTGTGTCTATCACTGTGTCCCTCACTGTGTATGTCACTGTGTGTCTCACTGTGTCTATCACTGTGACTCACTGTTTCTCTCACTGTGTCCCTCACTGTGTTTATCACTGTGTCTGTCACTGTGTCTGTCACTGTCTCTCTCACTGTGTGTCTCTCACTTTCTCTCTTAATCTGTCTCTCTTTCTGTCTGTGTGTAACTTCCTCTCTGTCTCTTTCCATGGCTGTGTCTCACTCTCTCCCTCTGCCTTTGTCTCAGTCTATCTATCAGTCTCTCTCTCACAGTGTATCTGTCTGTCTTTCTTTGTCTGAGCTGTGTGTATCTCTGAGTCTCTTTCTTTTTTTTTTTAACGTTTTTATTTTTTCAAAAGCATATCATGAAAAAGCTTGTAGAGGAAAACTTGTCGCTGATAAATTCAGCGTTCTTCTAGCACGTCTACAATCATTACTATGGAGTAGTATTTTGAATTTCTATCACCTTACAAAAACGGTGAAAACCATTGTTATAAATCAAATATTTAAGAAGGATGTCAGAGGTTACATTACAAAAGAATACATTTATATAACGGGATGATGAACGAAATAATAAGGTATGAAAGGAATTTGAATTGCTTTTTTAGTTCATATTAATCGAGGTAGGAGTGTTTAGCGAGAGCGAGCTGAGCTTGAGGAGCTTATCTAAATTTTATCCAAAAAATGTTTTTTTATTTGTGTCTTCTTTCTATCTCTATGTCTTACTGCCTTCCTTTGTTTCGAATTATCTGTCTCTGCCTGTCTCTGCCTGTCTCTGCCTGTCTCTGCCTGTCTCTGCCTGCCTCTGCCTGTCTCTGCCTGTCTCTGCCTGTCTCTGCCTGTCTCTGCCTGTCTCTGCCTGTCTCTGCCTGTCTCTGCCTGTCTCTGCCTGCCTGTGTCTGTCTCTGCCTGTCTCTGCCTGTCTCTGCCTGTTTCTGCCTGTCTCTGCCTGTCTCTGTCTGTTAATGCAACCGTTGTACATGCAGCAAGCACACGCTAGGTATAGAATTATAGAGGTAGAAAGAGTGCACATGTACTATTGTAAGAGAGGTGAGTAGTATAGGGAAAGGTGACATTTCCCACATGCATACATACACACATGCACACATACAGAAACATGTACTAGCTATATACAGAGATACAGGGGAGAGACAGGGGAGAGACAGAAAAGAGAGACATAGGAGAGACAGGGGAGAGACAGAGGAGAGAGAGGAGAGAGACATACAAGAGACAGAGGAGAGACATAGGACAGACAGGGGAGAGACAGGGGAGGGACAGAGCAGAGACAGAGGCAAGACAGAGGTGAGACAGAGGAGAGAGAGGGAAGAGAGAGAGGAGAGACAGATGTGAGACAGAGGAGAGAGAGAGGAGATACAAGAGAGACAGCGGAGAGACAGAGGAGGGACAGAGGAGGGACAGAGGTGAGACAGAGTAGAGGTAGGGGAGAGACAGAGGATAGACAAGAGAGACAGATGAGAGGCAGGAGAGACAGAGGAGAGACAGAGGAGAGACAGGAGAGAGACAGGAGACAGATGAGAGATAGGGGCGAGACAGATGTTGGGAGAGAGACAGGAGAGAGACAGAGGAGAGACAGGGGAAAGACAGAGGAGAGACATAGGACAGACAGAGGAGAGAGACATAGGAAAGGGACAGGGGGTAGACAGGGAAAAGACAGAGGAGAGACAGGGGAGAGACAGAGTAGAGACAGATGCAGCAGAGACATATGAGATACATAGGAGAGACAGAAGAGAGACAGGGGAGGGTCATAGGAGAGACAGAGGCGAAACAGAGGTGAGACAGGGGAGACAGAAGAAAACTAGGGAAGAGACAGATGTGGGGCAGAGAAGAGACAGAGAGAGGAGGGACAGATGAGAGACAGAAGAGAGACAGGCGATAGAGAGGAGAGAGACAGCAGAGAGATGGCAGAGAGATGGCAGAGAGACGACAGAGAGACAGCAGAGAGATGGGAGAGAGAAGGCAGATGGGTGGAAGAGGGACAGAGGAGGGACAGAGGTGAGACAGGGGAGAGACAGAGGAGGGACAGAGGAGGGACAGGGGAGAATGACAGGGGGGAACGAAGACAGACAAGAACGGCAGAGGAAAAATAGAGGAGAGACAGAGGAAAAATAGAGGAGAGGCAGAAAAAAAATAAAGGAGATACAGAGGAGAGATAGAGGAGAGACAAAGCTGTTATCATTGAATTGAGTAATGTCTACATACCAATATGACAAGACATTTTGCCTGAACTTTCATAGTAACAGGATCCATTATAAGAAAATGACTTTGGGGGAAATGCTCTTATCATCATAGTCAATCAATGTCATAGACATCTCACTATCTCTCAAAATATGTTCAAATGCATAAGGAGTCTTGCCCGGCCACCTTGCTTTTGTTAACTTTTAAATCTATATTTTGGATTAATGTTGAGCTTTCTAGCAATTATCTAACAATATCTAACCTGCATGTAGATGGCTATTGTGGAACTATATGGTTTCCAATATCTTCATCACATTATTAGGTAAGTAGATGGTAAGGTTAAACACAACTGTACTTACTCTCTAGCACAAGGCAGCAAACGTCCCAGTGTCCTCTTTATCACCTCCTCCTTCACTGTGGTAGATAACATGTCTATACACCGCCTGATATGGTCCCCCAGTACTGTGGTATTATCATCATCATCATCACAGATGTGCACAAACCATCCTCCTTCCCTCATAGCACTTATAGACTTATGTAGTGTACCCAATATACCCTGTACCTTCTTGGCTATATGACCCTGCACCTCACCCTGGAGTAGATATTCTGGTGTTATGTGCTCAATAAAACCCTTTATATCAGACAATACTTCATCACATTGAGCTCTATATGATCCAAATAATTTACCTTCAGGTAAATGTCCATCAACCCTAAAAATGTCATTATCACTGTCACTATCTCTGTCACTATCACTATCTTCCTCCCTGCCTATCTGGAGTATCATTGACAGTAACACAATGTCTGACAGATCCTGTCCCTGAGATTGCTTATCTCCACTTGCCACTCTACTTAAGCTACTTAACACAAACAATATAATGTTGTTATATACAGATTTAGAACACAAATATAATATCACAGCATCTCTGAGAGGTTTATGTAAACACAGCACCCCTTGAGCCACCCAGTGCTCCAGGAATGTCTCATGGGGGGCTGTGTATACATACTGAGATTCTCCTTCACTATCCATTCCACAGTGAGACTTAGTTAGGAGACGCACAATGGGAAATTTCTCATTTAGATTGAAGTTTTCCAACATTTCTGGATTTATACTCAATCTATTTTTTAACATACTATACAAACACATTTTGTAAAAGTTTTTAATATCCTGGTGGCCATGTGGGTTAGGTAGTGATTTACTTTTGTATTCCCTATTGATCAATAATTTATCCATGGCAGAATATAACTGATGCACCTTTAGTTGATTGACATCATTGACATTAATCATGTTATTAACCACTAGGACACACAGTATGTGTGTTCTTAAAGGGTTGGTGATTATTGCATGTACATCCGGGTGCTCCTGGTGCTCTATCAAGGTATCCAGAGGCTCTCTTTTGTCATTATCCTGCAAGTATTTATGCACATAATCCAAGCCTTGTTTTTGTGTAAATCCCTTGATAGTCAGGTGGCGATGGAAGTCCCTCTGCCTTATCTGCGTCAAATTGTCCCTTGTTGAGACTAGTAGTTTGAACATTCCAGTGTTCTTAGCTTCTTCTATAAAATGTTGAATATTTTGTAGTGTTATTTCATTCCTTAACTCGTCTATCCCATCAAGGAATACAAATGATTCCTCTGATTGAGATTTTAGAAACTTATATAGAGCATCTTTCCTGGCTGGTGTTTTGCAGAATATATTAGCATTGATAGTATCCCACACATTGCCTTGTATAGATAGAGCTGGTATAAACACCATTAGTTCTTCCAGTGGAGTTGCTCGCTCAAGTTGTTCCTCACACCTCTGGCTAATGTAGGACTTAATGAAAGTAGATTTTCCAAATCCAGGACCGGCAGACAGAAGTACAGTCACTGGGGCAACCTTCTCACCAGGCAACTTGTCAAAGATGGCTGAATGGTCTATTGGCTCTGCTCGCCTGTAAGTAGAAATATATATTTCTTAGCATTGATGTTATCATGCTTGAATACAGCAATTATCAGGCTATATCTAGGACACTATAGATTCATGTATAGTTCTAAACAATATTTCAATGGTCTACCACAGATAAAAACATTTTCTGGAATAACATCATTTTCATTGGGTGGATTGTAGGGTGGTGGTAATATCAGGGAGGGACCTATAATTAGACTGAGGGGAAAATGCCCCATCCTCCTCTACCATATTGTGATATAATCAAATAAATGGCATCAGCATCTAGAAGGGGGAGACAGTCTACATTTTTAACAATAAAAGTCCAGATCTCTGAATATTAAATAAAAAGGACCTTGTGAAATAATTAAATAAAATTACTCACTCTGTCCCTGCATCCTTCTTATTGACATAAAGCTGTACCAGATAGCGCCGGATGTCATGCACTATGTCTTCATTCATGTCTAATTGCGGCACACGCAGGATCTCCCTCACAATATACTCACAATGGTCCCGTATGCCTGTTATCAGATAAGTATAAAGATAATGCATCAATTTGTCTGTTGATGTATGATTGAGCTTATTGGTATTGAGATCCTGAGGCCTAACATTAAAGATACATATCACTGTATAATGTCCACAAGATACATAAATTCAATGCTAAAAAATGTTTCTAAATAATGATATAATATATATGCATATTTTTGAATGATAATATAACATTTTGACTGGAAGTTCACCATAGTGACCTAAGCTTTGTATGATAATGTAAAATTGCCTCCCTACCTGCCTACACAACTTTAGTTATTAGGCATTTCTAAAGTACTCAGCTAACATGATCCTGCATGGATGCATATAGAAAGTAATACAGCTGGTTCCCTACATTTATGGGTTACACAGTAATTAATTAATTTTAGAGATTGAGAGAGAAAAAGAGGGAGGGAGGGGAGAGACATGAAACAGAAAAGGGAAAGGGACAGACAGTTGGAGAAGAGAGGGAGAGAGAGAGGGGAGAGAGTGAAGAGAGAGGGAGAGGAGAGAGAGGGTAAGAGTGGAAATGAAAGAGACAGACAAAGAGAAAGAGATACCAATGGTACTCACCTTCTATTAAGTCATCCTCAGGCAGTGTATCAGCTGTAGTATTACTGGAGAGTAGGTTAACCACAGGGCCATGGTTGGAGTCAGAAAGGGCTTGTTTAAAGCTGGTATATCTCTCTACATCTCCTGCTAACACATGGTCCAGCAGGACCTCCACCTGCTGGAAGTTGGCTCCTCCATTCTGTAAGTATATCATAGAGAGGGTTAGTGTGAGTATTGGTTGCACATATAACATTATGATCGACATACCTGTACTATAGGGAGGGTTAGTGTGAGGATTGATGGGCTTATATGGGTACATATGACATTATGATAAACATACCTGTAATATAGGGAGGGTTAGTGTGAGGATTGGTGGCACATATATTGGTACATATAACATTATGATAAACATACCTGTAATATAGGGAGGGTTAGTGTGAGGATTGGTGGCACATATAACATTATGATAGACATACCTGTAATATAGGGAGGGTTAGTGTGAGGATTGATGGCACATATATTGGTACATATAACATTATGATAAACATACCTGTAATATAGGGAGGGTTAGTGTGAGGATTGATGGTACATATAACATTATGATAGACATACCTGTAATATAGGGAGGGTTAGTGTGAGGATTGATGGCACATATATTGATACATATAACATTATGATAAACATACCTGTAATATAGGGAGGGTTAGTGTGAGGATTGATGGCACATATATTGGTACATATAACATTATGATAAACATACCTGTAATATAGGGAGGGTTAGTGTGAGGATTGGTGGCACATTAAACATTATGATAGACATACCTGTAATATAGGGAGGGTTAGTGTAAGGATTGGTGGCACTTATAACATTATGATAGACATACCTGTAATATAGGGAGGGTTAGTGTGAGGATTGGTGGTACATATAACATTATGATAAACATAACTGATCTTCTTACTGAACGTTCTTACTTAGAGTAAATGTGTTACAAGTGGTGTAACACAGAAGGTAAATGAGGTTTGTAGAATTGTAGATAGATGTTTATTCCTGGTACAGGTATAATATGGTGTAATTATGGTATAACCTAGATGATATACGGCAGGGTAAATAATTAAACAATGATGAGGCTGTCCCTAATATGGGGGCTAATGCTTCATTAGCCCGACCTGTGGTTGGACAGGTGCAGGTCAGCCAATCGGTCACCTACACCTGCTCAGTTGTAAGGTAACATGTTATGGTAATTATAATAGAAATTTTGTGGGTACATACATATGAACAACGGAGGTATAACAAATGCACTGGTGAGGTCTGCATGAATTATCAAAGAATCTCATGTAAAGGAAGCTTTACAAAACATAGGACCTGAGCACTGGATTAGAAATTAACGTTTCCGGCAGAAGAGGGGGAACATAGTTAATGCTGAGTGAACCACACATCACAAGGTAAAGCTATAGTGTAATGGGTTTTTACCTCAATCAGTTCCTTCTTGGGTTGGTCAACCACGTTATAGGCAATAAGGTAGCCCATGAGTGTTGGGATGTTGATCATCTGGCACAGTTTAGGTCTGTGCTTGTTGAGCATCTCCCCATTAGCACTGCCTCGTATGAGACCTGCTCCAGAGTCACTCCTGTCAGTGTGAGCGGCAGCAGCTGAGCTGGGACCAGCCATGTTCTTCCTGGGTGGGGAATCAGTCCCAGTGTGGAGGCCAGTCCTTGGGGGCTCACTGTAAATGCGTAATTAATAATCAATGTCTTGTAACAGCAAATGTATAACAACTGCAACTAATTGACTAGTTGTACTGGATTTCAGACATAATGCAGGAATTATATGACAATGTATGAATCATTAGCCCTATTTTAATCAATAAAAGATCAATAAACATTATACTAAGCCAAAATATATATTTTGGGAAAATATTGTTCTGAATAATACATCTTAGACTTTCTCCCAATTTATACTTTAATGGTAAGCAAGTCTCACTGGAAGTATAATTCATGAGACTGACACTATAGTTTGTGACCTTTAATAAGTCTTTCTACTGATTATAAAGCCAGTAGTTAATTGTATAGATTACATGACCTATACACTGCCATAATGTCACATGTGTACAAAAGTACAAAAGTACTTTACTTTGTGACTTCTACCTATAGAACCAGCAGTGAACTGTAATTTACAGATTTTACAATCATCCTGTGATGTCACAAGTGTGTAAAACTGCGTATAATTAACTGCTATGTTCCAAGAACTCATACGAAGAAATATAAGACATGGAGGTCAAACTGTGCACCGGTAACATAGAGAGGTTTGAGACAGCCATCTTGACCTATATATCACCTGTTTCACCTGATCCAGAAGCAGTTTATAAATCACAGTAAATGCACTAATTATGTAACTCACCTGGATAAAGAATGCCTCCTCTTCCTGGAGCCAGATCCTGAAGCTGGGCAGTCAGAAGTAGACCCAGCCTGGAGGCGAGTCCTTGGTGGCTCGCTGTAAAAAAAGAAATTATGATTATAGTCTAATAGTAATGTTGCAGTAATGATATGGCAATGCTGTAAACCATTGTTAGTGTTTTAATTAATAAAAGATGAATATACTATACACTGCCATAATGTCAAATGTGTATAATTACTTTCCCACAAACTGCTGCTTTCCCACATTTTTATGCAAATATTCAACATTGAGTTTCAAGTCTCCACCGGTAACATACAAATGTTTGAGACGGCCATTTTGACCTACTTATTACCAGTTCCACCAGATGTAGAAGCAGTTTTACAGTAAATTAACAAGTGATGTAATAGATGTAACTCACCTGGATGTAGGGGGGCTCCTTTTGCTAGATCCTAAACCCATCTTAGTTTATATTCTACAAGGATTTATGAAGTTATTGGTAGATTATTGATAGACGCTAGATTACTTGCCTTGTCAATGTCCGCTATGTGACTAACACTAAGGCAGGTGTGGATCTATATCTATAATCTGCCCCTTATCTACAAGGTGTAGACCCCGTATATATGCCCATGTGACATAGATGGGCAATCAGATAATCAAATACAGAGAGTATGTTGGTCAGACTTTCCCATTTCCCTTAGTAATTTCCTTTCTAGAGAATATACCACAGTTGATATCTGTCTATGCTGTATATGGAAAAGCAAAAAGAATAAATCTATCAATATATTTCCACAAAATATAATAGTGTATGTTCCACCACAGTATTAGAACTGATTCATAATTGATACAGAATGATGGTCTAAGTGAAAAAATATAATATACGTTGAGGTGGTATTAATGGCAGTGTTGGGAATGTAGTAAAGAAATTCAGAAAAGGGGTTTGAAATGACAGAACGGAGGGAGAAACAGAGAAGAATAGAAAATCATTGTATATGCAGTGACTTATCCTGAAGTCACTCTCCCTTTCTGACAGAATCAGTTCACATTTACATGATTATTTACTGATAGTAATATTGGGGTCCATAATATTAAAAATATATAATCATGAAATTTGTATGCACTTGTTGATTTGTTAGTAACCAAAAACACAGTGTATATGTTATGACTTGGTAGACTAGATGAGGAGGAGGTCTGCATACAGGCATACAAGGAAGTGACAACTGGGAATATGCTGCCTGTAGTTACTGATCCTATGACTTCGAAATAAAAATTGTAATTCAGTGTGCAAAAAGAGTCATTCACCCATTTGTAGGGATCAGTAATTTATGTACATTTTGAAAACTACAAATTTATTATTGACTTTTAAGATTATCAAGTACTGAAGTATGTAAAAGGTTGAGCTTAGGATTGAGGGCCTGCTGGTTGACTGTTGAGTCTATTGGGTTTTTCTTTAACAATTTTTTTATCTGACATTTCACAGAATTATATTGCTCGTTTGTCAAGGAAAATCCAACTATTGTTGTTTTGCTAAATTAAACATTAGGCTTGATTTAAGGTTTAAATTCTACAAACATTATTCATAATATCTAGTTTAATAATAGTCATGTTAATACCCCATGAGGACACTCCTCATCCCTACCCTACAGCAATACTACATCTAGTCATAATCAGAAAGACAACTCTAGATTTTCTTACATTTTTTTGCCCGACATGAAATACACAGTACAGTCCACTGTTGTTGAGGTAAACTACAGTCTTTTTCTAAACCCTTTGAGTTGACATTTGTGGAAGAACTTTTCTTTCTAAGCATAGCAATATGAGAACCGCATGGAGAAAATTGATGATGATCTAAGCAAACCATGGAAAAGGTTCTATAATGACCTATATGTAGAAGTAGGGAACAGCCCCACTATCATTGTCTTAACCCCCCTCCCCTTGTAACAACTTTATTACTAAACCCAGAGGGGACGCCATATAAAAGCCTCTACTGGTTATGTATTCATATTAAAGAAGTGCCAGATCCTAGGTATTTTATTTTTGTACAGCGTTAAAGAAATGAGAACTTTGTCTCAATAATTATATTCTTATACTCTGCTCTGCTCATTTCTCAATGATTGATTACCATGTTTAGTTTTGTACATGCCCAGATGGCAGGATGTCACGAATAAAAGCTTAAAAACAAAACCCATAGCAATACAAGATTTCTCGTTGCATTTCACTTACAATAAATTCCAACTAGCTGCTGAATTACATATTATATATATGTTGTGTCTTTCCTTTTGAGCTTGGATTTGAATTGGCAGTTATCAAGCAAGGCAAACCTACTCTTACAGTTGCAATTCACCTAGAAAAGAATCAACTGTGGCAAATTGATTTGCCACAGTAACAGTCAGGAACAAGCAGATTAGTAAGGGGTGACACATCCTGTATTTTATTGTAATGTATAAATGTGTTTGATGCTTTCCTTCAGATTTCATTCCCAAGAACTAGACATGATAGGATTAACATCAGTCAACATGTTTGTGCAGGTATTTATTATCTACAGAAAGACATCACTGAGACAACTCCAGGTCCTGCTTTATCTCAGACCAACGTAGACAACCTCCTTGTACCTTAGATATGGATGACACTTGATGGTACAACAGTGTGCTCACATGGCGACCAGTGGGCATGGCTACAGTAGGTCAGGGGCACTAATCTTGCACATTCCTCTTCCTACAATATACAGATTCTCCTCCTCACCTTCACTATAACGCTGAAGGCAATGTGTATTTATTATCAGACACAAATCATTTCACCTTAAGTTTAAGCAATGTGGCTCACATAAAACTGTCCACCATCATCATAGAAGCTATAGTTAGAATGAAGAGAAAATATAGACTTTTGTACACCATGCGATCAGTTGACATTTGGGGCATATGGGAACCATTACTTATTGTCATTGCTTTTGTCTGTACTATAGACAAACTAGTTCAATAATTTCATATAGGATACAGCTGACCATTGTCCACTCATATATCAAAATGCCGTGAGAAATCCACCAAATTGTTGATATCTGCTCATTAATAGTAAACAGGTGTTGTTCCATTTAATGCTCAATATGTGGAATCTTAACTGGAACTTTGACCATGAATTTATTTCCCTTGATTTTCTTCTCTGTGTGTTTCTCTTTCCTTCTTTGGTATCTTCTGTCCATGTTTGTTGGCCCACTATTTGTATTTTGTGTTCCAACTAAACATTATGCAATGAGACATTATTTTCAGTTATAACTTTGCATCAATATTAAGTTCATGATCATAAGTATATCAATGAATCGCATCATTTGTGCAATATATAATTGTCATGAATACAACAATGAAATCCAATCACAAATGAATTTAAAAATATTAAAAACTCACTCGGGTCTCATTACTCATTTTCATGATATTTAAATTTTAGAGCACAAGTTGTTTAAAACATGTCATACAATCACAAAATCTATTGATCCATTACAAACTATGATTGTTCAGAGAAGTGGGTCAGTCTCTACCATTCAAGAGCTTAGAATCCCCTTATTCCCAAAAGTAATCAATGTGTGCTTAGTTTCAATGTAGAAAAAGCTAATTGAAATTGACAGTGGTTTCATTCTTTACTCATAAACAATAGTAGGATTGTTGTATTTCATTTAGAGACGGATACAATGAAATATAACAAGTTTAATGAAATAATGCCAAAGTTAAAGATCTCTATTTTTTCAATTAGAATATCATTGCATTTGATGCCTCAGTATTCCATTAGTCCGTTAACATTCATAACAGAAAAGAAATATAAAACTTTTAACTTGCTAGATGTTTAGGACTTTGGAAACTTTAATCCCATAGCTGAGATACATGTACAGAAGTGAGCCGTCTGTACTTGATCTATAATGCACAATCTTATCAGACTATAAGACCATGAGTCATCAACAACCTTTCTCTTGTCTTATCTACAATAAAACTGCGCATTTAGTTAAAGTAACAAACACAATGCATGCCAAGTGCAGATAAAGATAGAGGAGCTAATGGTGGGATGTTTGATAGATGTTCTTTCTCTTTCGTCAGTAAACTTACATTGCTTACTTCTTAAAATTAAAGCTCTCCATCATATATGTGGGATGTAGACTTGGGTTTGATATAGAATATAGATATTGTTACATCTGATGGTGGTTCAAAACCTTTTCTCTAAGTAATCCTGTCCTAATCTTGTTTTGACAGTATGTTCTATGTATTAAAATCATATAATTCCCTTGCTTAAACTATAGGCCTAAAGTATATTGAAGGAGTTTGAGGCTAAATATTGTAAACTAATCTAGTCAGAGCCTATTATATAGCAAAGCTTCAAGCAGACAAACAAGTTTTTAAAGAGAAAACACAACAATGTTCAATGTTCAGAGGTAGCTTCTGTTCAGCAACAGTTATATCCGCCTCTAGCTTTGATTTCTTCAAGGCCTCCAATTTCTTAACGATTACTCCCTCAACAAATGTCAGATATGTAGGCGAGTCTCTATCAGGCACCTCTGTCTCCTCGATGCCTGCCAAGGAGGCCAATTCCGCCTTCTCCATGGCCGGCTGGTATAGTTACGGTTGGACTCGAGGGTTCAATTTTGACAGTTACCTTTGGTTTACTCTTCGCCCTGGAAGATTTCGCCTTTGCCGATGCTTTCTCCTTAGCCTTTTTTTGTAGACAACTTGGTCGGAAATGCTGCTTGAAGCACCCCCTACAAAATATTTCTTGGGGCATCAGCACACCGTTATTTTACGTTTTTTTTGCGATCTCAATTCTCGATCAAAACAATTTTCGATGTTCGCACCGGCAGGTACTGTTCTGTTCTGATCTGCTTGCGACCGGCTGTCTCCTAGCAACCGTCAACACAGTAGATTCAGGTATCACATCACTGTTCCGTCAATCATTTATACCTACATTTACTTATAAATATACTCCATTAAATATGGTTATTATGCAAAATGAACTACATGATTCCAAGTTTAAATACCGTAATAAACACTAACATTTTCTACATAATACCTCATCAATGGTATGAAAGAGAGAATGAGAAGATAGATGGATGTCTTTAAAGTTCTAACGAAATGAAAATAAAGAAAAAGGCTAGTAAATATCTTATAGTAGGTCATTGTACTAAAACCAGGAGAATGGCAGCCATAAGGGTGGGTGGAACACCATATACTGTATGTAACCTGTAATGAGACAGAAAAATGATTGGGAAAGAAATAGAGAGAGGTGAGAACAAAAAGAGAAACAGAGACCCAATTATCTGGGTTCAGGCCTATGAGACATTTATTAATTGTAATCAGCCAACTAGAAAAATGCTGCTAGAAATGCTTTATTCAATTTATTCAGGCTTAACATGTTGCATCAAATCGGGCTTTGTTGTATGAAAAACACCAAATAACAACAATACTACACCTAAGGATTTAAACTCATTCGTCACTATAATTATAGATATAGAAATATATCATAGAAAACTAAAAATATTTATTTAAATGTTTAAGAAAATTCACAAATGAAGAAACAGATGGTAGTCACCATATTTAGTTTACCGTATTCTTTTCTTGTACCTAAAAGCACCTCACCAAAGAAGATGCAATAAAAACTCAACATTTTAAACCCTAATGAAGACACATTTTAACACCCAAAATGCTTAAAATGCGTCCAAGTCTAAGAGGAAAACCCTCTGGCCCCACACCTTATGGATTGGAATCAGCTGGGTCGGTACACAGGGGAATATATCCCCCCTTTTAAGATTTTGACGCAACAGAATGGAATTATGCTTGGATTTGTAGCAAGACGTTTTGTTTGAATATGTATGAACTATGTATCCTGCATTAATGTGGCAGAATGAAAGTAGAGAGTGAGTGGAATAGACATTATAAACCTTTAAGGCCTAGTATATTGTTATACCTCATTGTGCCTACCCCTAAAGTTTTACTTTCTGGCTAGGTCCTACCTGTTACCTTCATTATAACAATATACAGATAAAGATAAAGTATACCCCTTTAAAATTTTAAAATGTCTTTAGAAGTATTGTCATATAGGCACTATAAGTGTGCTTGGTTTCCTGATAAGATATTGGCTTTGTGTGAAATGTTTCAGTTATATCATACTATTGGAGGGTGATCCATATTATTTCACCTCTGGAACAGAGTGTCCATAGACTTAGTATAGGCTTGTTGTATGCGAGCAAGCGGGAAGAAATAGGTTTCATTTGTCCCTAGGAAAGAAACAGATGACCCAGTTTATCCTTCGGCGTTTTCATTGGTTCTTCTGAAAGTAGGCCAGCTTTGTCATAGTTACACGTCAAGCCATGACGCTACGTCGTCTGCTAAAGCGCCTTATCTACTTACACGTCGGTCAAAATGTGTCGGTCACCGTCAATCGGTCGCACACGTTTTTTGACCGACGTGTTAGTGGATACCGAAGGGACGGTCAAACAGTCACAGGTGACCGATTAACCGTCCATGCCTCCCGTTTGACCGTCGCACCTCCGGTCAAAGAATGAAACAGAGCATTAATTACGTGTGGGTGGACGGTTAACCGGAGCCTCTGGAATTATGTTTTTTTTTGTTTTTAGGCCGTTTTTAGTCGTTTATTGTCCTATTGAAGTTATTTTTTAACTCAGATACGTCTGATGGACATCTGCAACCACTGTGCAACACATTTGGACCTTTACTTTCAGTTTATTTTTTTAATTTCACTTGATTTTTATTAATTTTGGCCCATTTTGGGGGTATTTTAGTACATATTTCGATATGTGGGTGTTTTCCTGGTGCCAAATGTGCTTATGACCATTTTGGTGAATGGTTTGGAGTTCATCTGTATATATTTTTATCATTTCTATTGATTTATGTTTAATTATTGGTATTTTTTAGTGATTATTTTGACTATTTCGACTTAAAAAGTGGTAATATTTGTATGAGTATTTGTTAGTATTAAGTAATACTTTTTCTCTGAGCATTGTATTATTGTCACCTGTGCCGATGATCTAATAATAATGTCTAAGAATTGTCTATATTAGAGCCATTCCCAGAAAAGTCTTGCATTTCATGGTTGGAACTCGAAAAAGATCATGATATCAATATTAAATAATATGCAGATCGATCAGGAACAATAAGAATAATATATGAATTATATGAAAACCTATATGGGCACTTCTCATGAAACGTCGACAGAGTTCCTAGACCTGTATTTCATGTCAGATAATGAGTGATTTAGAAAAAGAATAGCTTGGTATCCGACTGGCCCCTCTTTCACTGAATGCTAGATACATATGGGCACTGAATGTAGGCAAAAACAGAGCGAATATATATTTTTTTGGCTCAAAAATGGAAAGAAATCTGGATTTTAGGGGAATTTTTCAATGATCAATAGTAAAGGATACTCTTTATTTTTCAAAATACATTTTGCAGGCATCTAAGATTCCTAGGCATTGGTGCTGCCCCCTGCCCTCCTACCGGTATACTACTCCTCCCACAAACCCTTTCTCTTCCTTCTGCTCTAAGCTTTCACAAACCAAGTTACGTTTAAAAATTCTCTCACGTAAAAACCTCACAATTACCCAAGAAAACGACAGAACAAAGGAGGAATACCAAATACTGATAGGACTATACCACCAGTATATGTGAAAACACCAAAACAGCAAAGAGACAGAAGTTAGGATTTACGATTTTAGACATTTTAGACATTTTTCTGAGTGTCACCGCACAACGCATTGGACGCCATATTGACATCACCGGCAACAGAGAGTGCCGAAACAATGCCACCAAAACCGGACACACAGAAAATAGAGGAGAGGATGACAGCCATAGAAGGCACCATCAACAATCTGGAAAGTACCATGAAGTCATCAATAACAGATGCGATATCGCAGGCATTGGGGAAACTAAAACTCAATGAACCGGAGCCACTAAAACCCAAAGAACCGGACACTACCACACAGACCCACAAAGAGGCCACACCATCAACCTCCGAGGCGGACACCCACACCGAGAAGCTGAACCCACTACCAAACTATAGGGACGCTACACCGGTAAACAACCGCCCAGACTTTGGATACTACCCTCGTCCACGGGAACTCATGGCAGATCAGATGTCACGAATGTACATAGACTCTCAACTGGAACTTGGCAACCCAATCTTCGCAACAGAAGACATAAAAGGTATGACTGTTTTCGACCCTAGAGTAACGAGAAAAATAGTTAAACCCCACCTGTACATGGAGAGAGAAGGCATCATTTCGGTTAGAGATAAAATGGAAGCCAAGGAATCACTAACATATCCTGAATATATACATGCATATACCGCCATGCTTCTCGACGTCAATATGGTGCGACCGGAGGACAAGCATCCAATGCTATTACATCTACACCAAGTGGCGCAAGATGCCAGGGAGCGTCCATGGAAAAACATACTCCGCTGGTCAAATTACACCTATGATAGGATCGAAAGAGGGGACATCACATGGAGCAGCACAGATCAGATTCAGTACGATCGAATGCGAATGTCACTGGCCCCAACAACGATCAGCAACATTGAAAAACAGAGTATACCATGCCCTATATACAATGTGAAAGGAACGTGTACAGAAAAAGACGGACACACCTTGGAACCAATGATAGCAAACCACATCTGCGCCTTTTGCTATGCCATGAATGTACAGAACAGACACACCCATCCCCAGTCTGAGTGCATGAAAAAACAACGTGCAAAGAATCCAACTAGCCGAGACCCGAGCCCGATCGGATCACACTACATGTTCCCACCACCTATAGCACCGCCACAGCACCAACAGCAAGCAAGCCACTATGTGCCACGCCCACCCACTGGACAACAACAAACCCAGTACACTCCATACTCAAAAAACTCGTAGGCCCCGCGAGTGGCCTCTCGCGGGATTCCCATCTCTGTGCAGGGACAGTGAGTATGAATACACCGCAAAATGATTATAAACTTGTTGATGTTGAATGTTTTAAATCGGACGACGACTATGTGCCCTATTATGATGAACTGTATATATACGAGTGTAACGAGGAATGGTCACGCCCACCATCACAACAGAAAGGAGGAACCGGAAATACCACCAACCTCCAAGGAGAGCAACAGCCAATGAGAAGCCACAATACGCGGCTACGGCACAAACAGCCAACCACCAGCCTAGACACAGGGCACAAAATGGCGGCGCCCATGAAGGAAACAAAAACACATGGATTGGACGCATCGCATCACCTATCAGCCTATTTTTAAAATATATATTTCAAATTAATATATCTAGTAATATCAAGGAGAGTTTGGTAGAATCTAGAGGACGGTCAAGAGCGACGGTCAAAAGTGGCCATCGTTGGTAACGGTTTGACCGTCCCCTCTGGACCCTCTTGACGGTCGGTAAAACCAACGTGTAAGTGGATACCCCACTTAAGCATTGAAACTGCGGTGGCCGTCGTCAAAGTCACGACGGCCGTCATAAATTAAAGCATTATTGGAATCATGCCACACCCTCCCCGTGTTTCTCTCGCAACAAGTACTTACCTTAATTAAAAGCAATCTAATATGTTTAAAATCGTTTGGAAGGTCAAATAAATCTCGAACTAACCTTAGTGCATGTCTGTGGGATCATTCTTCACTGAGTTGAAGGCAGGAGGAATCCCGAGGTGCAGAGCGAAGCGTAGCACCGAGGGATTCCTATGCTAGAAACAAGGTTAGTTCTACCTAGGTCACTCTCTATGCCTACCCCTCCCCTTCCCCTCTCCAAAACTTTGTTCCCCCCCCCCCCAAAATATTTTATCTGTTCCACCGCGCCTGCAATGGGAGCACATAGATTCCTTCTTTAGGCATGTTCTAAGGCAGACAGACTCTTGGGGTACAATGAAGCAGAAACATATTCATAATCAATTGTCTCCAACAAAGCACTATCACTCCCTTAGCTCTCACCAAGCTCCCAATGAACAATATTTATTTGATATTTATTTAATTCAAATTTTGACTGAACTAAGTACTTAAAATAAAGGAAAAACGATAAGTGAGGGAGAGAGTCTCTGGAGACAATGAGACAGAGAGATAGAGATGGGTGGGCAGACACAGAGGAGGATCTCTAGAAAGAGAAGTGGGGGAATGAGTGTTTTGTCATTTATATGAACACACCAACAGTGTGTACAGGTGCATCCAACATGATAGGCATTAATGAATTAATAATTAATTAATGAATTAATCAAGAACATTAGTCATGCTGAAATTGGACTCCAAAAATGATTATCAAATGAAGGTCGATCATAAACCATAGCAAAGATTAAAATACACTTTATGTAGGCACAACTCTAGATGTAGAAGTGTTTCACATTTGTTGTATCATTTCGAGCTAGAAATTCTAATCTAAGCCCGCATTTCTCTCCTATTGTAGTTGTCAGATTATTGCCTTTCAATATGTTGCCTTGTAGCTATTATTCATTATGATCACAAGAATATCAGTCAGTCTGAAACTGGACTCAATAATTGTTTTTCAAAATAGTTATCAGACTGAAATGAAGGTTGGTCAAAAGTCAAGGCAGAGAATGATATTTCCTTTATGTAGGTAGGACTCTTTGTATAGCAGTCTTTCAGAGTTTTTGTATCTTTTCAATCCAGAAATATTTCAAGTACAAATTATTCAAGCCCTGATTTACTACTCATTCTCTCTTATTGAAATGTCAGATTATTTCCTGCCTTTCAGCAAACATATGTTACCAGCAGAGCCTCCTGGTGTTAATAAATGTAATTAACAATACCTTATCAGTCCCAGTGCTGAGTACACATGTACTTATCTCTGATAGTGAGGAGGGCTGTTATCTCGGGAACTGATTGTGACACCCGCGCTGTCACTATGGGAGTCCAATGCTAAGTCAATTTTCACATATGTCCTATGGTTGTATAGAGGACAGTCAGTAGCAGCTATGCAGAGGAAAGATAGCTGTCACTTGTGTTCTGATGAGGTTGATCTATTTAAAGAAGTCCTAGGACTGTACCTCCATAATAAAACATCATATTTTTCCTAGAAAATGCCTCCAATGCCTTGAATCAGATTATCTTTTTTTCTATAATTGAGTATTTCAGTTTAACCAAAATTCTTAGTTGTGGAGAGTTAAAATAAATGTTATCATGTGCATATCAGATTTATTATAACTACATATGTTACACTTCATTGTCAATTATGTATCCAATCCATTGTGGACACCTACAAATTCATAAATTTCAGTTCCCCATTTGGTTGGTGCTATATTCATATGCCTACAATCTCTTTCTCCTCCCCTGAGCCGCCCCCCCCCACACCCACCCACCCACCCCCCACCCACCCACCCACACTAAAAAAAAAAATGTTTATACAAAAAAAATGTATTTTTCATTTCATATTACCTACCCACAATGTTAATATTAAGTATTTGTGGTCAATGTAACCAGGGGAAGAACGTTTTCCCACAAGCACACCAGATGGAACCATCTGACAACATTATTCACTTATATGTATTATATATATGTATATTGTTTATTTCCGAAAACAGTACATGATAAGTTATAGATAATTTACACGGGAAATGGGCCTGTCCTCTTCTGTGGCAGCCACAGCTCTTCCAGAGGGTCCCTTAGACTAACATTTTAAGTTATATTTAAGGGTATATAAAGGTATAAAGTGACTAGTTAGCTACACTACTGCAATGGGATGCACTAGCTATATCTTTACCAAGGTGGGACCAATGGTATTGGGTTTCCTCCCGGGGTTTCCTTGTGTATATGTTTTGTGGACATCGTCCTTTTGCTTAATTCTGGTTAAGTTTTATACTAAAATGAATGAAAATGGGTTGTGTATTTGTATAGGTAGTCTATCCCATTTTCAGAATCAGCTAAGTCCTGGCATTCTTGCAAACACTGTGTTGACTGCTGTTTATACATTTTTACATTGTTGAAGCTACTATTCCTTCCCCTCCCACCTGTTCCAGTCTGGAGACCATAGCATGGACAACGGGTAAAGTTCATTGAAACAACTGCCCATGGGAAACTTTTGGAAAGTGATTTATTATGTCTACATTGAATTACAAATCCATGAACTGTGACAGATCTAGATGATTTTATTTTATTTTTACCTTTTGCCCCAGGTTAGGAGCATACTGGCAGACCTGATATTCTCTACATGAGATGCTTCCCTTACGTACAGCTATATTCAAGTGTTGGAACACTTTTTGGTTACAAAAAGATAATGTTGAATTTAACTTTTCCTGACACTGACTTCAACCCCGTATCCACCAGATCCAGCTGGTAGATATTGACACAAGTCTCAACTGTCATAATGCATGGATGCAACTCATATAATCAAATAGACAGATAAAGTATATTTCAGATTGATTACACAGAATATCCATAGTCCTATATATTTGTCTTGTACAGGGATAATTATCTTGAGTAGTATGGGAGCTAAAACAGCTGTATTTTATACCATGTATTAGTAACATAACAACTCAATTATGTAATATTGATCTATAGATCAATTACTATAGATTTGTGACATATATTTTTATTGACAAATAATACATACCGCAACTGTGGAATTTTTGCTCAATAATATTTGTTAAGAAATAACAACATTTTTATTTTTGAGTCGTTGAAAATTATTGATTCTACCTAATGAATGCCAATCATATATTAGATCTCAATCAGATATGCAAAAATTCAGTGTTATATCAGATGATGAATTAGCTGTTAAGAGATCTCATGTGTGTGATATCAGATGTGAGATCAGATCGCATCTCGACCTGCTCCATCCTTCCCCACTCCCTGTGGTAAATACAGTTTTTAAGGGTATGGAGGGCTATGGAAACTTGGAAATAGTAGCTTTTCAACCCCTTCAAATGAAGGGAAAAATTAAACTAACCAAGACATATCATTCCAGGTCCAAACTCAACATATCCCTTCATTCCAAGGGAAACTAAAAACTTAAACTAATCAACCTTAAATCTCTACAGACCCAAACTCTATATATTTCTTCATTCCCAGGGAAATTAAAACTAGAATCAACCTAATTTCAACACACCTTCCCTATGCTCTTCACATGATTTGCCTTCATTAATCCCAACCCCTCATTCCTTTTTCCCTCATTCCCCGCCCTCTTCTCCCTCCCTCACTCCTCCTCTCCTTCCCCACTTCTCTTTTCTCTCTCTCACCACTCTCTCTTATCTCTCCTCTCCCCTCTAAATACTTTTACTTGTGGACAAGTTCTCACTTGTACTTTTACTTGTGGACAAGTTATCCATATATGAATCATGCTGAGGGGTTACAATAGATCAAGCCAAAATACACATCATAGCAAGTGAATCAATCTACAAAATTCCACTTGTCATTCAGCCCTTTATTATGCTGTAATCTAAGTTCAAGTTTAAGGTTTTTTTTAGGTAAATATTTAACTTTTTCAGTCAGAGCATGACAACACCGCAGTTACAATAACTTGACATCGGACACAAGCAACTGCCGATGAGAAAACTTTTCCCTTGCAAACGCCAGGTTGTTACATTAAGTTCCCACTAATTAAAAAATACATTTAAGTAGATCAATAGTTAATGAAATAAATGTTTACTTAATATATTCTTTGAATAAGAACCATAGTCATGGTCCTGTCCACACATGATGTGACAATAAAACAGTTTAAGGATGATCGCGGGTATTTCCCAAAGTAAATAGATCGGCCTGATTTTTTCACAGTTTGTACTCCAAATCATGCTGATTTCAAATATAATTTTTTTAAGGGGGGTTCCCAAATTAGATTTTTTGCTATTTCCGTTTGAAAATAAAAAGTTATTTAATTAATTTAACATGGCCGTCTATGGAGAAAAGAATGTTTTTGAAACGTTTCATCCATTTTAAACCATAAATTGTAAATACAGTTGGCTGATTCTTAAGTATATTATAGTTTAAGGAATATATTTTCTGAAAATAACAAGAAAATTGGTGGTTCCCAGATTACTTTAGGAGCTGCAGGCCCCCAAACTTGACATATCAGTAGAATAGCTTAGAATCTCAATGTAAACAAGGTGGCTTACGGTGTCGTAAAAGAATAACAAACAAGAAAAAAACCATATACTAATCTGTTCAATCTTCAGAAGTGTTTCTTTTTAATAACTGAACATCACTAACCTAAGAAATGATAAAAAAAAAAAAAAAATATGAACATGGTCAATGTCGTAAAATCTCCGCCGTTTTTGGTAACTGAGAAATACCCGCGATCATCCTTAATACAAGACATACATCTTTCACCACATTTTTTCATATGCTCTGTGGGATTTCCACTTGAATCCAAAAATATTAAAAGCTGTGAGGCAAAGCCATGTGAGAATCATAATGTCCTTCATTAAGTTCTAAACACGATTTCAGCAAACTGTGGTATGGCATGAAATATCTGACTGTACTGATTCAACTGCCACCTCAGCACCTTTCACTTCTAGGTGTATACACTTTTCACGAGAAAAGGCTGGATTCAGATTTACAAGATATCCCTGTTTAATACAACATGTAAGCAGGCACATCAGCAAAATTAATATAATTATCACTACTGGAATAGAAATGATAACAAGGGTCAGAAGTAAGGAATTCTTGTAGTCAGGATTTGCATAGATAGCTGTTGTGTTGTCATCAGTATGTGTCATTTTAGCTACGGTCTGTGTAGTATAGCCATTATCTATGGTCGTATGAATTGTTGATGCTTTTGTGTATCCAGACAAGGAAGACTGAGTCTTTGTTGAATATAATTGTGGTCTTGGTGGTGTTGTGGTCTGTGGATGAATTGTCATGGACAATGTTGTTGTGGTATATGGTTCTTGCTTTAGGAAAGATGGAGCTGTATTAATGACTATTGTATGCATTTCTGTTGTCCTTACCTTATGATTGGGATTATTTCCTAAGAACAATAAGAGAAATAAAGGTTAGAAATTATTCATTGTAGTACGGAATTATGAAGTTATAAACAGTATGAAATTAAGGATTCATGAGGTACACCCAATGGCTGTGATATGGATGGTAATAGTTCAAGTTGACCCCCTTAAAGTTGTTTACATGTAATTAAACCCTTTAACAATTTGGAAACAAATTACTATAGTAGATTGACTATGCCAGATGGAAGCAAATAAGGTAAGTATTAAAATTTACAAAAGGGCCATATTTCATGATATGGTAATGGTAGAAATGGTGTCATGACATACCTGACCCATCACTTCTTCTGCACCTGAGAGATGGTTCCTGCCACCGTCCAGTGCTAGTGCAGCGTACAGCAGTTGTACTGTAGTAGTCACCTACAGGACTGCACCCTTGAGTACATCTGTAGGTCACCCTCCATCCTACACTGTACCGCTGGCTTCCTTCATCCACTGGTTCTATGTTATACTGAGGATATTGTCTCGGGGCTGGACAACCTGCAATATTTATATTTTCATACAATTACACAATAAATTTGGGATTGGATGAGGCAGTAAGTATAAAAAACGATGTAAAACAGCGGTGCATACCATGTGATGATTATCTCGAAGTGATGGTTATGGTTGAGGTATGGCAGCATGGGTCAGTAGCATGAATACATGTACCACCAATTCTAAAGTTTGAAGAGGAATACACTATTAACATGGTAATGTGAGGTTTGTGGATACCAGGCTTTAAACCCTAATTTGTTTTGATTGAATTTTCTTGATATAAAATAGAAGAAAATGAGCTAAAGTTTCAATGCTAATACCCCTTTTCCTGTTGACATGAGGTGTGATGTGAGGTTTGGGATGATAGTGATATTAGCTGCATTTATCATTTGCCAGATATCTATTAGTCTAATTAATATGTATAGTATTGAATGTTTGCTTCTTTACGTGTAAACTATTCTTAACAAAATAATCTGGGTTTGAAATATCCCTGGAGGGTTATTGTTTAGTTAGTCCAGTTAACACAACAGTTTGCAGCAGAGGTATATTAGGTTTACATAAATCATCAGGTACACATGAAGTCTACATTATAATCATATAGTAAGGCATATATTAACTCACCAGTGAGGCACACAAGGCCCATACAGGGATACATTGAGTAGATATGGGGCTTTATTAGCAATAAAAGCACTGGGAAATGATAGGAGTCCATCTACAATTGAAAATAATGATTGCATGCAACTGAGTATCTGGATTGAATAGGATTATGTGAATAGAAAGGGGTCTCATCTAATTACTTCAAAGTCATGTGAAATGTATCCCCTCCCATAGATTTACTGATATCTTATTTCATGCATACTTTCATTTCAATTATGTTACTTTCATATCCACTTAACTTACATATATGGGGCTATGAGGGTATGGGGCACATCATCTCTCAACCCATTTCTGTTATTTGAATTTAGTGGTTTAGCTTTTGGCCTATTCATTACATGTATTCTAGACATTCTATCAAAATGTTGTTGACAAATTACACAGGGCTTTGTTATTTGTAGAGTTTGTGCTGAAAAGAGATACATAGTGCCGTCACAGATGGGGAGGCCTCAACACTAATTACCCACACAAACAAACCATCTCCAGCACTACCCGGAATTCTGTATTATGTACAGTAAGCATGGGCTTGGTGTATGTTTCAGGCCCATCTCACAACCCTTTCCATCTTCCTACAACCTTGCTTCATAAAGTTCCTAGAATTGACTAATTAATAGAAATCTGGGAGTCTTGGGGACAGAAGATGGAGAAGAACAGGAGTAATTTAGAGAAATAAGTTCAAGGATTGCTAAATGCTATGCATCAATGATGGAAATAAAACGTTTATAACTATAATACTATTATAGATAGCTACAATAGACATGTTCCGACGATCACATATGTCATGTACTAGGCAAGTAAATGATTGCCCTCCTATGAAGTGATAACAGAGTAACACAAGTGTTTACACTCACCTTGATGTTGGCTTGTAACATCAAATACTGTGATCTGCTCTTCATAGTATGTTTGATCTGAATGTATTTAATGTGGTTATATACCTCCATTTCAGGTGAGTCATTTGAAGTGAGTCAGGTCTTAAGACCTTGAGTCAGAATTTAAGATCACCGATTGAAGAAATTATGATTTATTGTCTCATGAGGATCTGATCTTATCTAATAACATCTATGATTCACCATTATCACATGCAGCAGTATGTAGGCTATCTATGGCAAATACTATATGAGTCAGGTCGCCTAGAAATGTTCAATTGCTTCCGAATTCCATGAATCCTATCTTTGAGGCTCAATTACATCGAAATTATAAAATCTTAGGAATTCCTTGCTTTTCGTGGTCTTGTAGTGGTATGAAGGCACCTAGAGTCGCATTTCCATGCATGTCAGACTCTATTTTCCTAGTAGGGCATTAATATACAAATGGTACACCTGTATTTTGCATTAATTATTTTGTGCAGAAATAGCATTCTTAGACTGAAATAAAAAGTATTGATAGACTCCACCTGATAAAGGCCCAATAAGCTGAAAGCTTGTGTTTAATAAACAACATCAACAACAACTTTATATCTTCTAAATGTCAACATCATTTCTTTACTCAGCTCTATCAGTATATACAGTCTAGATGAGAGAGTCCCTTCAAACAAAGGTAAAGCCTCTTGTCTCAAACCGCAGAGTGCCATTATAATCCTATTAAGACCGCAAAATGTCATTGTATTCACATTAAAACTATGAGTTATAGGCCAGGAAACCGATTACCGAAGTAGGCTGAAATACCATTCTTGTTGGACCTTAGGGTTTGAACCTAGAGTGTATAGCGATACCCACTCCCCTCTAAACTATTATTAAAAACTCATAGGAGTAGCCTAAATACATCTAAAGAAACGGGAGGTCTCTGCAAATTTGTCTCAATCTGAGGATGTTTTATAATAAGATCTGTAATAAGATTTTTTTTCTTTCATGAATATTATCAGCATAATATGCATATCATAGTTTCCCCTATTGGTGGTTTAGCCATTTCTTTGGCAAAAAAGTGGCAATAAAAATAATATCTCCTATATTTTCCCCAAAAAACATTTAGTAAATTGTCGGATTCCTTTTATGAAGTAGAAAAAAATGGCTCCACAATCCGTTTATAATATTATATGCATATAACAGTTACCCCTATCAGAGTTTGCAATTTATGTTTGCCAAAAAGTGGCAATAACAATAATATCTCCTATATTTTCCACAAAAAAAGTTTAATAAATGGTCGAATTCCTATAACGAGTACAAAAGCTGTCACTACAATCCAAGTGCCGAAGGCACTTGTATTGTACCAATGTTGTGCATTGACACTATAGCTATAACACTTTGCTTCACTCACCCATGCAGTGGGTGTGTGAAATCCTTTGGTAGCTTTCAATGCTAGGGCAACATTCAAGGGAGAGGTTAGTGTGTGCAGAACCTCATGACTTTGGTAGACAATTGTTGATATCAGAGGCTCTTTGGCTCAGATATGAGTAAGTCCCGTTTACTGTATAGTCATTATAATATTAATGTTCAACGTCATGAACTTGCTCCATTTTTCATTAACAAATTTGAAGTTACCAGCATATTGAACAACTGGAAAGCCTGAACGGACGGGTCAAATGCACATTTCTTGGTTGCTTGCTTGATAATTCAAGAATAAGGTTATTCAATTAAATTCATTGTTTATTTGAGCAATGTAAATTCCAGGCGGATGTATACACTTTTTTTCCACTTTACAAACTTATGGCCTATATGGAGAATGGGTCTCATGTGGGCCAGAATTTCAGAAAATGTACAATTGGCAGCTGTATAGATTTAGTAAATTCTGCTAAATTAGGTTGCAATTTGGTCAATACTAAGGAAGATTTGAATATATTCGACATTGCATTGATTCTAGCAATCTGTTTGGTTAGGTTGAATTGTATTTTGAACTTTATTTTCGTGTGAAATTTGTGTTATTTGAGAAGATTGGTGAATGTGAATTGTACATTTTCTGAAAATCTGCCCCATGTCTCAGTCTCAGATGTTTCTTCCAACAGAGCCCTCTACTTATTAAGATAACATATGTTTCCCCACAGTAGATTTCCCCACAGTAGATATAAATATAGTGTGGGGTAATCTTGACATGCTGACACATGTGTTGGTTTGGGGGTATTTTTCTCACCAATTGTAATCTATTCACAATAGTCACGAGGAAAGAGGCGACCCAGGGACAATCTTGGTCAATATCCATACCTAAATAGTTGTAATTACTGTTTTGTTCAATCTCATGTGCCCCTATATATATTTTTTTCTCGTCTTACTTGTTTTTGGTTCTTGTTGTGCCATTGTCATAATTTTACTTTTGCCAAAATTCAAAGAAATTTTATTTTGCTTGCACCATTTGTATACTTTCAGTGTGTTATCAGCAGTGCAAATTGGTATACATACTGAAAGAATATGTCATAGGCCATGCTTTTGGATTTCATTACCCTGGTGTACCTATATACTTGATAATAATGAATAATGTTTTCTTGTCATTCCGACTAGAAATATGTAGCTGCGGCCCTGACCCCATGGCCCTTTTTAAGAAGCGTTTTGGGATGACAATGAAGGGGCCGTGTATGTAAAGTTATCAAATTGGATGCTACCTTAATGCATTAGTTCATGGGAGACTAACATATGAAAGTTTGTAGTACTATATTATGCTGACAGTAAATATTTTTAATTCATGTATCCAAATACAAAAATGTTAAACCTTGACCAAAGATGAAATGTGAAATACATGCATAAGGGGAATGTATCACCCTAAATCAAGATTTCTAACTGAGTGATACAACTTACTTTCACACATATTTTATGTAAAACTACTGGAGTTATTATGAATTTAATCATCACATGTGAGGAGAGGGTCTATCTTTAATTAAACGTGAAAAACATTATCTACCTTATAGTACAGCCACACAAAAAAAACGCTCAGACTATTCTAGTATAATTTTGAACTACTTAACATTCAAGATGTCCTCTTTGAATTAAAATCAGATAATTTGCCATTCTGACAGCAATTGTACATTTATGTGCCACCTGACCCATATGTTAACATGTGGGCGGTTGGCCGATAAACATGCTATGGGATTAAGATAGGAACTATTCCTTTGGAGATAAAGCCACCCTCACATGAATGGACTTATATCTCAGTGTATATACACTCTAAGATAAGTATGGACACATGTTATCTGAATCACCAAATCATTATTTCATTATGAGTGTGTCTATGCCTCATGCATACTGTAAATGTATTAACGTTCGCGCAGTATTTAATTTCGCCATTTTCGCGCACCACCCTTGTGCGTGAAAATAAATACTGTGCGAAAGGTATACTAATTGCATAAACAAGGTGTGAGACTTCCTTGGTGTGAGACTTATAGCTAAAGTATTTAGTGCGTGAAAATGTATCTGCGCGAAAATAAATATGTTTACCGTATATCATAACAAAGCTTCTACACCATTTATGATGAGTTATTTGACTTAGGATTCTGCTTCATTTACACCTATGCTTGAATGTCGATCCCTTCCTTCTTATAAGTGAAAATAAATCAAAGGCCAAGAACAAAAAAGTGCTAAATACTTTTTCAAATCTTTATTCAGCTATGGTCCAGCTACAGTTAGTATAGGTTATTTACAATCCCCAGTTCAACATTATGGTTGTCTTCCACTGGATGATTCATTTGTTATTTTTTCAGAATAGTCATCCTCACCTAAGGGGTTCAAGCTGATGTCAGAAGTACCTTTAGACATTGTGGTTATACTTCATCACTTTTTGCCATTATTGGATTAATGACCGACATTCATAGCAATGGAAGCTATGAATCATTTCAGTCCCTGACTAAGTAATAACCCCTACCTTATTCTAGCCAGTGATTAAGAATCACCTGATGTAGCTTATGTCAAACATTCAATAATTATTCCAATCTCTCTATGATGTACATGTAGTCTGAGCCTTCCAGAAGTAGGTCCCTACATTGCTCTCTCTAGCATTACGTGTTTATAGACTACATGTACATCATAGAGAGATTGGAATAATTATTGAATGTTTGACATAAGCTACATCAGGTGAGCCTACCAAAAGTAGGTCCTGTCCCGCACTATTTGTGTGATTCACATAATATGTGTACTCTGCTTCTCCTGAATAAACTCAGACTTGATTTAGCAGTCCTTGAATTGACTTCTTTAAAATACTCCTGTCCCTTCTCTTACTTCTCTCCCCAAGACTCCCATAGTGTCTATCAATTAGTCAATGAACTATTCTATCTTCATCCTGACTTTTCAATACCTTGGCGTAAAGTGGGGTCAGATTTTTGTACAATTTCAACCCAGATTAAGTTTCACGATCGAATTATCTAAGTACTGGTTTGCCAATATTTATAGTGTAGTATTTTTTAAAAGCATATTTTACACTAGTTCAGATTCATTTGGAATTAAAATAGGATGACCATTGAGGCTTTTCACCATCCGGGTATCAGATCTAAAAATGCAGCAAACTCTATTAGCCTAAAATGTACAATGAGGCAGGGACCATTCCAGGTCCTATACCTGTCACGTTTTTGTACTGCTTATTGTCCTAAAAGCCATGCACCACTTGTTAAAATGCTATATCAATAAGATTGGAGAATATGCGATCAGCTTTCTGACACCCAAATTGTGGACACTAATCCTCCTTGGATTGGCTAAATAAGTATGATCTATTATACACACTTGCACAGTCAATTAATTCTACCAACAAAAATACTTTGACTTGTTATGAGTCTCTTCCCTGATAGCAATGTTAGTCCTGAGGATTGTGTTGTGACCTAGATCACCGGGCTAATCCACTGGAAGTAAGTCCTGCTTCACTAAACATCCACTGAGTATAGGAGACTTAACCCTTCATTTGAGTCTCTTCCGATGCAAGGACAGTTCACTATAGATGAGATCCTTAGCAGAACAGTTCTTTTAAGTCCTAACACTATGGTATCTTAATCCCACCATGGAGGAACAGTACAGCATCCAAGATGGCTACTACCCCACTGTCTCCTTGTGTGCTTAGACAATCTCACTGGAATTCCACTCTTATTACTCGATAAAAGATCAATGTATATAAGTCCTGACCATAACTCAGTGACTATAGAGAAATAACTCCAAAGCTCTACAACTGGATCTGAAAAGGAAAAACCACCAAGGTGATACACTTGTGTGTGTAGGCTTCAAATCTCCATCAGGATCCTCAATATCAACATTTCTCATACAAGTACTGTTTAAATGATATGATAAGCTGCATGTAGCTGGGGATCCCATGTCTTCTTCCACTTACCTGAGATGCTGGATCCAGAATGAATATGGAATATATAAAAGTAGCAGACATCATTGATAATTATAGGAGAGTATAAGGATGAGTCCCCTCTACAAGCAATAGACTATATCATTCTGTACATGTATGGACAAAGGTCCCTGGACATGTGCAATGGGTCCTCCCCAATACTCTCTGGTGGTGGCACCTGGTGGAAATAGGAATAACTAGACATTCCTTATCAGCAGCTCTCCTGACTACTTGACTATGATTACTTGGCTTATCTCTAATATGTTTGTGAGTGTCATTACCAGCAATAATATACACACAATCACAGCATGAGTGGGTGATACAGATAGCCCTGGTATGTGGAGTGCACTGATAGTAGCTGACACTAGCGGAGTCCAGGAGGTATGTGGCACCAGATTAGGACTATTATCATCACAATTTAATGGGAAAGAAGGGAAGTCTTGGGCTATTTACTTTCATAAATATGGATTGTTTTTGTAGGTTCCCTTCCCCCAACTGCCCCAAACCATAAATAACCACCACCCACCCCACACCCGTCCCTGGTGCCATGTAGACGGGGCCTACATGGCACGCTGTGCTAGTCTGTGTTGATGCGTGAATCAGATGCGCATGGTGCGAGACAGATCGAGCCTGGTCATGACTAGAACTAGAAGCCTATAGGCCCCTATATGGCATTGGAAAGTGGCGGTATGTGCATTACCAGTACTGTAGAGACCCTAAGAACCCTGATGTTTTGCTTCTCAAAAATGTTAAGGATGACAAATCTGTAGTTCGTTTCTCCTGTGGACTGCGAAAACATAGGAAGTTGGGTGATCGAGGCGACTTTCCTAGACTCATTTATAGCCACTTGGGCTGATGCGTCTAGTGTTAAAGTAGTGTACAGGCAATAGCTGTCACTATGGGATTGTAGTGTTAAAGTAAAGTACTGACAGTGGCTGTCACTATGGGTGTCTAGTGTAAAATAGCGTATCCACTTACACGTCCAATTGGTACGACCGTCGACCATCGACCGTCGGCCCTCAGCCACCGTTCGACTGTAGCCACAGCGGACGGTGGCAGTGGACGGTCCCCGGTATTTACTTACACGTCCAAATATATGCCACACATTGACCGTCGAGCAGTATTTCTTTCATTAAGCCTTGAATCAAGGTCGATTTCAAAGTATTTTCATAACCAAAGAAAATCAGATTTTGATCATTTTAATTCTGGAAAATGTGAAAGACGAAATGTGGCCAATAATAACATTTTTTTTTATCATCTGTGTCCTTTTTCGTCTGATCAAAATAATTACATTTTGATTCTTTTTGTGGAAAATTTTGAAGCGATTTTGTTATCATGAATGGTAAAATTTGGGGAGATTTGAAAATTTAAGGAAGTTTTCAATTGGGAGAATAATATATATAGGGAGTCCCTTCTAGTGGCTACTCAATGTAGGCCTATGTTTATTTACTCTCTCTCTCCCCACTCTGTCTCGTCTCCCCCTCTCTCCTCTCTCTCCCTTTATCTCTCTCTACCATCCCTCCCCTCTTTCTCTCTCCCTCTTTCTTTCTGTTTTATTCATTTGAGGCCAATATTTATTTAATGGTTACAAAAATACGCACACAATTTTTTATGTTGTTGTAACGGGGGTCTAGCTTTCATTAATAAATAAATTAATAATGGCATGAATCATTCTCTCAGTGATACAATATGTGAGAAACACCAGGGCACATGAATGAATAAATAAATAAATAAATACAATTTTGAACAAATTGAGTCAAATTGAGCCACAAGCAAAAAACAGTAGGACTATGTAACAGGTTTCTTGCCTATACCACATTTGTAAAAATCAAAAGAAGAGACCGAAAACCTCCCGTCTGCTGGAGACTCTTCTTCAACAGTAATCTTTGGTCAATAAACATGTTTTCTAAATCTAGATCTAACGGGGGTCTAGAGGGTGACCATGTCGCCGTAACGGGGGTATAGGAGGGAGGGGGTCTGGAGGGGGGTTGAAACTATTTTTTCTAAATTTTTCCCTACTAATTTTGCCTCTAAATACCTAAATATAACTTATATTAGTTTATGTACAAGAAAAAATAAATCAATGGAAGCAATTTTTAAAAAATATAAATTTTCAGCCCTGGATGGCCAAATGATGCACTTTTGGTGGCTCATGTATATAACCCGCTCTCCAAATAGATTTCTTTAACAACGCCTTAGAACTAAATGTTGCCAGGGGGATGGGGGGAGGGATAGCTCAGCATACTAAAGCTAGTATATATTTGTGATCGATTCGGCGAAATGATTTAATTAATAATCCTGGCGATGTTAAATATCAATATTAAATAATATGGAGATCGATAAAAAAAAACAATAGCAACAATATGAAAAAAAGCCTCACAAATAAATCCTGTTTCCTCACAAAAGTACAAGAGCCTGCATGGCCGTAATGCAAAAAGTATGAGGTTAGGCTATACAATGAGTAGAGTTTAAATCATTCCCAATTAATCTACATCAATTTCAATCGAATAATCATTGTACTAAGGTACTACCAGACATCAAGACAATGTATTAAGGCCATGAGAACACTTTTTATGGTATAACAACCAAAAACAAAAAAATATTTTGGGGGTGGGGTACCGTCGGACGGTGACCCTCCCGTCCAAATCTAAATTTTTAGATATGGACGGGAGGGTGTCCCGTCGAGGGACCGTCGGACGGGAGCACCCGACCGCTCGACGGTGGCTGCGGTATCCACTTGCACGTCGAGCGGTCGCTAGGGTAACCGTCCGACGGTGACCACTCAGCGGACGGTCGACGTGTATGTGGATATCGTGCTTTAAAGTATTGTACAGGCAATAGCTGTCACTATGGGAGTCCAGAGGTATACCTGCCAAGAGTTAATTGGTTCTACATTGGTAATACAGTACAGTTGTATAGGGAATGGTGGTTCATTCCTTCCACTGGTTATACAGTACAGGTGTATAGGGAATCATTGTTCATTCCCTCCACTGGTTTCTCTCCACCCCTACCACCCTCCATAATGAACGTTTTCTCGCAGCTGATGTTGTTTGATTTAAGTAGGCTAGCTCTCTCATATACTGGCTGCAAACCCTCTAAGCAATCTGCCCATGCCCTATGGGTATTTTAATGTTAAATGAAACATGCTCACATCTCTGTTGATACTAAGGGGGGTCTGAAAGTTATCGTTTAACCCAGGGGTCTCGAATGGGTAATAAGGCCCCTGATTAATTTGATTGGCTTGATTAAGCTGATTAGTTGGGTTAATCCTCAGAGAAGGAGGTGTTGGTTCTCTAGGTGTTAACACCCTCTCTCTCTGATTATTTAAGTCCCTTTCGTCAATCTGGTTTTCCTCTACAGCATTCCCCTCAATATTATTATCGACGTTTAAACCGACCTGTGGCTGATCTTCCTGCAAAGCTTGTGCTTGTTGATTCACGACTGGATTAACTGCTTCCACAGCTGGGTCAGGCTCCTGCCCTTCCTCTAGGTTAAGTTCAACTCGTTCTTGATGATCTTGCTCGTCTTCAACGAGCTGCTCCTCTTCGTCTGACACGTTCTCTATTTGTTGCTCGTGCCCAATATTATTTCCAGCCAACTGCTGTACGTTTCTGTTGATAATTTCGTCAATTAAGTCCACATTAATATCGTTGTTCACTACCTCCTCCTGCTGATTTTCATGAACTGGTGGTGGAGGTAATGGAATTGCTCCTGGGTTTAATCTTGCATTCACATTTGGAACATTTTCCATGTCCTGAGGCACCTCGTAAGGGTCTTCAAAGTCCAATTGCCTCGGCTGCTGATTCAAGATTTTTCCTCGTCTTTGTCCTCTCGTGACTATTGCCTGCGGTAACGCTGCTAAACGCTCAACAGATCGTTTAATCTTGTCGAACAAGGCCAACTCAGGCGTATTCGCAGCCTCTTCCATAGCTCAAAAACATGCTTCAAATTGCAAATGAACTCGCTTTTTGTGAGAAAAAAAACGAAGCAACTGTTTAATGGTAATCTCAACTACAGGCTCCTCCAGGAGGTTACATGCATAATCATGAGGGGGCGGAGCCCTTACGTAATATCCATGGCATAGCATGTATAAGTAGACTTGCACAGTCCAAGCTAGTTAAGTATAATTAGCGATTTTAAGTAATGTGATAATAGGTGATAATTAATAATAATATAAATATAATGAGGTTACACAATGTTACGTAATGTTACATAACAACACTGGGTCAAGGCTTGATTCAGGAGGAAGTTTGTCCGCCTCCATTTCCGTCATTAGAAGTGAGTTGACATATAACACAATTCTTTAACAAAGCATTCCTAAGCTGAATCTTCTACCATGCTCTGCATGACTGAGGGCAGGGGGCAATGATCAATCTTGTTCTGGAAGCCTTTGCCTTTGCCACAAGGTCTTTAGGCTACAATGCCTGCCTATGAATAATACACATTTGTACTTGAGCCCGACAAGTTTTATGAGAAAGTCACCCGGGTGACATAATGTACAAGAGGGGGTGGATACAGGGAGAGATTGGTCGGGGGAGTGGGAGGAGTCCTTCTGCCCTCACTAGTCTCACCAGGCAACAGAGAAATCTCCCTATTACATGTCTGGTTCTCTACCACATCAACAACCAGTTGTATCATGGTAAACTAAGGTGACTACCTCACTACCAAGCACTAAAGGATGGCTTTATACATACTTTCTACTCAAGGTCATCAGGGCCATGAATAAAAGTATGTCTGACTAGGTTGGTGCTGAGTTATTAACTGCAGTCTGGTGAATGATAACTGATGCTTCTATTAGTGTAGAGGCTAGAGGTGAATAATAACCAATGGTTCTATTAGTGTAGAGGCTAGAGGTGAATAATAACCAATGGTTCTATTAGTGTAGAGGCTAGAGGTGAATAATAACTGATGGTTCTATTAGTGTAGAGGCTAGAGGTGAATAATAACCAATGGTTCTATTAGTGTAGATGCTAGAGGTGAATAATAACTGATGGTTCTATTAGTGTAGAGGCTAGAGGTGAATAATAACCAATGGTTCTATTAGTGTAGAGGCTAGAGGTGGATAATAACTGATGGTTCTATTAGTGTAGAGGCTAGAGGTGAATAATAACTGATGGTTCTATTAGTGTAGAGGCTAGAGGTGAATAATAACTGATGGTTCTATTAGTGTAGAGGCTAGAGGTGAATAATAACTGATGGTTCTATTAGTGTTCAGTCCCCGTTGGTTGGTCTGAGCTGGCCCGTTATAGACGCATAGAGGGCCAGTGGTCACTACCGGTCCCGCTGGCCCTCTATGCCTAGAGAACTTCCGGTAAACAGCCCAACCAACGGGCACTAAAGCCATTAGAACCTTCGTTTATTGTCCTCGCTGGCCCTCTATGCCTTCGGGAACCTGTCTCGGCCTCCGGCCTCGACAGGATTCCCGTCAGGCATAGAGGGCCAGCGAGGACAATAAACTCAGGCTCTAATTGCCCAAGAGGCTAGAGGTGAATAATAACCAATGGTTCTATTAGTGTAGAGGCTAGAGGTGAATAATAACCAATGGTTCTATTAGTGTAGAGGCTAGAGGTGAATAATAACTGATGGTTCTATTGGTGTAGAGGCTAGAGGTGAATAGTACCTGATGGTTCTATTAGTGTAGAGGTGAATAATAACCAATGGTTTTATTAGTGTAGAGGCTAGAGGTGAATAATAACTGATGGTTCTATTAGTGTAGAGGCTAGAGGTGAATAATAACCAATGGTTCTATTAGTGTAGAGGCTAGAGGTGAATAATAACCAATGGTTCTATTAGTGTAGAGGCTAGAGGTGAATAATAACCAATGGTTCTATTAGTGTAGAGGCTAGAGGTGAATAATAACTGATGGTTCTATTGGTGTAGAGGCTAGAGGTGAATAGTACCTGATGGTTCTATTAGTGTAGAGGTGAATAATAACCAATGGTTCTATTAGTGTAGAGGTTAGAGGTGAATAATAACTGATGGTTCTATTAGTGTAGAGGCTAGAGGTGAATAATAACCAATGGTTCTATTAGTGTAGAGGCTAGAGGTGAATAATAAGCAATGGTTCTATTAGTGTAGAGGCTAGAGGTGAATAATAACCAATGGTTCTATTAGTGTAGAGGCTAGAGGTGAATAATAACTGATGGTTCTATTAGTGTAGAGGCTAGAGGTGAATAATAACTGATGGTTCTATTAGTGTAGAGGCTAGAGGTGAATAATAACCAATGGTTCTATTAGTGTAGAGGCTAGAGGTGAATAATAACTGATGGTTCTATTAGTGTAGAGGCTAGAGGTGAATAATAACTGATGGTTCTATTAGTGTAGAGGCTAGAGGTGAATAATAACCACTGGTTCTATTAGTGTAGAGGCTAGAGGTTTATAATAACTGATGGTTCTATTAGTGTAGAGGCTAGAGGTGAATAATAACCAATGGTTCTATTAGTGTAGAGGCTAGAGGTGAATAATAACTCATGGTTCTATTAGTGTAGAGGCTAGAGGTGAATAATAACTCATGGTTCTATTAATGTAGAGGCTAGAGGTGAATAATAACTCATGGTTCTATTAATGTAGAGGCTAGAGGTGAATAATAACTGATGGTTCTATTAGTGTAGATGCTAGACGGTGGTGCCACCTGGTGGAAATAAGTATGATTACATGTTCCTTATCAGCAGGCCTCCCTCCACTTGTCTCTCCTCACATGACTTATCTCTACCTGAGTCTGTGGTGGTTCAGATTGCTTTATATACACTGCATCTATGTATACTATTGTCTGAGGTAGGGTAGAGCTATTACCCAACTGGGTTTTTTATGGAAAGCGGAATGCATATAACCGAAAATTGCGCATGCGCAAAAAGCAGCTCAATAGTAATTCAATGGGAACCGTACTTTCCGCACCCGCCAATGTCGGCCACTATATACGGGTTGCCGCGCTAAAAGCGGTTGCGCCAAATGCGCGTTGCCGTTTTTACCGGCCGGGAATTTTGTTGGCGCGAAATGCGGCCGACAAACTCGGGCGATTGAAGCGGTGGACTCGCATGCGCGACCGAAATCAGCGCATGTGTGAATGAAATCCGCGCATGTGTGGACCGAAATCCGCGCATGACACACCAATATTTTCGCCCGTCGTCAAATGCGCATCTTTTGCGTCAAATGCGGCCGTCAAATGGGCCTGGAGATGAAGGGGGGTAGGGTATGGGGAAGGAGGGGTATGTGGGTCAGATTTTCAGAAAATGTACAATTCCACTTCACCGATCTT
The DNA here is from genome assembly GCA_942159475.1 of Sthenelais limicola. Lineage (NCBI taxonomy): Eukaryota > Metazoa > Annelida > Polychaeta > Phyllodocida > Sigalionidae > Sthenelais > Sthenelais limicola. Next base: position 57,809,276 of record OW804102.1, on the reverse strand, counting down.
CTCATATAACCCTGATTTCAGAATACAGTTCAACCTAACCAAACAGATTGCTAGAATCAATGCAATCAATGCCCAATATACTCGAATTTATCTTGTCTTGTTTCTGAAAATCTGACTCATGTAACATGTACAATATAATGAAACGTAATTTTTTACGTTCACATACACCCCCTGTGCCTCCTCCTGGACATTCCCCTGTACCTCCTCCTGTACATACTCCTGTACATACCCCTGTACCTCCTTCTGTACGTCCTCCTGTACCCCCTCCTGTACCTCCAACCTGTACATCCTCCTGTACATATACCCCTGTACCTCCTCCTGTACCTCCTCCTGTACACCCCCTGTATCTCATCCTGTACGTCCTCCTGTACATACACCTGTAAATCCTCCTGTACACACCCCTGTCCATACCCCTGTATCTCCTCCTGTCCACCCCCCTGTACCTCCTCCTGTACATACCGCTGTACCTCCTCCTGTACATCCTGTACCTCCTCCTGTACACCCCCTGTACCTCCTCCTGTACATACCCCTGTACCACCAACCTGTACCTCCTCCTGTACATACCCCTGTACCACCAACCTGTACATCCCCCTGTACATACCCCTGTATCTCCTCCTGTACGTCCTCCTGTACATACACCTGTAAATCCTCCTGTACACACCCTGTACCTCCTCCTGGAGGATATACTGTAGGAAAAGCTGGATGAAGTACTGGAGGAGATACTGGAGGAGGGGGTACTAGTATTGTTACTGGAGGATATACTGGAGTAGCATTAATTGTGAAAAACAATGATAATACCACCATCAGATTTATTATGCACAAAAGATAGTTAACATAGGTTTGAATGGAACTGCAATTGAATCCTATGTTAATTCTTACTGCACAATTTTTAGTTTGCATAGGTTTGTATGGGATTCCCATTCAATCCTATGTTAATTGTCACTTCACAATTTTTAGTTTGCATAGGGCTGAATGGAACTCCCATTGAATTATATGTTAATTCTCACATCACTATTTTTTGTTTGTATAGGATTGAATGGAGGCTCAATAGACACCAGTGTTATTAGTTTATCATTATTTTTGGTGAGCACTGGAACATATGGTGGATAGTGCATGTTTTAATGGCATTCCCAGCCCTGGAGTAACCACACTTTTCCAAAATTATTCATGACACATTTTAGCAGATTGGACTAAATGTGGGGGGTACTGGAGGATGTACTGGAGGATGTTACTGCAAGAGGTAACTGCAGGAGGTTACTGGAGGAGATAAGTGGAGGAGGTTACTGGAGGAGGGTACTGGAGGAAGATACTGGAGGAGGTTACAGGAGGAGGTTACTGGAGGAGGTTACTGGAGGAGGTGACTGGAGGTGGGTACTGGAGGAGGGTACTGGAGATGGTTCTTGGAGGAGGGTACTGGAGGAGGGTACTGGAGGAGGGTACTGGAGGAGGGTACTGGAGCTGGGTACTGGAGGAGGGTACTGGAGGAGGTTACTGGAGGAGGTTACTAGAGGAGGGTACTGGAGGAGGTTACTGGAGGAGGGTACTGGAGGAGGTATTGGAGGAGGTACTGGAAGAGGTTAATGGAGGAGGTTCTGGAGGAGGTACTGGAAGGTATTACATGATAGAATAATGTGACAGGAATGTGCATCCCCCTGTACCTCCTCCTAGCTGTACCTCCCCCTATGCACCCATCTGTACTTCCTGCAGGAGGAGGTACAGACGGATGTACAGGAGGAAGTATGGGGGATGTACAGGAGGAAGTGCATGGAGATGAACAGGAGGAATTATGGGGCATTTACAGGGGGAAGTACAGGAGGATATACAGTGGGACTTAGAGGGGGAGGTACAGGAGGACATACAAGGGGATCTACAAGAGGAGGTACAGGGGGAAGTGCAGGGGGATGTACAGGAGGAAGTATGGGGGATGGTACACAGGGATGTACAGGAGGACATACAGCAGGACATTGTGCGGTCGATTCTAATGGCCGAATTCCCCGGCCGAATTCCCCGGCCGATTTTAGCGGCCGATTTTAGCGGCCAATTGTAGCAGCAAGCCTGCATCTATATAGATGCACATATGGGCACATGGATGTAGACACAGGCATATGTATACATGTATGTACGTCTGCATACACACATGCATATATATGCATATATGACATGGCATGATGCGTACATATATACACAAACATATATATTATATATGCATACATGTGTATATCTATACATATTTATGCATACATGTATTTATACTTGTATACAAGTATACAGGTATGTATATATGTATCCATATATATATATATATGTATATGTATATATATATCATATAAATATGCATGTATACAGTATGCATACAATACATATAAAATGTATGCATATATAATGTATACATGTATATAAAATGTATGCATAATATGTATACATAATATGTCCGTATACATGTATACTGTATGTATATATGTGCATAGACGTACATATGTGTACAAAAATTCATGCATGTAGGCATAATATGTATGTAGATGTATCCATACTTGTATACGCATGCACATATACATACACAAGGATAGAGAGAGGAAGGAAGGGAGGGAGAGAAGGGGGCGGAGAGGTTGGGTTGGGGTGGGGAGAGAGGGAGGAAGAGAGGAGAGAAGAGAGAGGGGGAGAAAACGAGGGAGTTAGATGAGCCAGACCAATCAGAGATATATAGAGTGGCCGGCCGCAATTGTCGGCTGTACTTGGCGGTCGTAATTGGCGGCCGTAATTGGCGGCCACAATAGGCGGCCGCAGGTAGACACATTTTGGAAAATGTTAAGCCCGCTTATTCAGAAAGAATCATTATATAATCATAAAATTCATACATGTCAGGATGATATTAAATGAGGGGTCTTGGAGAATATACTGTAAGAGATACTGGAGGAGGGGATTCTGGAGGAGATACTGTAGGAGATAGTCGATGTAGGGTACTGGAGGAGATACTGGAGAAGTGGCTACTGGAGGATATACTGAGGGACGAGGTATTGTAGGAGATATCCATAATACCATATACGGTATCATGGCTCAATATCATATAGATCACCGTTTCCGCTTATATGGGTCAGATTTTCAGAAAATGTACAATTGGCAGCTCTACACATTTAGTAAATTCTGCTCAATTGCCCTGAAAAATGAAGAATACCGGGTATATCTGAAAATATTTGGTATCACATTGATTTAAAGTATCTGTTTTGTTATGTTAAACTGCATTTTGAAGCTCATTTCCGTAAATGTGGGTTATTTGAGAGGATTGGTGAAGGAGAATTGTACATTTCTTGTTTATTAATGATTAACCTAGCCAAACAGATTGATGATATTTCTGTCTGGTTTGAGGTATAGGCCCTATTGTTTATATACCTGTGTTTATTGTAGTCATTGATTATACATATAGAATGAGGACATGTAATGTGCATGTGTATGTATACATGTATGTATATATATATATATATATACATACACGGGTCAGATTTTCAGCAAATGTACAATTGACAGCTGTAATCGTTTAACAAATTCTGCAGAATTAGGCTGCAATTTGGTCAATACTAGGTAAATTCGAGAATATTTGGTATTGCATTGATTCTAGCAATCTGTTTGGCTAGGTTGAACTGTATTTGGAACTTTATTTTCGTCTGAAATTTGGGTTATTTGAGAGGAATGGTGAAGTTGAATTGTACATTTTCTGAAAATCTGACCCATATACAGGTGTATGTACATACATGTATGCATGTGTACATGTACATACTCAATTATTATACATGTATAATGTACATGTATGTAATGTATATGTATTATATATATATATGAATGCCTGTATATAATTATACATGCATTCATATATGAGCAATTCCACCAATTGGTCGACATACGGCTGAATATTCTTAATTTTTTTAAATTGCTTCTATTGAGTTATTATTTTTCGTACATTAACTACACATATTGCAGATAATATAGACGAAATTGGAAAGGTTAATAATGAATATTGTAGTCAGGGCAGCTTCGTGGAGTCTGTGACAGGAACTAGCTCATATGGGTACAGAGGAAGTGTACATATTTCTACATTAATTAGCAATAAATAAAATGATGTATGCCCGTAATGTTTTTAATTATTGTGTACTTCATAGGTCTTCACACACGGGTCATAATGCTTTTTAGTTTGTGAAGATATTCCAACTAGAAGAAAAGTTACAGCCAAAAAACGATTCAGCAATGGTAATGGTAATGGCAGCTGATCAGACATGAACATGAACATGGCATTTCTTTGCATATTTCGGCCGCCATTGTCGGCGACAAAAGCGGCCGCCATTGCGACGAAAGCGGTACCAGTTCCGAAATCGACGGCTAGACTACCAAAATCGACGGCTAGACTAACCGAGAATTGCGGCCGTCTGTGCGAAAAAAGCGGCTACCTTGCCGTGGAAGTCGGGTGAGTTTCCCGTCGATTATGGTAATGTTGCGATAAAAACGGTTGCCGCTTTTTGCGCATGCGCAATTTTCGGTTATATGCATACCGCTTTCCATAGTTTTTACACTCTTTCACCTTTGCTATAAAAACTGTTGTTTGAAACTTCTATTTTAACATTTTAATTCATAGCGAACCTGTCGGGGAATAACATGAACATATGAGTACTGACTAAATAGTTATGTTTTATCCCAAGAAAATTCCCTAGGGCAGAGTGTATTGGAGATATATTGATCTGTATATGAATATAATCTAGGTTAGTGGTATAGCCTAGATCTAATGACAAAGGGGAAGAGTTCCATCTTGTTTAGACTATAAACATGTAATGCTAGAGAGAGCCAATCAGACTAATTACTGCACAGGTGTCTACACACTATATATAATTACAGGTGTCTAGTTGCGCCATGCTTCACCTAGTGTGGACTTGTGGCCTAGACTGTACCACAGTCCACCTGAGTCCATGTAACTGTTATTTACATCTCAGGACCAGGCACTGCAATAATGTGGGTGAAGAAGGAATTATTTCTAGCTCATCTAAACAGTTTAGTTACTAATACATTTATTGTTTAACAGAGTACCATGTAGGGACAACTCCCTGCTTCCTCCAACTTTAGTCTCTACCTTGAAGTTCCTTGTGCTATAACTACCTTTAGACTAAAAGGATTAATAACCTCTATTCTGGGACTGCTGGTGCACTGTCTGTGCATAAACCTGCAGTACATAATCAAACAGTGCACCCGCAGCCCCTGCATATTTCTAGAACCTAGGAATCTAACCATTCTTTTATTTTAGATTCTTTTTCTGTAATGTCTGTATTTCCTTCCATTTCCTGACCTGCACTTGAATATCTGAGAATGTCAGAGGCACTCTACCAACAATGTATTAAAGAGATCATACATTAAAGGTACTTAACTCACCTATAAAGTATTTAATATGTTACCCTCAGTCCTCACAAGGCTAATGTGGTTCTACTATAGAACTGAGGAGTGGAGAACCACAATTATAGCCTCAGGCATTATAACACATGTGATACACCTGTTATCACATGGAAGAAAGACATCATTTCTAGATATATAAAATACTCTACCAGAGTGTACCTCAGCGTGCAGTGTAGTGGTGTAGAGTGGAGGACACCTGCCTCTGTATAGCGGCAGCATGTGTTGTGTATTAGGTATAGAGTACCATGACCTGGTGTGACCTGATATACATGATATCCCTGTGCTCTGTGCACACCTGAGTATGCTATCACTACAGCTATGTAGAGTACCATATCTATATAGATCTGTGTCAGGGCTTCTACATTATAATGTGGGACTGGATATTGGTGTTAACTCATGGGAATGTCTCTTGCATGCCCCCTCCCCTCCTCACTTCCCTCCCCTCAACCATTCATGGAACAATAACAAGTCTCTGAACAGACAGTTCACTCAGGAAGCCAGCCTAGCCCACATGTGAGTAGTGAGGTATAGAGAGGTAGGCAGCTAGACTATACAAAGTCCACCACTGTGTACAGGGTGGCACTCCATAGTGAAGGCCCCCCGTGTCTGCCTGTATATATGGATACCAGTACTGTGAGGCATAGAGAGGCAGGCAGCTACACTATACCAAAGTCCACTCAGTGTACAGGGTAGCACTACATAGTGAAGGCCCCGGTGCCTGCCGCTCTATACTAGGTAGTCAATCCTAACTCAACTCAATGGCTGGTCCGGGGAGCATGTGTAGTAAGGCATAGAGTAGGAGGCTCCATCTCAGTGTGCAGTGTAGTGCAGGTCCCCCTTGCCTGCCTGTGTATATGGGTAGTGAGAGGCAGGCAGCTATACTAGTCCAAAGTCCACTCAGTGTACAGGGTAGCACTACATAGTGCGGGTCCCCTGTGCCTGCCCGTCTGTATGCGTAGTGTGACGTATAGAGAAGACTCGGTCACCAGTGTGATCCCATTGGCACTGTCCTATTCCTGAATGGGAAATACCTCCCTGTTAAATCTGATATTTGTCAATTAGAATTACATGAATTAAAATATGCAGGCTTACTTACATTGATACTTCTACGTAGTATGACATATTGAAATATTTTTTTTCCAACTTCATACTTTAAATATATTACACATATATATTTATTTCTGGTCTATCCATATGTTTTTATATACTTTTTGGAAACCTTTGGTGATTCCTATTAGGTGTAAGTTTTAGAAATTAGTCTTTTTTGTGTTCTCAGTCATACAATAGCAATGCCATTATTGACTTAGTTTCTAATTAAATAGATATTTCCATGGGAAACTCTCTCACGTATTCTCTCTCCTTTTCTCTTTCTCTCTCCTTGCTCACCCTTTTCTCTATCCACCTTTCTCCCGCTCACCCAGTTTTTTCTCTCCTCCCTCCCCCTTCTTTCTCTGACCTTTCTCCCACTCCCCTTCTCTCCCCCTGTCTCTCTTCTCTCTTTCCTTTCTCCCTCTCTCTCTTTCCTACCCTCTCTGTCTGTATTTTATTCTGCCTCTTCTCTGCTTTGCTGACTCACTTCTTTCTTTTTCTCTTCTCCACTCTTTCATTGTTTTCCTCTTCCCTCTCCCTCCTCTTTCTCTGTCCTATCCTTCCCTATCCTTGCCCCTCTCCCTGTCTCTGTCCTGTTTCTCTTTCTCTTGTATGTCCCCTGATTATTAAAATTATGTTATTCTGGCACTAGTTTAGAGCCAGACAAACTTTACCAATATACAAATAGTCCAAACATCCCAAGGAGGACACAGCTTCACTCTTTATCTCCTGAAGTGGTAAGGCCCCTGGACCTTATATGATTCAAAGTAAATATAAGGTAATACTAGTGTACCAGAAACCTATTTACACCATAGTGTTGTGTACATAATGATGTTGACAGGAGCATTAATATAGGTTAGGAACAAGTGCATTATAGCCCATTCCCTGCACCTTTAGCTGCACTGAAGACTCAACACACAAGTGTGGAACTGGTGCTAGAGACTTGTGCTTTAATAGACTGTTACACAATTGTTATGTATAAAGTTGTTTGAAGACTAAACACACAAGGGTGGAACTGGTGTTAGAGACTAGTGCTTTGATAGACTGTTACACAATTGTTATGTATAAAGTTGTTTGAAGACTAAACACACAAGGGTGGAACTGGTGCTAGGGACTGGTGCTTTGATAGACTGTTACACAATTGCTATGTATAAAGTTGTTTGAAGACTAAACACACAAGGGTGGAACTGGTGCTAGTGACTAGTGCTTTGATAGACTGTTACACAATTGTTGTATATAAAGTTGTTTGAAGACTAAACACACAAGGGTGGAACTGGTGCTAGGGACTAGTGCTTTGATACACTGTTACACAATTGTTATATATAAAGTTGTTTGAAGACTAAACACACAAGGGTGGAACTGGTGCTAGGGACTAGTGCTTTGATACACTGTTACACAATTGTTATGTATAAAGTTGTTTGAAGACTAAACACACAAGGGTGGAACTGGTGCTAGGGACTAGTGCTTTGATAGACTGTTACACAATTGTTATGTATAAAGTTGTTTGAAGACTAAACACACAAGGGTGGAACTGGTGCTAGGGACTTGTGCTTTGATAGACTGTTACACAATTGTTATATATAAAGTTGTTTGAAGACTAAACACACAAGGGTGGAACTGGTGCTAGGGACTAGTGCTTTGATAGACTGTTACACAATTGTTATGTATACAGTTGTTTGAAGACTAAACACACAAGGGTGGAACTGGTGTTAGGGACTGGTGCTTTGATAGACTGTTACACAATTGTTATGTATAAAGTTGTTTAAAGACTAAACACACAAGGGTGGAACTGGTGCTAGAGACTGGTGCTTTGATAGACTGTTACACAATTGTTATATATAAAGTTGTTTGAAGACTAAACACACAAGGGTGGAACTGGTGCTAGAGACTGGTGCTTTGATACACTGTTACACAATTGTTATATATAAAGTTGTTTGAAGACTAAACACACAAGGGTGGAACTGGTGCTAGGGACTAGTGCTTTGATAGACTGTTACACAACTGTTATATATACAGTTGTTTGAAGACTAAACACACAAGTGTGGAACTGGTGCTAGGGACTAGTGCTTTGATACACTGTTACACAATTGTTATATATAAAGTTGTTTGAAGACTAAACACACAAGGGTGGAACTGGTGCTAGAGGCTTGTGCTTTGATGGACTGTTACACAATTGTTATGTATAAAGTTGTTTGAAGATTAAACACACAAGGATGGAACTGGTGCTAGAGACTAGTGCTTTGATAGACTGTTACACAATTGTTATGTATAAAGTTGTTTGAAGACTAAACACACAAGGGTGGAACTGGTGCTAGAGACTAGTGCTTTGATAGACTGTTACACAATTGCTATGTATAAAGTTGTTTGAAGACTAAACACACAAGGGTGGAACTGGTGCTAGGGACTTGTGCTTTGATAGACTGTTACACAATTGTTATATATAAAGTAGTTTGAAGACTAAACACACAAGGGTGGAACTGGTGCTAGAGGCTTGTGCTTTGATAGACTGTTACACAATTGTTATGTATAAAGTTGTTTGAAGACTAAACACACAAGGGTGGAACTGGTGCTAGAGGCTTGTGCTTTGATGGACTGTTACACAATTGTTATGTATAAAGTTGTTTGAAGACTAAACACACAAGGGTGGAACTGGTGCTAGGGACTTGTGCTTTGATAGACTGTTACACAACAATTGTTATGTATAAAGTTGTTTGAAGACTAACCACACAAGGGTGGAACTGGTGCTAGGGACTTGTGCTTTGATAGACTGTTACACAACAATTGTTATGTATAAAGTTGTTTGAAGACTAAACACACAAGGGTGGAACTGGTGCTAGGGACTTGTGCTTTGATAGACTGTTACACAATTGTTATATATAAAGTTGTTTGAAGACTAAACACACAAGGGTGGAACTGGTGCTAGGGACTTGTGCTTTGATAGATTGTTACACAATTGCTATGTATAAAGTTGTTTAAAGACTAAACACACAAGGGTGGAACTGGTGCTAGAGACTTGTGCTTTGATAGACTGTTACACAATTGTTATATATAAAGTTGTTTGAAGACTAAACACACAAGGGTGGAACTGGTGCTAGGGACTTGTGCTTTGATAGACTGTTACACAATTGTTATGTATAAAGTTGTTTGAAGACTAAACACACAAGGGTGGAACTGGTGCTAGAGACTAGTGCTTTGATAGACTGTTACACAATTGTTATATATAAAGTTGTTTGAAGACTAAACACACAAGGGTGGAACTGGTGCTAGGGACTTGTGCTTTGATAGACTGTTACACAATTGTTATGTATAAAGTTGTTTGAAGACTAAACACACAAGGGTGGAACTGGTGCTAGGGACTAGTGCTTTGATACACTGTTACACAATTGTTATGTATAAAGTTGTTTGAAGACTAAACACACAAGGGTGGAACTGGTGCTAGAGACTTGTGCTTTGATACACTGTTACACAATTGTTATGTATAAAGTTGTTTGAAGCTTCCATGCTAAGTGCTGATGTGTAGAAGACACATGTGATATATAGCTCTTGAACTAGTAACTGTGTAGAGAAGGTTTGTTGTGTTGGTAATTAATCCCAACGCCCTGATAAGGCTTGTGTAAGTGTAGATTGTGGAAGCACAGCTGATATGGTCTGCTGCTTTAACCCTTCTTTGTTCTTTCTATATCATTCCAAAGTAAGCTTGGTATATTGTGCAGGAGAGGGTTAATGATGATAAAGGAGGAGCTGTCCCCAAACAGCCAGAAGATGGAGTGTCACGTGATGGGGCACAGAATGCACTCATGTTGTAGAGAGATACCAGGGGTTTTATAATGTAGATAGGTATCAGTCTATGTAGATACATGTATATGCACACAAGGTACCAGAGGCTTTATAATGTAAATAGGTATTGATCTATATAGATGCATTTAAAGTGGACTTTGGGTGAAGCTCAACTCAAACAGCAAACTTACAGTTTGTGTTTCTGATTGAAATCAATTGATTTCCATACAAAAGCACAGTTACAGGAAATATTCATGTTTATGTTTATTCCATCTGATTCCGCCCAATGTTTGGACCTTTGTGTAGTCCTCTTCAGGGGTAATTGGAGCTTGTATGAAATGATTACAAATATATATGTATTCATATGTGTAAGATCCCAGTGCCCTGTCATGGAGTAGGGTGAAGCTGTATGTTTGTCTGAGGTGTGTTTCATGGCAGTAGTATGTATGCATATCATTTAACATCATTGGTTAACATTGGGAATGATTTTATTGGTACATGTGGAGATATTGAAATATTGTTAGCAGGTCATGATACAAAATATTACAAGTTATTTACAGGAAATATTGAGATTTATAAGTATACGTGATTAGAGTTCAGTTTTAAGTATGAAAATAAAATATTAACTACTTTAGAAAATATAAATATGCCTCAGTTAATATATTCTCACATATTTCTGAAAACTCAAGTGCCCCAAGAATTGACCATTTCACTGCTAGTTTCTAAATCATTTCTGGAGGCCGCTGAACCTCCCTAGAAAGGATTCCCACCTGCGCCACTGTATCATGGATGTTTATTAGAACAAAGTCCACCTCAGTGTGTATGGTAGTACCATGTAGTGCAGGTACCTTACACCTGCCTCTGAGCAGGGGAGCATGCATGGTGTAGGCACAGAGCGCCCACAGCTGATAAGCCTATCACTAGAGCTATGTAGTGTACCATATCTATATAGACATGTCAGGTCTGTTAGACCAAAGTCCATCTTGCTGCATAGCTTCACTAATGTGAGTAGCCTTCCCGCTGTCCCTCCTGCCATTAACACTATTAGGCCAGACTCTGCACTTGTTCACATTTTAGTGTAATATTAAAGTTACCTTTTCATTATATAGAGAAGGAATGTTGTGGTGGTGTTTGTGGGAATATATAGGAACGAGTTGTCCTCATCTGTTTATTGGGAGAGGAGGTGTATTTATACTCCACTATCTTCACATGCTGACATTCAGATTGTTGACAATAATTTAGAAGAATTATCTCGATGGGCAAGTGCCAATACATTTTTTAAAGTAAATATTAAGAAGATGAAATTAATGATATTTAATATTAATACAAAGGGAAATGCCAGCCATATCAACACCACCATGTTGTTGGTTAATCAGCAGTTGGTAGATATGGTGGATAATCTAGGGGAGACTCTTGATGTTAACCTAAAGCATGAATAAGCATGTATCAACTATTTGTAACATAGCCAATGTCTACCTGTGGAGATTAATTAAATCTAAACACCTGCCCGATCAAAATATTTTACTAACAACTTATAAGACCTTTATTCTACCAATATTAGAAATTGTATCATTTGTGACTGACCTTGGCCCAAAATCCTCTTATAAAATTATAGAACAGAGTATTTAGGATTACTTATAACAGATAAAATAAGAAAATCAAACTTCAGCATCAGCATAATTTTGCTAAGCTGTTACCTCTGAATCTCTGTAGGGAAATTAGCCATAACTTATCCTCCCCCTCCCCATAAGTCTGGAGAGTATCAAGACCTTAATAATTATATAATTTGCCTAGAAATGAAAAACGGGAAAACTGATGAGTTCGATGAAAAAAGAGCCAAAAGATGTGTTTAGGGATTAGTTAACTGGCTGGTTTTATGGAACAAATCAGAAGATTCTACCAGAAAGTTAGAAGATGTGAAAACATATCAGGTATATGTTAAAAGATTATATTTAAATAATTTCACCAAAAATAAGATGATATATTGAAACTTGTGTTCCATGTTACCCACCTAAAGACTAAGGACCTTCTGTGCTTCTGTGGCTGAACTGTATTTTGAACCGAATTTCTGTCTTAAATTTTGGTTATTTGAGAGGATTTGTGAAGGTGAATTGTACATTTTCTGACGATCTGACCCATACAGTTGTTATCTTGATGATTGGAACTATGTTTGATGAAGATAATACTTGGTCTTTGATAGGAATTTTGTGCTAGGTTACAGGTATTATTTCAATTTTCAACTAAATATACTTCCCCATATTGTAAAACTAGGGCTTCAGACCTGACCTTCTATTTCAATGCATATACTTTATTTTTTTCTTATTTCAGTTATATTCAGTGTTTAGGTTAGACATATATTTCAGTTGTTGATGATGCAATGTTTCTAAACAGAACATATGAATAAACGTTATCTTGTTTCAAAGATATGTAGATAGGATTGTAGTTGTTCCACACTTGTTATGGATATTGCATTGACATCAGTAAACATTACTTGAGTTGTATCATTATTGTGATTAATTGATTTATTTGAATTAGATTATATTTCTATAATTATAATAATTGTCAACTGCTTTGCAACATTATATATATATATATATATATATATGGTCCATTCCTACGAAATGGGCCCAGTGCCCTTTTCCATACCTTTGGCCCCTCTATGCCTCATATCTCAGTCTAATATTCATTGATATTAAAACAAATCATACTGACACATTCCTCTTGGCATGAGAACTCCTCTGATATATACATTATTACAGGGCTGATGGATATTTTGTGAGTTATGACCCTTTAAAATCGATATTTTCATAGAAAATTGTCACTGATTAAACATTTGGGACTTGGAGATTCAGAAATTTACATCAATCTGTTGTTTTTATATCTGATTAATTTTGTTTAATCATCAGGTTCGAATTTTAATGCATTTCAGTAACCCAACTTACTTTTCAAAAATATGATAGCACAAACAAAATTAAAAAGTTTTTTTTTCCATTTTTACGTCGCACATGTTGCTCACATTCATGCAATGAACTTGTGGTATGACACAGGAATAAAACTCATTTGATATATATATAAAACAATCCCTAACATTTGATACCTAATAAGTCCGAATAGGACTGTTAGTAAGGATGTTATGACTGTTTAAAAAAGTTCAATGGAAAAATGGCTAATTATGTATGTTTTTACATCGCCACACTGATTAGTTGTGCTTTTCAATCCTGTTATAAAAAATCATTTTAAACTAATATGAATATATTGGGCATTCAATTCTCTTGTTGTGTATGCAATATGAATGGTCTGAACAGATATGGCTTGTGTGTAGATGGGGAAAACACCTGTTTTTACGTCGCACATTGTATGTTTTTACGTCGCACGTTTTTACGTCGCACGTCACATTTGCTTGATAGAGGCAAAACAATTTAAGATAGAAAGTTGTAACATGAACCAGACAAACCGCAAGAATATCAGCTTTCTGCTGATATAAAATCATCCATATACCTTAAATAGTCTGAACAGAAATGTCTTGTGCATAGAGTGGCAAAATACCCAATTGTAGGTCGCACGTTTTTACGTCGCACATATTTAGGTCGCAACATTTGCTTGAGACAGGCAGAACTATTTTAGATAGAAGATTGTGTTATATACCAAACGAACCACAAGGATATCAGCTTTCTGCCAATATAAAATCATCCAGATCCTTTAAATGGTCTGAACAGAAATATGCCATTTGCATAGAGAGAGAAAACACCAAATTTTAGGTCACACATTCTTACGTCGCACATTTTTTGGTTGCAACATTTGCTTGAATGAAGCAAAACTATTTGATATAGGAAGTTATAACATATACCAGACAAACCGCAACAATCTCAGCTTTCTGCACATCTATAATCATTCAGATCCCTTCAATAGAAGCAAGGCTACTGCCAAATGAATACATGTACATTTCTACTTTTTAAATGACCATTTATTGATTTAAATATTTAAAATGAACGTTTTCTGCCATAGATTCCTAGATAATTGACTCTGGATGACATTCATTTCAGGATTATATAGAGGAGAACATGAGCTTTTAGGAAATATTATCCAGAAACCTCTTATCTTTAACCTAAATTTCATTTTTTCTCATTTCCATCACTGAAAAGCAGGACTTTTCACAGAAAAGCTCTATAGTGTTTTTACATCGCCCATATTTTCAAGCTGGTTTAGAAAATGGAAATATAATCCTTATCAGAAATAATACTTGAATCTTCAAGGTAAGGTGATATCAAAGCTATGTGAGTTGTTTTTTCTTATATCTCTTGCTTATGAAGAAAATAGTGGTAGATGAAAAAAGGTAATGTCTGAAAAAGCCTATAACTGAAAAACAAAGTTGTTTTTAATTTTGATATTATTGTATCAAAATGGGAGAGTCCTTGCTCCATAAATTGCCAAACACATGTTGAATTGACCCTATTTTGTAAATAAGTTGCTTAATCTAACCAAAATAAATGTCCCATTGCCAAAATGCATAGTATATAATGCTAATTTGATGTGCGACGTAAAAACATAGGAAATCCTAACCCAGTCATTGATTTTATGTAGAATAGAAACTATTTGATCAATTTAGTAGCAAATTTAGATTTAAAAGGTTCCATTACTCTACTTTAAGTTCCCTAACTATGAAAAACATTAAAGGAAATTTTTTTGGTACAATGGTTTCAGGCCACTGGGCCCATTTCGTAGGAATGGACCATATATATTATGTGACTAATGAATGATTACGGAATAGTTCCTAATGAAACATGAAATATAAAACAGAAGCAAGTTGTAGAATTGTAATAATAAATAAAGTTTATTGTAGGGACAAAAGCCCAGCTCCTGTACTCAGTCAAACAATACTTCCCTCAGAATCAGAGACATTGGAAACCAATAAATAATGATAGGTTAACATTATTATGATGGAATAACACAGAGACCCAGAATATAGCAGAGGCCAGCTCCCTCTATAATGAAACATTAAACAGAAGTAAGGTAATTGTAATCATACCATACAAGCCCTGAGTGAGAGACTTTGGAAATCAATAAATAATGATAAACTATGATAACAGTGACCCAGAATATAGCGGAGGCCAGCTCACTGTATAATGTGATATACTGATAGTAGCTGATAAGCAGGACCAGCTGTGAGACAGGTGAAGTGATTTATTACAATAACATGTAACATGGGACATGATGTGACGAGAGGAATGAATAAAGATTATAAACACTGTGAGTGATAGACAGAGGGACGGATGCTTGTGGTACTTGTGGTGAACAATCAATAAAGAAGGCAGTAAACGTGGAATAAAAAATTACTTCTTGGTAATAACCACTGATAGTTTATAAACATGAACAAGTGTAAATACTTGTGTTGTCAGTGAGTGGAACATCAATTTTGATACAGCAATAACTAACAAACAGTTTAGCTGCAAAAAGGAATGGATGGTAAAGTGGGAATATATACTGATGTGTGATATTTAAGAACATTATACATAAGAACAAGTGGAATAGGAATAGAAGAAAGTGGTAATAAATAGTGGCTTATACAGTATCAAATGGTAAGAGAACACTTCTAAATAGACTTACATGTACAAAAAGTACATATAAAACACAGAGTAATAAAAAGCAAGTGATACACATACATAGATATAAATACATATTAAGGCTATAGGCAGGAGGACAACATATAACATGAGTGTTGTATAAGAGAAATACCTGAGAGCACATGAGTATTGTATGTAACACCAGAGAGCACAATACATTATGGTACAGGGTGAGGTATATAACCTGAGTATGTAGTCAGACTATATAACATGAGTATTGTATGTAACACCAGAGAGCCAATACAGTATGGTACAGGGTGAGGTATATAACCTGAGTATGTAGTCAGACTATATAACATGAGTATTGTATGTAACACCAGAGAGCACAATATATTATGGTACAGGGTGAGGTATATAACCTGAGTATGTAGTCAGACTATATAACATGAGTATTGTATGTAACACCAGAGAGACCAATACAGTATGGTACAGGGTGAAGTATATAACGTCAGACTATAACAAAGTAGTGTATGAGGGAAACACCAGAGAGCACAGTAAATGATGGTAGAGGCTGTACAGGTAGGCCTGGTGTCTTGGGTGGTGCTGCCGCAGGACCAGATGGGGCAGTGTGTGAGGTGAGTGAATGTGTATTAATGTATTGAGTATATGGGTGGTATGTGTGGGTATGTATAAATAATGGTGTGGTTTGTCTGTGCCATTTGCTGGTATGTGCATACAAGTGTATGGATACATGTTTGTGTATGTTTATAATAACTGTTTGTGTTTCTGTTCATGTGCTTGTGTATATATACAGGGGACAAGGCTTTAGTGTGTAAATAGAGATATAGAGGTCACCATTGTTTACATATGTGGCACCCCGTCCCACTGCATCATGGGAGCTGCTGATGTAGGGAGGCAGACATAGATGTTGACAGATGAATTAATGAATAATAAATACATATAATGAATGAATAATAAATATTCATTATAACTGGTCTGAATAAATAAGTATAAATAAGAATAAATAAGTGCATGAAAGATGAATTAATATTAAATAAATAATGAAGCACAAATAAAATGTTATATACCAAATGAAATAATAAATAGATAATAAATAAAATAATAAATAAAACAAATAAATAACTGAATAAAAGAAAAAGTGATGAAATTGAATGTGAAAAAATGGTGAGAGTATGATATGATATGTGAATTAAATGAATAATGCAAAATGAATTTCACCATCAGTAAGTGTGCCACACCTGCCTGTACTGTAACTGATATTGGTAATACAGGTATGTACTGTAGACTTACTACAGTAAGTGTGCCACACCTGCCTGTACTGTAACTGATATTGGTAATACAGGTATGTACTGTAGACTTACTACAGTAAGTGTGTCACACCTGCCTGTACTGTAACTGATATTGGTAATACAGGTATGTACTGTAGACTTACTACAGTAAGTGTGCCACACCTGCCTGTACTGTAACTGATATTGGTAATACAGGTATGTACTGTAGACTTACTACAGTAAGTGTGCCACACCTGCCTGTACTGTAACTGATATTGGTAATACAGGTATGTACTGTAGACTTACTACAGTAAGTGTGCCACACCTGCCTGTACTGTAACTGATATTGGTAATACAGGTATGTACTGTAGACTTACTACAGTAAGTGTGTCACACCTGCCTGTACTGTAACTGATATTGGTAATACAGGTATGTACTGTAGACTTACTACAGTAATTGTGCCACACCTGCTTGTACTGTAACTGATATTGGTAATACAGGTATGTACTGTAGACTTACTACAGTACCACACCTGCCTGTACTGTAACTGATATTGGTAATACAGGTATGTACTGTAGACTTACTACAGTACCACACCTGCCTGTACTGTAACTGATATTGGTAATACAGGTATGTACTGTAGACTTACTACAGTAAGTAAATGATTCAGGATCAAAACAAATGGATGTTTATTGGATGTGTGAGCTTGTGTTGATATCAGCTTATCTTAGTGTGGCATCGATAAGGTGATAGAGACATTGTATTGTATCACAAGTAGAGTAGGCAGTGTGGAGGGTGACAGAGCTGTCGGAGTGGGGGGGGGGGTGTTGAGGGGGACAGAGCTGTCAGAGTGTGGGGGGGGGGGGGGGGGGTGGAGGGGGACAGAGCTGTCAGAGTCGGAGGGGATAGGAGTCAATGCTTAGAATGTAATGTGAAAGTAACAGTATGGGGAGGGCACAGGCACTAGTACTAAGTACTAGAGACAGGGAGAGGGACAGGCTTCACCTCACTGACACTAGTAAAGACCCACCTTTTCACCCACCCACCCTTCCCCACCCAGTAATGACCCACCTTGCTACCCCTGACCCCTCCCCCCCCCCAATAATGACCCATCATGTCACTCTTGAACCCCCCCACCCCAGTAATGATCCACCTTGTAACCCCCTCCCCCGCCTAGTAATGAAACACCTTGTCACTCCCAGTAATGATCCCTCCCCCCTGTACCAGCTCAATGCACAGTATAAAGGCCTACATGGAGGATGTCAGTATTTCACAATTAACCTGTACTTAACCTGTACTAGTAAATACATGTATCTATTCTGTGTAAAACCATTAAATACAACATTATTAATTATAAGTTATTTACTATTTAGCTAAATGTCCTGCAGTAGACTAATGTTTATAAGGAGAACTCATCACCTTGAGGTGTGCACCAGTTTGTGCCATGCAGTTTTACATGTCTCTCTATGTTGTCCCTCAGCTCCCTCACCTGGGGCTCACCCATACCCTCCCTGTCCACTATTATACTTGTAGCCAATAACATAACACTACATGTGTCAGTGAAGGAGTCCACCCACCCTGACAGCTCTGTCAGTCTTATATATCCCCCATCCACTGTAACCTGCTCTACTTGTGTGGGTGTGGCTGAGCTCACAGCCTGCAGTACAGGCAGGACATGGGTAGACTCACCTACTGATGGTGAAGTGATGGGTAGAGCAGGTCTATTTAGGTTTATCCCTACCCACCTACAGGCAGGAAGGCTGGTCAGCAGCTCCCCCCACCTGGTGTAGTAGGCACCCACAGGAGGAGCACCAAATGTATCATATTGATTACAATAAACATTTACCCCATCCACCCTGTGGTGTGTGTGCTGGTGTGTGTGTGTGTGTGTGTGAGGTGTGTTACCTGGTGCCCTGTGCTGGTGCAGTAGTGCTGCACCATCTGCAGGACACCAGGCCCTGATGCTGTATGTTAGTGTGTCCTGCCCATGTTCCTCCACACTCCCCCATCTGGTGGTCCCTGGGACGTGGTAGTAGTAGCAGCGCCTGTAAGATAAAGAGATAAGTCTGTAGATAAACACACTCATACCTCCTCATACTCATATACACATTGTACATGTATATTTATACATACATATAATATATATAATGTTGCAAAAACATTATACACATAGCAAAGACATATAGAATAGCAAAGATGGGCAAAAAATGAGGAAAATGCTAACAAAATTAAAAAATGCTATGAAATGCTTATTTATGGATTGATTAATATCGTTTTTGCTAGTTAGTCATTGTAAAGTATTAAGAATAAGATAAGAACAAGAAATTGATAATCAGAGAAAAAAATATCTATCAGAAATAGGAGATTTTACAAGTCCAGCCCAAAATGGGCCATAAAATCTACCAGTGTGTGACTTTTGAGGAAAGGAAAACAAATTTCTGATTTCTGTCTGTTTCATGTTTTTATGACTGGGACAACCATAAAAAATAGTGATCTAAGCAATCAAAATATTTATATTTTTACAGAGAAGCTGGGGATGGCCACTTTTCTGCCAGTCCCTGCTACTTTCTGCTAATTCCTGTACCAGCCAAACACTGCATCCCCCACTATCTCAGGGAATAATAAATATTTTCTGATTCTTTTTTCACTGCACCTACTCTAAACTGCTCCCTCAAAATAATGATAGGGCTAACTAAAAGATAGGAATTATTATTATTAGAGATGTGAGAAATGATCTTCCTTTTCACTCCCTCCAGCCTCCTGCCACACCACTATAACCATTAGTTTGCAGGGAAATATTATTTTCTTCTGATTTTTTTAAAATGATGTAATTTGTGAGGGCACAATGAAAAATAGGAGAGGGCAAATTAAGAAAAGACTAATATTATTATTGGAGATCTGATAAACCATTTTCCTTTTTCAGCCCCTCCAGTTCCTGATTAGACAATACACCTGCAACATCCAGGGAAAAATGATTTTTTTTTAGATTTTTTTTTCAATGATGGAATCTGTGAGGCCATAATGAGAAATAGGGCAAACTGAGCTAAAACATTTATGGTTATTTGTGTGAAAGGGAGGAGGAAACAAAATATTGGATCATTGGTTTAGCATGGGATCCTATGCTAAACAGTGGGAGGGATGTAGGCGAGGGGGGCGGGGCAAAAATACAAAAAATGTTTTTCAACTTAGTTTTCAATCCACATTTGATATTGAGAATTGACATGAAAAAAAAGGGAAAAAAGAAAAAAAAAATGTTCCTGTGGCCCACTGACCCAGTTTAGAGCAGCAGCTTAGTGTTAGGTGCCCCAAACTCTAACCAGCAGCAGGCAGGGAAAACCAGATTTTCTCTGCCTGTCTCTGCCTGTCTCTCACTGTTTCTCCAGTTATTTCTTACTCTAGAGATGGTTTGATGGGTGCAAAGCAGCAAAACCATCAAGAAATATTATTTACCATTAAATATCATACAAAATGGCACCCCCCTCCCACTGCATTGTCAATGGGGGCCACTACTGGGTAAAATCACCAGACAATGTACAGTTCATCTTCACCAATCCTCTCAAATAACCCAGATTTCAGACGAAAATAAAGTTCAAAATACTGTTCAACCTAACCAAACAGATTGCTAGATTCAATACCATGGCGAATATAGCCAAATTTACCTAGTCTGACCAAATTGCAGCCTATTTTAGCAGAATTTACTAAATGGGTAAAGCTGCCAAGTGTACATTTTCTGAAAGTCTGACCCTACTACACTGTAGGCCTACATCTGTGCCTACCTCCATGTCTATCTATCTACTCCTGTCTCTTAGTGGGTCTTCTTTCTGTCACTATTCCAGTCTCTTTTGTATCTCCTCTCTCTTTCTTTGAATATAAAATGGCGACCCCCCACACTCCCACTTCCCTGTGCATTGTCTATGGGGTTCTGATGGTGCACTAACCCTAGGGTCTTGCATACTACACCTCTTTATTTATCTACCAACTCTGGTCTCATAGTCTGTCTCTTTCCGTCCTTTCCTGTCTCTTTTTGTGTTTCTAATCGCTTACTGTGTCACTTTCCATGTCTCCTGTCTTTTACTGTGTCTCTCTTACTGTGTCTCTCTTACTGTGTCTCTCTTACTGTGTCTCTCTTACTGTGTCTCTCTTACTGTGTCTCTCTTACTGTGTCTCTCTTACTGTGTCTCTCTTACTGTGTCTCTCTTACTGTGTCTCTTACTGTGTCTCTCACTGTGTCTCTAACTGTGTCTCTCACTGTGTCCCTCAATGTGTCTCACACTGTGTTTCTAACTGTGTCTCTCACTGTGTCCCTCACTGTCTCTCTCTCACTGTGTCCCTCACTGTGTCTCTCATTGTGTCTCTCACAGTGTCTCTCACTGTGTCTCTCACTATGTCTCTCTCTCACTATGTCTCTCTCACTGTCTTTCTTTCACTGTGTCTCTCACTGTGTCTCTCACTGTCTTTCTTTCACTGTGTCTCTCACTGTGTCTCTCACTGTCTTTCTTTCACTGTGTGTCTCTCACTGTCTTTCTTTCACTGTGTTTCTTTCACTGTGTCTCTCACTGTGTCTCTCACTGTGTCTCTCACTGTGTCTCTCACTGTGTCTCTCACTGTGTATCTCACTGTGTATCTCACTGTGTCTCTCACTGTGTCTCTCACTGTCTTTCTTTCACTGTGTCTCTCACTGTGTCTCTCACTGTGTCTATCACTGTCTTTCTTTCACTGTGTCTCTCACTGTGTCTCTCACTGTGTCTCTCACTGTCTTTCTTTCACTGTGTCTCTCACTGTGTCTCTCACTGTGTCTATCACTGTGTCACTCACTGTCTTTCTTTCACTGTGTCTCTCACTGTGTCTCTCACTGTCTTTCCTTCACTGTGTCTCTCACTGTGTCTCTCACTGTGTCTATCACTGTGTCTATCACTGTGTCCCTCACTGTGTCTGTCACTGTGTGTCTCACTGTGTCTATCACTGTGTCTCACTGTGTCTGTCACTGTGTGTCTCACTGTGTTTATCACTGTGTCTGTCACTATGTCTGTCACTGTCTCTCACTGTGTCTCACTGTGTCTGTCACTGTGTCTGTCACTGTGTCTGTCACTGTCTGTCACTGTGTCTGTCACTGTGTCTGTCACTGTGTCTCACTGTGTCTGTCACTGTGTCTGTCACTGTGTCTGTCACTGTCTCTCTCACTGTGTGTCTCTCACTTTCTCTCTTAATCTGTCTCTCTTTCTGTCTGTGTGTAACTTCCTTGTCTCTTTCCATGGCTGTGTCTCACTCTCTCCCTCTGCCTTTGTCTCAGTCTATCTATCAGTGTCTCTCTCACAGTGTATCTGTCTGTCTTTCTTTGTCTGAGCTGTGTGTATCTCTGACTCTCTTTCTATCTCTATGTCTTACTGCCTTCCTTTGTTTCGAATTATCTGTCTCTGCCTGTCTCTGCCTGTCTCTGCCTGTGTCTGCCTGTCTCTGCCTGTCTCTGCCTGTCTCTGTCTGTTTCTGCCTGTCTCTGCCTGTCTCTGCCTGTCTCTGCCTGTCTCTGCCTGTCTCTGCCTGTCTCTGTCTGTTTCTGCCTTTCTCTACCTGTCTCTGCCGGTCTCTGCCTGTCTCTGTCTGTTTCTGCCTGTGTCTGCCTGTCTCTGCCTGTCTCTGCCTGTCTCTGCCTGTCTCTGCCTGTTTCTGCCTGTCTCTGTCTGTTAATGCAACTGTTGTACATGCAGCAAGCACACGCTAGGTATAGAATTATAGAGGTAGAAAGAGTGCACATGTACTATTGTAAGAGAGGTGAGTAGTATAGGGAAAGGTGACATTTCCCACATGCATACATACACACATGCACACATACAGAAACATGTACTAGCTATATACAGAGATACAGGGGAGAGACAGGGGAGAGACAGAAAAGAGACAGAGTAGAGACAGAGGAGAGACAGGAGAGAGACATAGGAGAGACAAGGGAGAGACAAGGGAGAGACATAGGAGAGACAGGGGAGAGACAGAGGAGAGAGAGGAGAGAGACATAGGAGAGACAGAGGAGAGACATAGGACAGACAGGGGAGAGACAAGGGAGGGACAGAGCAGAGACAGAGGCAAGACAGAGGTGAGACAGAGGAGAGAGAGGGAAGAGAGAGAGGAGAGACAGATGTGAGACAGAGGAGAGAGAGAGGAGATACAAGAGAGACAGCGGAGAGACAGAGGAGGGACAGAGGAGGGACAGAGGTGAGACAGAGTAGAGGTAGGGGAGAGACAGAGGAGAGACAGGAGAGACAGATGAGAGGCAGGAGAGACAGGAGAGAGACAGGAGACAGATGAGAGATAGGGGCGAGACAGATGTTGGGCAGAGGAGAGACAGAAAGAGGAGGGACATATGAGAGACAGAAGAGAGAAATGAGAGAGACCGGAGAGAGACAGGAGAGAGACAGGAGAGAGACAGAGGAGAGACAGGGGAAAGACAGAGGAGAGACAGGGGAAAGACAGAGGAGAGACATAGGCCAGACAGAGGAGAGAGACATAGGAAAGGGACAGGGGGTAGACAGGGAAAAGACAGAGGAGAGACAGGGGAGAGACAGAGTAGAGACAGATGCAGCAGAGACATATGAGATACATAGGAGAGACAGAAGAGAGACAGGGGAGGGTCATAGGAGAGACAGAGGCGAAACAGAGGTGAGACAGGGGAGGCAGAAGAAAACTAGGGAAGAGACAGATGTGGGGCAGAGAAGAGACAGAGAGAGGAGGGACAGATGAGAGACAGAAGAGAGACAGGCGATAGAGAGGAGAGAGACAGCAGAGAGATGGCAGAGAGACGACAGAGAGACAGCAGAGAGATGGGAGAGAGAAGGGAGATGGGTGGAAGAGGGACAGGGGAGAGACAGAGGAGGGACAGGGGAGAGACAGAGGAGGGACAGAGGAGGGACAGGGGAGAGACAGAGGAGGGACAGAGGAGGGACAGGGGAGAGACAGAGGAGGGACAGAGGAGGGACAGGGGAGAGACAGAGGAGGGACAGAGGAGGGACAGGGGAGAGACAGAGGAGGGACAGAGGAGGGACAGAGGTGAGACAGGGGAGAGACAGAGGAGGGACAGAGGAGGGACAGGGGAGAGACAGAGGAGGGACAGAGGAGGGACAGGGGAGAGACAGAGGAGGGACAGAGGAGGGACAGGGGAGAGACAGAGGAGGGACAGAGGAGGGACAGGGGAGAGACAGAGGAGGGACAGAGGAGGGACAGAGGTGAGACAGGGGAGAGACAGAGGAGGGACAGAGGTGAGACAGGGGAGAGACAGAGGAGGGACAGGGGAGAATGACAGGGGGGAACGAAGACAGACAAGAACGGCAGAGGAAAAATAGAGGAGAGACAGAGGAAAAATAGAGGAGAGGCAGAAAAAAAATAAAGGAGATACAGAGGAGAGATAGAGGAGAGACAAAGCTGTTATCATTGAATTGAGTCATGTCTACATACCAATATGACAAGACATTTTGCCTGAACTTTCACAGTAACAGAATCCATTATAAGAAAATGACTTTGGGGGAAATGCTCTTATCATCATAGTCAATCAATGTCATAGACATCTCACTATCTCTCAAAATATGTTCAAATGCATCAGGAGTCTTGCCCGGCCACCTTGCTTTTGTTAACTTTTAAATCTATATTTTGGATTAATGCTGACCTTTCTAGCAATTATCTAACAATATCTAACCTGCATGTCGATGGCTATTGTGGAACTATATGGTTTCCAATATCTTCCCCACATTATTAGGTAGGTAGATGGTAAGGTTATACACAACTGTACTTACAATATAGCACAAGGCAGCAAACGTCCCAGTGTCCTCTTTATCACCTCCTCCTTCACCTGGGTAGATAACATGTCTATACACCGGATGATATGTGCCCCCAGTACTGTGGTATCAACATCATCATCATCATTATCATCACAGATGTACCCAAACCATCCTCCTTCCCTCATAGCACTTATAGACTGATGTAGTGTACCCAATATACCCTGTACCTTTCTATGTATATCACCCTGCACCTCAACCTGGAGTAGACATTCTGGTGCTATGTGCTCAATAAAACCCTTTATATCAGACAATACAGCATCACATTGTGCACTAATAGATATAAACAGTTTATCTTTAGGTGACTTATCATCATCCACCTGTTGTATCATTGTCATTAGTATTATATCAGACAGATCCTGAGATTGCTTATCACCACTTGGCATTTTAGTTAAGCTACTTAACACAAACAATATAATGTTGTTATATACAGACTCAGAACACAAATATAATATCACAGCATCTCTGAGAGGTTTATGTAAACACAGCACCCCCTGAGCCACCCAGTGCTCCAGGAATGTCTCATGGGGGGCTGTGTATACATACTGAGATTCACCCTCACTATTGATACCACTGTGAGACTTAGTTAAGAGGCGCACAATGGGGAATGTCTCACTTAGATTGAAGTTTTCCAGCATCTCTGGATTTATACTCAATCTATTTTTTAACATACTGTACAAACACATTTGATAAAAGTTATTGATATCCTGATGCCCATGTGGATTGGGTAATAATTTGCTCTTGTACTCCCTGTTGATCAATAATTTATCCATGGCAGAATATAACTGATGCACCTTTAGTTGATTAACATCATTGACATTAATCATGTTATTAACCACTAGGACACACAGTATGTGTGTTCTTAAAGGGTTGGTGATTATTGCATGTATATCCGGGTGCTCTTGGTTCTCTATCAAGGTATCAAGGGGCTCTCTTTTATCATTATCCAGCAAGTATTTATGCACATAATCCAAGCCTTGTTTTTGTGTAAATCCCTTGATAGTCAGGTGGCGATGGAAGTCCCTCTGTTTGACCTGAGTCAAATTGTCTCTTGTTGAGACTAGTAGTTTGAAGATTCCAGTGTTCTTAGCTTCTTCTATAAAATGTTGAATATTTTGTAGTGTTATTTCATTCCTTAACTCGTCTATCCCATCAAGGAATACAAATGATTCCTCTGATTGAGATTTTAGAAACTTATAAAGAGCATCTTTCCTGGCTGGTGTTTTGCAGAAAATGTTAGCTTGGATAGTGTCCCACACATTGCCCTGTATAGATAGAGCTGGTATAAACACCATGACTTGTTTCAGTGGAGTGGCTCGCTCAAGTTGTTGCTCACATCTCTGGCTAATGTAGGACTTAATGAAAGTAGATTTCCCAAATCCAGGACCAGCAGACAGAAGTACAGTCACTGGAGCTACCTTCTCACCAGGCAACTTGTCAAAGATGACTGAATGGTCTATTGGCTCTGCTTGTCTGTAAGTAGAATTATATATATCTTAGCATTGATGTTATCATGCTTGAATAGTGCAATTATCAGGCTATATCCAGGACACTATAGGTTCATGTATAGTTCTAAAGCATATTTTAGTAGTTGGCCACTCTTTTTTATATTGTATCCATCTACAGTGAAAATAAACCAGTGCAATGGTAACTAAGTTAACCACTGGATGAAATTGGTAATTACCACAGACAAAAACATTTCCTGGCATTGCATCAATTTTAGAGTCAGATTTTCAGAAGCTTTAGCTTTTCAATACTTTCAAATGACACAAATTTAAGAGAAGTGATGTTCAAAATACAGTTTAACGCAATGAAAGAGATATTTTGTATCAATGCAATGCCAGAAATACTCTGATATACCCATTATTCATAATTTAGAACAAGTTACCAAATTAGTAGAGCTGCTGATGGTACATTTTCTGAAAATCCGACCCTTTAGGGGGTGGAAAGTAGGGTGACAATATGGGGGAGGGCAAGATAGTTGTATTGAGGGAAAAATGCCCTCTCCATCCATACCTTATTAATTCATGGCATCAAAACTATTTGCCCCAAAGTCATATATTTTTTGTCAAAGTTTCAGATCTAAATATTAAATCAAAACGACCTTATGAAGCATTATGTGGGTCAGATCATCAGAAAATGTACAATTCGCAATTCTACACATTTAGTAAATTTGGCTAAATTAGACTGAAAAAGGATAAATACTAGACATATCTGTGTATATTTGGTATTGTGTCGGTTATAGATATTATTTTGACTATGGTTAACTGTGTTTTAATCCTCATTTCTGTCTTAAATTTGGAATATTTATGAAATTTGGTGAAGGTAAATTTTACATTTTCTGACTATAAGGAGAACCCATGTATAATGACTCACCTTGTCCCTGCACCCTTGCTCTGCACATAGAGCTGCACGAGATACTGTCGGATGTCGTGCACTATGTCTTCATTCATGTCTAATTGTGGCACAAGCAGGATCTCCCTCACAATATACTCACAATGATCCCGGATACCTGTTATCAGATAAGTATAAGATAGTATCAGATAGTGCATCAATTTGGTGTGTACTAAATAGAATCAGTGTAACTAGGCTTTATTGTGAACAGAAATGTGTCTATACAATAACTTTATTTTTCAGATGCTATTAAGTTATTTTGATTGGAAATCATTTGCATGTCAGGTCTGGAGGCAGATGTTGTATTATTGTGTTTATTGCTTGGAAGAAACTGACGGCTCATATCAAAAGTAAATATGATTGTATGATTCAAAAATAGATATGAAAGGGAATGGTTAATACTGATCATACTGAAATAATTTAGCCATATCTTATGAACCTTATTGATATCTAACAAACCTGCGTGGATGCATATGGTATGTAATTCATTAAAAGGATGGGTTCTACATGTATGGATTATATGATATTTCATGCAAAGAAAGTGAGAGGGAAGAGTGGCAGGTGAGAGAGGGACAGGGGGTAGTGGAAAGGGGGGAATAAGATAGAAGGAAAGGAAAATGAGAGTGAGAGGAGAAAGGGAAAGGAGGCACAGAGAAAGAGAGAGAGGAGAGAGAAAGGGAGAGAGAGAATGGAGCGAGAGAGAGTGGAAAGGAAAGGAGAATGAGAGTGAGGGGAGAAAAGGGGAACATGCACAGAGAGGGGGAGAGAGAACAGAAAAAGGGTGCGAGAGTGGAGTGAGAGAGAAAGAGGGAAGGAAAGGAGAGAGAGGTAAAGAAAAGAGAAGGGACGAGACAAGCAAGACAGGGGAGTGTAGAAGGAGAGAAAGGGAGGATGGAGAGAGATACAGTGATGTGCACAAATTCAGAGCCAGTTGGGGAGAAGCACTCTTTGACGAGACAGGCTGGTTTCCCAATATCAAACATCAGACTCCAGTCTGTTTTCAGCCTCTGGCAATGACTGGCTGGAGATAGCACAAATGATACTCACCTTCTATTAAGTCATCCTCTGGCAGTGTATCAGCTCCAGTATTACTGGAGAGGAGGTTGACCACAGGGCCATGGTTGGAGTCAGACAGGGCTCGTACAAACTGGTTGTACCTCTCTACATCTCCTGCTAACACATGGTCCAGCAGGGCGCCAACCTGCTGGAAGTTGGCTCCACTATTCTGTAAGTATATTGTAGGGAGGGTGAGTGTAAGGATTGATGGCACTTATACAACATTATGATAGACATAGCTGTAATCTAGGGAGGGTTAGTGTGAGGATTGATGACACATATATAACATTATGATAGACATACCTGTAATATAGGGAGGGTTAGTGTGAGGATTGGTGGCACTTGTAACATTATGATAGACATACCTGTAATATAGGGAGGGTTAGTGTGAGGATTGGTGGCACTTATACAACATTATGATAGACATAGCTGTAATCTAGGGAGGGTTAGTGTGAGGATTGATGGCACATATATACCATTATGATAGACATACCTGTAATATAGGGAGGGTTAGTGTGAGGATTGGTGGCACATATATAACATTATGATAAACATACCTGTAATATAGGGAGGGTTAGTGTAAGGATTGATGGCACATATATAACATTATGATAGACATACCTGTAATATAGGGAGGGTTAGTGTGAGGATTGATGGTACATATAACATTATGATAAACTTGACTGATCTTCTTACTGAACGTTCTTACTTTGAGTACATGTATTACAAGTGAGGCATGTGGAGTTGTAGATAGATGTTTATTCCTGGTAGAGATATAATAGGGGGTAATTATAGTATAACCTAGATGATGTATGGCTGGATAACTAATTAAACAATGGTAAGGAAGTCCCTTATGTGGGGTTAATGAACAATGCTATGGTGTGGATGAGCTAATTGGTGACCACCTGCACCTGCTCAGCTGGAAAGCAACTTCCTTACATGTAACATACATAATTATAATAGAAATTTAGTGGTATAACACATGGGAGAAAAGGAAATGCGGGAGAGGGAAGAGTGGCAGGTGAGAGAGGGACAGGGGGTAGTGGAAAGGGAGGAATAAGATAGAAGGAAAGGAGAATGAGAGTGACGGGAGAAAGGGGGAGGAGGCACAGAGAGAGGCAGAGACAAGAAAGAAAGAGAGAGAGAGAGAGTGGAGTGAGAGAGACAGAGGGAAAGAAAGGAGAGAGAGGACAAGAGAAGAGTGGAACAAAGTTCAAGGTCACTGGTGAGGTCTGCATTAATTATCAAAGAATCTCTTGTAAAGGAAGCCTTACATAACATAGGACCTAAGTACTGGAGTAGAAATTAACAATTAATGGGACAAACATAGATAAGTGAGTGAACATCAACATTTAAACCATACTCCTCAACGGGAAGAGACTAATAGTGTAATGGGTTTTTACCTCAATCAGTTCCTTATTGGGTTGGTCAACTACGTTATAGGCCAGTAGGTAGCCCATGAGTGTTTGGATGTTGATCATCTGGTAAAGTTTAGGTCTGTGCTTGTTGAGCATCTCCCCAATAGCACTGCCTAGTATGAGAGCAGAGTTGGTCCTGTCAGTGTGAGTGGCAGCAGCTGAGCTGGCTCCTGCCATGCTCTCCATAGGTGAGGGAGAGGATGGGGCAGGCATAGTGCTCTCTGTAGGAGAGGATGGGGCAGGCATAGTGCTCCCTGTAGGAGAGGATGGGGCAGGCATAGTGCTCTCTGTAGGAGAGGATGGGGCAGGCATAGTGCTCCCTGTAGGAGAGGATGGGGCAGGCATAGTGCTCTCTGTAGGAGAGGATGGGGCAGGCATAGTGCTCCCTGTAGGAGAGGATGGGGCAGGCATAGTGCTCCCTGTAGGAGAGGGAGAGGATGGGGCAGGCATAGTGCTCCCTGTAGGAGAGGGAGAGGATGGGGCAGGCATAGTGCTCTCTGTAGGAGAGGATGGGGCAGGCATAGTGCTCTCTGTAGGAGAGGGAGAGGATGGGGCAGGCATAGTGCTCTCTGTAGGAGAGGATGGGGCAGGCATAGTGCTCTCTGTAGGAGAGGGAGAGGATGGGGCAGGCATAGTGCTCCCTGTAGGAGAGGATGGGGCAGGCATAGTGCTCTCTGTAGGAGAGGATGGGGCAGGCATAGCGCTCTCTGTAGGAGAGGATGGGGCAGGCGTAGTGCTCTCTGTAGGAGAGGGAGAGGCAGGCATAGTGCTCTCTGTAGGAGAGGATGGGGCAGGCGTAGTGCTCCCTGTAGGAGATGGAGGGGCAGGCATAGTGCTCTCTGTAGGAGAGGGAGAGGATGGGGCAGGCATAGTGCTCCCTGTAGGAGAGGATGGGGCAGGCATAGTGCTCTCTGTAGGAGAGGATGGGGCAGGCATAGTGCTCTCTGTAGGAGAGGATGGGGCAGGCAAAGTATGTGTGGCACCTGCCACATTGTCTGTAGGTGAGGGAGGTGAGGAAGTTGGTTGAGACGACACTTGCAAAGTGACATGCTGCAGGTCTAAACCTTCCTCCAGTGGGGGATCAAGTGCAGGGTTGGTATAAGTGACCTTGCGTTCTCTCTGGGTCTCACTACAAGAAATCATATGAAATTAGATATTACAATTAAATTAAGTTTTATTTTGGCTTTATTGATAGTTTATTGGTACCTTCAGTATATGTGTATATATGTATACTTGTTAATATAACTATCATCTGGATGTTTTATGTATTCCCTTTGAAAATGTTAAGTTGTGGTTAAGGTAAATCCGAGAATTATAATAACATTTACATAGTAGATAATATATTCCTAGTATTATTTTACATGCAGGAGGTGGTCTAGTGATCATGCTACAAATAGTTAAAGAGATGTGAATAATGATAAATGGATGGATGAACATTTGTTAAGCAGTGCCTTGAAGGACCTGGTGCCCATTCCCACCTAACACAGATACTAAAAGGATTAATAACCTGAATTTTGGGCCTGCTGGTGCAGAGTTTGTACATCATTCCTTGGTTTACCAAACAGTGCACCATCAGCCCCTCAATGTTAGTCATTACTCCTTAGAGGAAATTCACCCAAATCGACACTGGACATCAAGGTTATGGTTAGATTTACTAGAATATAAATAAAATATCTGATATATAACTCACCTCAATAATGAGGGCCTCCTCCCTTTTGGACAGCATTTTGAGCAAGATATGCCCATTTTGGAGAATTCTCTACCGAGTAAATTGTTTCTTGCAATGTGAGAAATGTTCTGTCTTTGTCTGAATTAGCTAAGACTACTGCTAAGGCAGGCGTGTCCCTGTATCTATACTCTGCCCCTTATCTACACGTTGTAGCCCCCGTACTGCACCATATATGGTAGTCAGGTGATGTCATACAACAGGTAAAGTTCATATTCTCTAGATGACACATCTAAAGTAGACCACATGTCTCTCCTGTGGTACCTTACCTAGTATATTCACTGACTTATCTTTAAGTCACTCTGCTCCCCCATTGCCAGCAGAACCACTGATAATGATATTTTGTTTATTTTCAGTGATTATTTTCAGATTTTATTCCCTAGAACTGAACATTTTACAGATCATTTTGTGTGAACCACTTGAAATGCTATGAAAATGCAGGTTTTTGATCATCAGATTTATATCGACATGTTTGTGCAGGTATTTGTTATCTACAGAAAGATGTCAGTGAGAGAGATCCAGGCCCTGCCTTACCTCAGTCCAACATAGACAACCACCTTACACCTTAGATGTGGATGGCACTTGATGGTACAACAGTCAGCTCACATGGAGACCAGTGGATGTGGGCTACAGCAGCTCAGGGGCACTAATGTTGCACATTCCTCTTCATACAATATACAGATTCTCCTCATCACCTTCACTATAATGCTGAAGGCAATGTGTATTAATTATCAGACACAAATCATTTCACCTGAAGTTTAAGCAATGTGGCTCACATAAAACTGTCCACCATCATCATAGAAGCTATAGTTAGAATGAAGAGAAAATATAGACTTTTCTACACCATGCGATCAGTTGACATTTGGGGCATATGGGAACCATTACTTATTGTCATTACTTTTGTCTGTATTATAGACAAACTAGTTCAATAATTTCATATAGGATACAGCTGACCATTGTCCACTCATATATCTAAACGCTGTGAGAAATCCACCAAATTGTTGATATCTGCTACTTAATAGTAAACAGGTGCTGTTTTATTTAATGCTCAATATGTGGAATCTTAACTGGAACTTTGACCATCTATTTATTTCCGTTGATTTTCTTCCATTTGTGTTTCTCTCATCTGTATCTTCTGTCTATGTTTGCCCACTATTTGTATATTGTATTCCAACTAAACATTATGCAATGAGACATTATTTTCAGTCACACCTTTGTATGAAAATTAAGTTCATAATCATAAGTATATCAATAAATTGTATCATTTTTGCAATATATAATTATCATGAATACAAATATGAAATTCAATCATGAATGAATTTAAAGATATTAAAAATCACTCAGGAGTTTTTACTCATTTTCATGATATTTAGATTTTAGAGCACAAGTTGTTTAAAACATGTCATATAATCACAAAATCTACTGACCCATTACTAACGCTATGATTGTTCAGGGAAGTGGGTCAGTCTACACCATTCAAGAGCTTAGAATCCCCTTATTCCCAAAAGTAATCAACATATCCTTAGTTTCAATGTAAAAAAATTAATTGAAATTGACAGTGGGTTCATTCTTTTCTCATAAACATTGGTTGGTTGGTTGTTGTATTTCATTTAGAGATGGATAAAATAAAATTGAACAAGTTTAATGAAATATTGCCAATGTTAAAGATGTCATTGCATTGGATGCTTCATCATTTGATTATCACAGTAACATGCATAACAGACAATAAATAGGAAACCTTTAATTTGCCGAATGTTCAGGACTTAGGAAATTTTAATCCCACAACTGAGATACATATAAGATATTACAGAAGGGAACCGTTGGTACTTGATCTATACTGCACAATCCTATCAGACTATAAGAGCATGAGTCATCATCAACCTTTCTCTTGTCTTATCTACAATAGAACTGCGCATTTAATTGAAGTAACAAACACAATGTATGCCAAGTGCAGATAAAGAGCTAACGGTGGGACATTTGAAGGATGTTCTTTGTCTTTCTTCAGTAAAATTATATTGCTCACTTCTTAAAATTAAAGTTCTCCATCAGATATATCCCACAATTTTCATATAATATTAATTTTGAAGTATCAATCCAAAGAATATATAGTTGAAAATAATGTATGTGGGAAGTAGATTTGGGGTTTGACATAGAATATAGATATGTGGATCTGATGGTGGTCACTTGTCATTCAAACACCATTTCTCAAAGATAGTAATTCTGTCCCAATATTGTTTTAATGGTATATTCGATGTATCAATATTATATATCTCCTTGCCTAAACTATAGGCCTAAATTATATTGAAGGGTTCTGGGGCTAAATATTGTAAACTAATCTAGTCAGAGCCTACCTACAATACCTACTTATTCATGATCATGATGAAGTAATTTCTCTGATAGAAGAATAAGAATTAACCACAAAGTGATATTGATAATGACCCAGAATCATAAAATGTCCAACCAATACACTTGATAAATATGTCAAAATGTTATTATTATGCATACACAGACACTACCTGAGCTTTACAGGTATTTATTAACTACTGGTGCCTGGTCAAGCCTCACCCCTCCCCCCTACATGTCCCATGCCGACCCACCTATCCCCTCCATCCCCCAGATAAGAACTCAGTCTAGCCACTTATCTTCAGACAGGTGGCAAGATTAATGACCCTTATTTCTACTGTGCATTGAGGCTTTGTTATGCAAAGATTAATTGTACATTTTCATCTTCTGAAATATCTATCTAGATCTAACAATCAGCAATTTTTCTGAGGATTGGTTATCCAATCTCTTAAAGGCAGATGTAAACTTCATTTTTGTCTAATTATGCCTTGTGTGTCTCAGAACATGGATGACACAAACAGCTCCACTTATATCCTATAACCTTGGATTATCGTGATACCTATGGGAGTCCAATGTTAATACAGCCAAGTGTCTGCAAACTATAGAAATGTATAGAAGAAGGGGAATTTAAGATCTATAGTATAAACAGAATTCAGTACAGACAAGGACTCTACCCACATGATCCTATCTGGTTTATATATTTTCTCTCATGCCAACACATAACCCCCATTCTTCATTTTGTGGGAGATAAAGGCCATATTCATATATAACTTCCGAAGTGGTTTCCTTTAAAAAAATTACACACTAGCATTCTTCCTTTCATGGTATGGTACATTACCCTACTCATTGATTCTTTACATATGATATCTTTACTATATATTTCATACATTAATGCTTCATTCCTAGAATTTAGCAGGATTACAAGCTGGAAAAAAATACCCAAATATTGACTCACTTAGGAGGAGGATGGGGATGGAGGAAGAGAGAGAGAGAAGAGAGGAAGAGAGAGATGAGGTGTGGAGGGAGAGAGAGAGGGAGGAGAGGGAGAGAGAGATGTGGGGTGTGGAGGGAGAGAGAGAAGAGAGAGATGGGGTGTGGAGGGAGGATGAGGATGAGGATGAGAGGATAGAGGAAGAGAGAGATGGGGTGTGGAGAGAGAGATAGAAGAGAGAAAAGGTGTTTATTTGTCAAAGAACTATACATAAGATGCATGACAAAAGGGTCAACAGGCTTCTGGAAATAATCCAGCTCTTCCAGCCGTTACCTTTATAACAGAATAATATCATTCAAACACAATAGTAAAAAGATTATTACACAATTTAGTCTTACAAGGTTCATGAAAAACCTCCTCCCCCACCACTTGATACGGGTTCCGCAATAGTACAGTCCGGGAGTCCGAGACTGTCCGCTTGTTGATTCCAGTCCTTTCGGACTGACACCAGGGGGCGGTCGAGGGCTCTCGGATCAATCCAAAGCACAGACCCTGGAAGAGTGGTCTTGTGTCTTATTACTATTATTTGTATCTATCTCTTTATATTGTGTCTTCTCCTTGTATATTGCCATTTTATACTATTGAAATGTCCTTTAATGTGTTCTTACCCGATCTCTGGTTTTACTTATCTTTAACTCTGCTTTTATGAGAATATGTGATATGTGAATATTCTCCACACCCTGTTTTATACTGTTTTACAGCATATATGTTCCCTTTGTGGCTGGTCCACAAAGGTTGGTCTGTTGGGTTGTGTGGCAATAAAACCAGAGTATGAGAGTAATCCTTGTTCCGTTTTATTCCTAAGCTAAGAGTCCCGAACCGAGTTCACTACAAAAATATATATTGTATTATATATTGTACATGGTAACCTAGCAACCCAACTTACACAAAATTGATATACCCCCTGCATGTTTCACTGTTAAATCATTCCCTGACGAAGGATCAACGAAGATCCGAAACGTAGGAATCATACGACCTTTGTATATAGTTTTGAATAAAACTTACAAATCACAACAATCAGCTGACTCATGGTTTTGATGTCCATTGACTACTATTAAAAATATATATTATTCAAAAAAAGAGAGAAAGGAGAGGGCTAGTGAGACAGACGGGAGAGAGAAGGGAGAGGGAGAAAAGAGAAAGAGAAAGAGACAAGGACACATAGACAAAATTGACTGGTGGGCGTGTGGGAGGTGGTTATCTCCCGCGGGCGTAGCAATACCGTAAGGGGTGTGTAGCACCCCGACAGTTTGCATAGCCCAAGGGAGATAACCACCTCCCACATGCCCACAAGTCAATTTTGTATTTATTATACCTCCATCAAAATATATATAAAAAAGAATTTAACCGATTAACTAAATAAAAACACTAGAAAAAGCCTCGTACTGTAGCCTCACGAGCTGACAGCTATGATGCGGTCAGGCTTCCTTGTTTACTTCCGGTTGAGTGGGGAATATATCAATCCACGCTGGACCTGCCGGGTTGTGAGAAATCCTGCAGAATGTAGTTCTATTTTGAATTGTTATTTCGCTTAATTTTTGGTTAATTACCATCATTAATACATGAATACGATTTAAAATACTTAATAAGGTAAATGTCGTTCACTTTGATATTCAAATTCCTGTACATTTTGTAGTTGAACTCGGCGTTTTTCGCCGACTGGAGTCTGTCACAATACCGTAAGGGAGGCGTACTGTCAGCAGCCACACTCATGGCGCTGTTCGAATCAATTTCAGTCATTTTCTCACCTTTAAATCTTATTAAAACCAAGTTATGGTTTGATAACAGGCAGGCTTCGGCAAACATGAAAGGATTTTAGTTTATTTCCTTTATTTGATCAGAATTTTTCGTGACGCCTTCAGTAGGCTATGGTAACTAAGCACACCGATCTAGGTCTACCGATCATTTTGTTGACAGTTGCCTGCTCTCACAAGTGCCTTCGGCAGTGGTTAAGTCAAAGCTAAGTCAAAATAAACGAAATATAACAACTTTATTCATAATATAATCGTATTGGGGACCTACACATTGCCGACATGAAAGGATTTTTGTTTATTCTTTGATTTGATTGATATTTTACCGCTCTCCCTGCGTTGACACTTAGGCCTATAGGCTACGCATGCCGATCTATTTGTCAGTTGGCTGGGCAGCCAGAACGGGGGGTCTACTTTATTTAGAAATAAATGAGTGATTCAACACCTTCCATATTCGATATTGGTAATTTTAGAGTTGTTTATTATTGTCATTTATATTTCATCATTACGCATGATGTATAACGCATCTTTATTCCGCAAAAATAATTATTTAAGTATAGAAAATATGAAGCGAACATGGGCCTATTTTTTCAACAAAAATTCCGCCAGCGGTAAATATGATATGTAAATACCGCCCAGAGGTTAATACGGTTTTCCAATGCTGTAGCCTATGGCTTACCATACCATCCCTCCCAGAGGTATAATAAAGTGTTGTATTACATCCCCCAACGTGTTTATAACAATTTGACTGTCCAAAACTTGTATTCGCCAAAATAATGTCCAAATACTTTGGTGACTTATCTCTGATAGTGAGGAGGTCTGTTATCTCAGGAATAGATCATCAGGCACTTCTTGCCATTTACACATATCATTGTATATATATATTGAAGGGTTCAAAACAAAAATTGGGCACACTAATTTTAAAAACTGTGCATTTGGTGGGATATTCGTTATCTAACGTTGCCATCCCAATGCTTTGGGATAGGAACATTGTAGAGGTAATGAGGGTTATTTTTGAAATTTCAATATGTTTGTTTATTATTGTATCATTAAGCCAACGTTTCAAACTAAACAATTAAATGAAAATTGATTTTTCTATTTTCAGGCACTTTGATTTGAAAATTGTCTTCATTTTTTGACACCCAAAGTTCAAGGACATGGCCTTGTTCTAATCCTTGTCAAATATTCTTGATTTCTCAAAATCAATATTTTAGTGTTGATTCTTATAGTAAAAGTACATAGCTCTCCCATTATATCCAATTTCATTGGTCTAAACTGAATTTATTCTGTTCCAATTTTTTATGTTGCCACCCCACTGCTGCATCGGGGTGGCAACACCTGCTTAATTCAGTCAAAAAATAGCTGAAAAAATGTTAGGTTGAATTTAAAAATTCCATGACATGAACCGCTTATTAGAAGCTTTGAAATGACAAAGTTTCATTAGATAATCTATAGTTATGTAGACACAGTTTTAAAATCAATGTTGTTGGGTTGGCAACGTTAAAACTTCCCCAACATGACCTTTTTTTAATGATTCAGATCTCATTGAAACAGTTTTTCTGATATGCGATTATGCAATGTTTCTATTCAAAATAGAGTTGTTGGAGATTACATATAAGAAACAAAATCTGACTAAATAATCTTTTTCTATCCTTAGCTGAACCCTTTAAAAGTGCATAGGGATGGCAACGTTAAAATTCCCCAAAAGAATAAATGAATTAAAAGAAATTAACAATAATTCCAAATACTATATTTTTCATGTATTTATAGCCAACAAATAGCGGCATTATTTCAGACACATACTATAATCAATTGATGTTTTGTACAATGCTGAGTAAACTGTATTTGACAAAATTACTGTTTTCTCTTTAGAAAAGTGGGTTATTTGGGTGGTTTTCTGCCCATAGGGCGGCCATTTTGTATCTTAGCTGTAAAAAAGTATATGTCGCATGAATGGTCTATCTAAGATGTATCAATTAGTATAACATTTATTCATAATATGATAAACTGGTTTCCACGAGGGGTTCAAAATAGCCTCTGTGCTCACTTCGTGAGAACTGACCATATATAGCAACAAGGTATGGCTAGAAACATGTATAAAAGAGTTAGAGAAAAGGTTAGCTGCCATGAGCATAGACTCTAATATCAATTGTGCAATTTCTAAAGCCTTTAGAGGCTGGAAAAATCTTTACCAATTTTTACAGACAAGATAAATACCCCTCCCTGGGGGAGGGGGCAAGCTTTGGTGAAAAATCACCAAACATTTTGTTAGTTCACATCATGTATAAACGCCAGAAATGACTGGTGAAAGCACAGTCATATGTATTGTAAGCCAAGTACTAGTGCCAATAACAGACTCACGAGAGTGTTAAAATGGCCGTAAAAGAAAAAAAAAGTAAAAAAGAAAAATGGGTTGAAAATAAGAAAATCCAAAACTCAAAAATATTTCATGAAAAAATGATATGTTTTAGTATTGTATACACCATGAATCAAGGCTATCATGAATAAAACTTTTCAAAAAAGAGAAAAAGACATAGAAGTGGTTCAGATATGTTGTATAATTTTAACCTGGAATCATTCTCATCTAAGCCTTGATATTCCACTCATTCTCTCCTATTGAAATGTCAGATTATTTCCTATGAATCCCAGGTCCTACCTTTCAGCAAACATGTGTTACCAGCAGAGCCTCCTGGTGTTAATAAATGTAATTAACAATACCTTATCAGTCCCAGTGCCGAGTACAGATGTACTTATCTCTGATAGTGAGGAGGTCTGTTATCTCGGGAATAGATTGTGACAACCGCGCTGTCACTATGGAGTCTATGTTAAAGGCAACTGTCAGAAATGTGTCCCATAGGATTGTATAGAGGACAGGCAACAGCTGCTATGCAGGGGAATGATAGCTGTCACTTGTGTTGTTTTATTGATCAGGTTAATGGAGAAAATCCATTCAAACAATTCCTAGTTTTCATTGAATATACTATACCAACAATTCAAATAAAAAACCTCCCTAAACTTATACATATTGCTGCAGCTATTGTGGATCTCTGCAGGCCCCACACTTCTTGTGGAGCTAGGGTAAAATCTCTGCTAGATGGACCTCAGTGGATCCTTACTTGCTGCATATAATGTAATGGTAATAACTTCAATGTACTGTGTATTATGTCCCCTCATCCACTGGACAAAGTATAAGCCTGAGCTCTTTGAATAAATGAACAAGCTCATAGTTTACTTTTTTATTTGTGATATTATAAGCTCCCGAAGATACAGGTTATTAAATATTGTGACATGTGATATGTGACAGTAAGACATACATGTACATTTCTCATACAATTACTGTTTAAATAGCCATTCATTGGTTAGCATGAATATGATGGTAGTCCCCTCTACAAGTAATACACTCTCTACATTCTGTACATATATGGGTAAAGATCAGAATTGTCCTCACAAGAATTCCCAAGTTTGAGACATCAAAAGCTCAACATTCTCCAGGAATACTTTGATCAATGCAATAGCAAATATACTGAGATATAATAATATAGCACAATGTATTTCAATTTACTAAGTACTAAGAGTGGCTTAATAGAAATGATATATTTATTATGAAATGAATCTTTATGCACATGATCAACCAGGCATCTTTATATCATTACCTAGGGTTAAGAGGAGGCTGTGAGTCCATGGTCAGCCTGAGGCAAACTTTACAACTCCTCCTATTTATTCATAATATTTTGTTTCTATTTTGGAAAGTTTTAGTGTAACATCAGGGCTTCTATTTTAGCATGAAAGTCTGGCTTTATTATGTTAACTGTTCATTAGCTGCAGCCACATATATTTTCTGTTGTCATAGTTTTGCAGTTTTAATCAGACATAAACAGTTTCTTCTATTCATTAGTAACATAACAAATGCTCCAACTCTGATGACCTCCTGTCAACCTTACAGATGTGATTGTACTATTAGTGTAGACACTAGATGGTGGCGGCACCTGGTGGAAATGAGGATCACTAGACAATCCTTATCAGCAGCTCTCCTGACTACTTGACTATGATTACTGGGCTTATCTGTAACATCTTTGTGAGGGTTATTACTAGCAATAATATACACATAATCACAGAATAAGTGGATAATGTAGATAGCTCTGGTATGTGGAGTGTACTGATAGTAGCTGTCACTAGCGGACTATAGTAATAGTCCAGTTGACAGTAGTTGTCTCTATAGGAGTCAGGAGATGGAAGCTATCTTTTAAACAATTTATTACACAAAATGTCAGACAAAATGAAATACGTTTCATTTGTCTATAATGATGCTCTAATAATATACATTGAAATACAATATTCCTTCTAATCTTCCCTATCCTACCACTACTTAAGCAATATATCCACTTTTGGTTTTTGATCGATTTAAGTGCATGCCATTGCTGTAGGTAATATATGTAAAAATTGCCTTACAATTAAGTTGTGAATTATGACATGCATTCTACTATTTTATCAAGAGATGTGAAAATAGGATTGGGCAAAATAAATTGTACATTTTCAGAAAATTTGACCCATGACCATTTTGGGATAAAAAGACTATTTTTGACATGTCTGTTTTTTTTTAATTCTTTATTTAACCAGGTGTTATAAACAGGGCCAGGCATTTGCCTTCCCTTTCATCTTTGGGGATTGGGCTATTTGTCCGATTCCCACCCCAACCCTGGCATATTTAAATGCTCAAGGTTAATTCGGATATTGACAGATCATCCGGGATTCTTAGAAAAAATATTTAAAAAAAAAAAAATAGGTGTGAAATGAGATGAGATGGTTTTGTGTTGATGATAAAGGCATGATGTAAGATATACATTTATGCTGTAAGTTGGTATACCTGTTGGTGTTTAGTTTTCACATTTGGTTCAAGATTGCTCATGTCTGGAATGTCTCTTTTATCAGTGGTTTGAAAGATAGTGGGTCTTGCTGCTGCCTTATGTGAGGTGGCAAGTTATTCCATATACCTGCTCCATGATAGAGAAATGCTTTTTTGAATAAGTTGTATCTGGGTATGTTTTGATGTAATACTATTCCATCGAATCTCCTTGTTCTTCCCAGTGGGATTTGTTACAAAATTTTGTCATTATCATTTAAGTATATATCATTATGAATTAATTTTAGAAGATTGAAATCCATTTTTCGATCAAAAAGCAGGCATTTGGTGAGTTGGTGAAGATCCAGAGTGGGGTAACCTAGGGAGTTGTAGTTATACAATAGAGACAAGAAAAAAACTTCTACATCTTTCAGAATAGGTTTTGACCAAAAAACTTAGTACAGTTACCATCATTTTAGCTCCCAAACTCTAAACAAGAATGTTGGTTGTGACCGAGGAGAAAACCCGACTAATTCTACTAACCTCCAACCCCAATACCCATGTGCAAGAAACGTTGTCAAGTACAGCGCGTGTTACTAACGTAGTGTTATACCGTCAGGTGGCGGCGGTAAATTAGAAGACGTCACAATGACCAGTACAATATTGCGTCATGGCCGGCATAGCGGGTGTTGACAAACAGATCGGGGGCTTCAGTGCCTTCACCTTTAATCTCACCTGTATCCGTCAATTATCTATCACTTAGGGAAGAGTGGTATATAAATATAGTTCTGACCAAATGCAAGCTTAGACAATTCCCTTTCCGATGGTGTATAGGGTTAGGCAATTATTTTATATATTAATGCCTTAGAATAC
Source organism: Sthenelais limicola (assembly GCA_942159475.1). Lineage (NCBI taxonomy): Eukaryota > Metazoa > Annelida > Polychaeta > Phyllodocida > Sigalionidae > Sthenelais > Sthenelais limicola. The sequence goes on along the minus strand of OW804102.1, from coordinate 57,766,924 downwards.
CATACGAGACCAGCCAGTTTTGCACAACGATAGGATTTTTGTCAGCGAAGTCAAGTAAGGTAAGCCTAGCTGTGGCCCAGGCCAGTGCTACCTTCGGCGATCATTTTAACTATAATCTTACCAAAAATGAACAATTAAAAAAATATATAGCTTTAAAAGAAGTTGCATGAGGCATATGATATATGAAATCATATTTTATGCCCTAAATACTCTAATTTAACAGGCTATGCACTCTAATTTATCAGGCTCTGCAATCAGCCCTTGCCAGCCTATGCCTTTTCGCACATCGCAGGGCAGGCTACAGCTGAAAAGTATTGTTTATTTGATAACAGTACAGTTTCAGTAACAGAATGCGTCTACAATTTAGGTGGCAGGATGCAGAGTTGTGTTTTCTATCTATACCCTGAACACGGACGTTTCTAAAGCAGGCAAAGAAGTGGAAACTATATAAAAATAGAATAAAAATAAAATCAACTATTGTGGTAATCTCAAAATAATAGGGGAGTTGCATGTACCACTGTAAATGTGCAATTAAATATTTGACAACATCTTTATCTAAAATTGCAAGAATGTTTTCACCTGGATATTGAGATTGGAATACCAATGAATACATGCTGAACATGGTATGTTTTCTATAGATTTCCCACAGTACCATTAGTCCCATAATTCCATACGAATCAAGATTCAAAATGGCGGCTATGCAAATCCCCTATTAGGCGCGTCAACACAAGTAAGAGAAACTCAGAAACCCAGCTCTATTGGTCAAGCATTGGTAAACAATCCAGTTTATTCTCACTCTCTATCATGCGGCCCTGCAGCCTAAAGCTACATATGTTGGATCATTTGTGTTGTGTTTCAGGAAAATGAGTCATAAGTCGCAAAATTGATATTTTTCAAAGTGTTTTTTTCACAAGATTACATTATTGGAATGTTCTGATTGTTAGCGAGTTCATCACTTAGACATATATCAATCGGTGTATCAAATTTCAGGACAATCTATAAAATTCATCCTTTAGTTTTAAAGGTCACCATATGAAATACATTAAGTAACTTGACTGTTTATTGACCCCAAGAAATATTGGAAATTTTTTTTTTTCAAAAACGAAAATATCAAACTTAAAATCTAGAAATACTTATTAGATTATTAGACTGTTTACTATCATTGGAATCAGCTTGATCTCATCTATTCAAATATAATGGTATCTCAAAATCTATTTTTGCGACTTATGACTCATTTTCCTAAAACGAATCACATTTTTGTCCTGTTGTTGTTGGATGGATGCCCCTCCTATCCTACAGTCAGCCATCCTTGTTTTTATAGATGAGTCCATTGGCTCTATAGCCGAGCTATTGCAGTCTGTTGAGAAAAGAAAATTAAGATAAAATTCAATTCAATTATAAAGGGTTTTTTTGTGTTGTACAGGAAAACACGGTTCTTGACTTGCTGCTGAGGTGAGAACTACGACTAGGGCGTGCAATAACTTAAGACTATTTTAAAGGATAAATAACAAGTAATACTAAATGTGATGTGTTTCAGGAAAATTAGTCATAAGTCGCAAAATTGATATTTTACAAAGTGTTTTTTTCACAAGATCACATTATTGGAATGTTCTAATTTTTTTAGGGTTGATCACTCATAGCCCTATCAATCGATGTATCAAATCTCAGGACAATCAATGTAATATATCCTTTCATTTTAAGGGTCCTCATATGGACTACATTTAGTTACTTTACTGTTTATTGACCCCCAGAAATATTGGAAACTTTTTTTTTCAAAAACGAAAATATCAAACTTAAAATGTAGAAATACTTATAAGATTATTAGACTGTTTACTATCATTGGAATCAGCTTGATCTCATCTTTTCAAATATAATGGTATCTCAAAATCTATTTTTTGCGACTTATGACTCATTTTCCTGAAACACATCACAAATGAGCTAACAAGTAGAATTTCAAGCTGGGGCAGTTGTAGGCCTAAGGAGCTGTCCTACTAGTGTTGGACATCCATTTCCCGCTTTCCACTGGTTCATTTTGCTTCGAAATCATTTAAAATTTCTTGTTAATATGCATTTGGTGACAATAATTTGCAATAACAAATATTGATGAAAGGCATTAAATCATGTTGTGTTGCTTCAGCTGGTCTATTAGCCCAGAGCCCTCACTCTTCTTCCTGGGCCAATAGATCAGCCTAAGAAACAGAACCTCATGATCTAATCACCCATTAAAAGCTACCTGACCCTCTAACCCACTACTGTTCCCAACCCATCCCCACTCGTAGAATATCAATAACAAAGTGAAAATAGAAATATTAAAATGTTTCTGGAAATCATTTGAAATAAATCTAACATGTTGATCTGTACAAGTGATCATGTGCTTCAAACTTTCACCTAAATCAGTAAAACAATGAGAGAGTCAACACTTCAGTTCATGGGTCAGATTTTCAGAAAATGTACAATTGGCAGCTGTCCACATTTATTAAATATATTTTGCATTGCACTGAGTCTAGCAATCTGTTTGGTTAGGCTGAACTGTGTTTTGGACTTTATTTTCTTCTGAAATTTGGGTTATTTGAGAGGATTGGTGAAGGTCAATGGTGCATTTTCTGGCGAAAAATTGTTATCAAAAAATATTCATATTGATAAAAAGTTCCATGAGGTGCAAATGTGATCCGTTTTAGGAAAATGGGTCATAAGTCGCAAAATATGGATTTTGAGATATCACAATATCTGAAAAGAGGAGATCGAGCCGATTCCAATGATGGTAAACACTGGACTGATAAAACTTTTTATCAATATGAATATTCAAATAAGAACATTGCAAGGACTTTCTCACTCCACAACCTCTATTACCACCTTTTTACACTTATGAACATAATTTTACTCCAGTTCATACTTACATTGACATCATTAAATCTGCTGTCAGCAGTAAACACACTGGACTCCAGGTCAGGAAAAGCTATGACATCACCACCAGAACCCCAGGTGCAGACTTTAGTGACACGATTATAGTTATAAACCTCACACTCATCAGTGAGGCACTGCATCATGCACTCAATTATGTTGCGCACTGTTATCTTTCTTCCTATGGTAGGTACAAGGAATTCTACACGATAGTTTTTCCATCCTTTCATTTCTCTATCCATTCCTACAAGGTTTCTTTTGTCTTTCAATATTTCCCATATCCAGGTCTCTAAAATGATTTTTAATATAATATGTGATGTATTTCAGGAAAATGAGTCATAAGTCGCAAAAGTGATACTTTTCAAAGTGTTTATTTTACAAGATCCCTTTGTTTAAACGTTCTGATTTCTGGAAAGTTCATCACTTATGGTCATAAGAATTGATGCTCAAATTTTGGAACTTGTATGTAGAATATCCTTTCATTTTAAAATTTTAAAAGGAGTATATTTAGTTACTTTATTGGTTATTGCACCCAAAAAATATTATAATATTTTTATTTCAAAAATGAAAATATAAAAATTTAAATCTAGAAGTACTTATTAGATTATTACTCTTCACTATCATTGGAATCGGCTTGATCTTGACCAAATATGATGATATCTCAAAATCCATTTTTTGTGACTTATGACTGCTTTTCTTGAAACAGATCAATTTTTTTCATAACTATTCATACTTATTCTTTTCATTGCTAACAAACTCTGTATTCTTGAAGTGATTTAAAATTCATTAGAATAACATAATTTAAGAAAAAAACATAATGAGAAAGAAATTATGAATTTCTTATTCATCAATAATATATAAATCTGTATCAATGTACACAAGAACCAAACGAAAAGAACTAGACTTTATTAGGATGTATTATCAACAACAACAAGATAAATAAAAATATGTATAGAATAGGTAGTGCCACAGGTTACTGAGGAAAATATGGAGAAATCCAGGAGATGAAAAGAATAAATAAAACTATTTTCAAATCAAATCAAATGGTTAAAATATATTCTGTCTGCACAAAATAAAACGTTGAATTTGTCCAGAGAGAAGTTATTGGCGTAGATAATTTTTGTATAAACACAAAAGTAAGCAGTAATTTTATTTGCAAGATTCAATGTATCTCATGCAAAAGGAGAAACAACAAGAACATTTGCACCTCATGGAACTTTTTATCAATATGTGTTGTGTTTCAGGAAAATGAGTCATAAGTCGCAAAATTGATATTTTACAAAGTGTTTTTTTCACAAGATCACATTATTGGAATGTTCTAATTTTTTTAGGGTTGATCACTCATAGCCCTATCAATCGATATATCAAATCTCAGGACAATCAATGTAATATATCCTTTCGTTTTAAGGGTCCTCATATGGACTACATTTAGTTAATTTACTGCTTATTGACCCCCGAAATATTGGAAACTTTTTTTTCAAAAACGAAAATATCAAACTTAAAATCTAAAAATACTCATCAAATTATTAGAATGTTTACTATCTTTGGAATCGGCTTGATCTCATCTTTTCAAATATAATGATATCTCAAAATCTATTTTTTGCGACTTTTGACTCATTTTCCTAAAACACCTCACAAATTTTGCACCTCATGGAACTTTTTATCAATATGAATATTCAAATAAGAACATTGCAAGGACTTTCTCACTCCACAACCTCTATTACCACCTTTTTACACTTATGAACATAATTTTACTTCTACAATGTCATCTTCGATGTTAGTTTAAGATCTATTTATTATCTCGAATTGGAATTGTCAAAAATGTGATGGGTTTCAGGAAAATGAGTCATAAGTCGCGAAATTGATGTTTTTCAAAGTCGTTTACTTACAAGATCTCTTTGCTAGAATATTTTCATTTTTGGACTGTCTAGTTCTTGTGGCTGTATGAATACATCTACCAAATTTCAAGAGTGTTTATTAACCATATCAGTGCGTTTCTTAGATCATCCCATTGAGTATATTTAGCTACTTTACTGGTAATTATCCACCAAGAAATATTGCAAACGTTTTTTTCAAACATAGAAATATCTAACTAAAAAGATAGAAGTACTTATTAGATGTCCTTAATGTTTACATTCATTGGAATCACCTTGATGTCCTCTTTTCAAATATGATGATATCTCAAAATCCATATTTTGCGACTTATGACTCATTTTCCTGAAACGAATAACAAATTGAATTTAGGAGGGCCACCAGGAAGATCACTGGTGGTGAGGATCGAGTCAGTCTTCAGGTTTTATCATGTATGATTCTGCATAAAATATATATTAGCAAAATAAAAATAAAAACAATGACCCCCTGACTTACCATGGAAACACCAAGCCATGCCAACTACTGAAGAATCAAAACAGCAATCTCTAGCCACACACGCAGCCGGAGTAATTCCTGGAAACCCACAGTTTACTCTGGGACCACTTGGATCACTGTAGCACAGTCCTATTGATTAAGCAAACATCAATGTTGTAATCATGTAATTATAAAGTAACTAGTAATATTTAGCTTTTATCCTATAATCGTCCTTTCGTCCTATAACTTGGTTATTAAACATGTTTAGTCTCGAATTGTTGAGATTTGGTGGTATGCTATGGACGGGTGGTGTAACGTGGTCGTCACGCACTGGTGAACACAAGCGGGAGCGTGCGCTGAGTGTGTGGGGGGGTTTAGAGAGTGAATTGTTATTGTTGTTTTTCAATTTGAAAGTGATGGTGAATCCCAACAATTCGAGACTAAAGCAATTAGAACCTTCAGTTGTAGTGGGGGTTCGTTGTCTGTTTGCCCGGGACCCCACCTCGGCTATCGCCTCGGTGGGGGTCCCTAAGCGAACAGACAACGAACCCCCACTACAACTACAGGTTCTAATCGCCCACTAGTAGCTGAATCTGTGCTTGCTGCTTGTTATTTGTATCCACCATGGCCTGTACCACCGGACTCATACGATTATCAAACGTTGGTGGTGGCAAGGGCGGAGGTTTCGCGCCATCAGGAGAGAAAATGGATGCCACTGGAATAACATCGGCATTGTCCAAATCGTTCAGGTAAAGACGATAATCTGGATCTGGGTCCAGTCCTTATTCTCTACACTTGTAGAAGGCATTCAACCTATATCTGCAAACCGTAAGGCCCCTGGGGCGGGCATGTTCCCTGTTGCATCCAACACAAAGATTCGACATGATCAAGGTAAGAGAATTTTTTACCAAGGCGAACTGACCTAATGGCGACCGCTGCAGCAAGTGACCCGGTGGTGGTGCACTAGCGCAAACCTTCGTGCGGTCCCACTAGGTGGCAATACTACAACAGTACAATTATACACACATTCCCTAGTGGTAATATGAACATATACATGCCTAGTTTTGCATGTAAAACGTGCTTAATTAACAAGAATGTGGCTGTGACCAAGGAGAAAACGGTTTCCCCGACTAACTCCACAATAATTCCACGCGGGAAAATTGCTATTATGCGTTGTCCAGGACTCTAATTGTCATGGCGCGTTACTAACGTTGTAAAAATTAGAAGGCATCACTACGTATATTATTGCTATTATTGCGTCGTCGCCGGCATCGGCATCAATAGGCCTATACTTTCCCTATAAACTTCCCTCAGTTCCACACATATTATCTTCCTTATTTGAATACAGATGTTGATAAAATTAAATATATAGGGGTAGAAAAGCATGCTCTTTCTGAATTTCAACATCTTGGTCATGTATTTCGAGTAGAAATAGCGTTTTTTATTACTTCGCCGGAGCGTAATTTCCCCGCGATATGCCATCACTGTCATACCCATGCCTTTGGGATGGGGTAGATTATAAACTACCGAATGAATTGCATGTAACTTTCTTTTCAATCTGTTTAGAACAAAGTTATGCTTTGGTAAAGTTTAGGCTTCGATAAACATGAAAGGATTTTAGTTCATTTCCTTTATTTGATCAGAATATGGAAATGACCACTCCGGGGACCACTCCCGGTGACAGCTTCATTTAAGTACAGTGCAGTAGAGAGAAAACTTTCTCTCATATCTGCCTCATTTAGACGCTGAACTTGATATAAAATCATGTTTAGGGGTAGAAAAGCATGCTCTTTCTGAATTTTAACATCTTGGCCATGTATTTCGACTAGAAATAGCGATTTTCATCAATTTGCGGGAGCGTAAAATCACCGCGATGTGTACGCAAGTGCGTCGGAAATTCAGGTGGGAGCAGGGGGAGTCGGGTTTTCCTTATAAGGGGGCAACGCGGACGCGCAAAGAACAGGCGGCAAAAACTGGAACCTATATAAGGTTTCCCAGTACAAGCGCCTTCGGCGCTCGTAACGCTTTCGGCGGGGGAAACCTTAAAAAAGATAATAGAAACAGTAAATAGAAACAGTTGAAACGATGGAGGAAGAAAGCACTCACAGCGGCAACCTTGCGCCACCACACTTGTTTCGGCATGACAACGTGCTGGTAAAGTACTAGTCCATTACCGCATGGGGATTTAAATTAGAAATGAATAATATAAATGTATGCATTATATGGGTCATATTCGCCTTCACCTATCCTCTCAAATTACCCTAAAACTATAACTTCGGCATTGTCCAAATCATTCAGGTAAAGACGATAATCTGTCTCTGGGTCCAGTCCTAATTCTCTACACTTGTAGAAGGCATTCAACCTATATATATATGTAGGGAAATGAGCGGGGTGGGGTCTAAATTATTGAATGTTTACTTTGAATCGGACAGAATGAATGCATCCCGATATCTTGCTACCACATAGTAGATATTAAAACAAGGATCCCCCAGGAAGACCTCCTCAGGGAGAGGTTGGCATCCTTTTCTAAAAATTGATGTAACTGTTTGATTCGGAATAAAAATACAATATATATATAAACTATTGTTGCCCACTATGGTTAGCCTGGTTGTCCACTACCACTCATTCCCCTGTGCTTGGTTTGCCCACTATGGTTAGCCTGGTTCTCCACTACCACTCATTCCCCTGTGCTTGGTTTGCCCACTATGGTTAGCCTGGTTCTCCACTACCACTCATTCCCCTGTGCTTGGTTTGCCCACTATGGTTAGCCTGGTTGTCCACTACCACTCATTCCCCTGTGCTTGGTTTGCCCACTATGGTTAGCCTGGTTGTCTACTACCACTCATTCCCCTGTGCTTGGTTTGCCCACTATGGTTAGCCTGGTTCTCCACTACCACTCATTCCCCTGTGCTTGGTTTGCCCACTATGGTTATATAGCCTGGTTGTCCACTACCACTCATTCCCCTGTGCTTGGTTTGCCCACTAATGGCTAGCCTGGTTCTCCACTACCACTCATTCCCCTGTGCTTGGTTTGCCCACTATGGTTAGCCTGGTTGTCCACTACCACTCATTCCCCTGTGCTTGGTTTGCCCACTATGGTTAGCCTGGTTGTCCACTACCACTCATTCCCCTGTGCTTGGTTTGCCCACTATGGTTAGCCTGGTTGTCCACTACCACTCATTCCCCTGTGCTTGGTTTGCCCACTATGGTTAGCCTGGTTCTCCACTACCACTCATTCCCCTGTGCTTGGTTTGCCCACTATGGTTATATAGCCTGGTTCTCCACTACCACTCATTCCCCTGTGCTTGGTTTGCCCACTATGGTTAGCCTGGTTGTCCACTACCACTCATTCCCCTGTGCTTGGTTTGCCCACTATGGTTAGCCTGGTTCTCCACTACCACTCATTCCCCTGTGCTTGGTTTGCCCACTATGGTTAGCCTGGTTCTCCACTACCACTCATTCCCCTGTGCTTGGTTTGCCCACTATGGTTAGCCTGGTTCTCCACTACCACTCATTCCCCTGTGCTTGGTTTGCCCACTATGGTTAGCCTCCACTACCACTCATTCCCCTGTGCTTGGTTTGCCCACTATGGTTAGCCTGGTTCTCCACTACCACTCATTCCCCTGTGCTTGGTTTGCCCACTATGGTTATATAGCCTGGTTGTCCACTACCACTCATTCCCCTGTGCTTGGTTTGCCCACTATGGTTATATAGCCTGGTTGTCCACTACCACTCATTCCCCTGTGCTTGGTTTGCCCACTATGGTTAGCCTGGTTCTCCACTACCACTCATTCCCCTGTGCTTGGTTTGCCCACTATGGTTAGCCTCCACTACCACTCATTCCCCTGTGCTTGGTTTGCCCACTATGGTTAGCCTGGTTCTCCACTACCACTCATTCCCCTGTGCTTGGTTTGCCCACTATGGTTAGCCTGGTTGTCCACTACCACTCATTCCCCTGTGCTTGGTTTGCCCACTATGGTTAGCCTGGTTGTCTACTACCACTCATTCCCCTGTGCTTGGTTTGCCCACTATGGTTAGCCTGGTTCTCCACTACCACTCATTCCCCTGTGCTTGGTTTGCCCACTATGGTTAGCCTGGTTGTCTACTACCACTCATTCCCCTGTGCTTGGTTTGCCCACTATGGTTAGCCTGGTTGTCCACTACCACTCATTCCCCTGTGCTTGGTTTGCCCACTATGGTTAGCCTGGTTCTCCACTACCACTCATTCCCCTGTGCTTGGTTTGCCCACTATGGTTAGCCTGGTTCTACACTACCACTCATTCCCCTGTGCTTGGTTTGCCCACTATGGTTAGCCTGGTTCTCTACTACCACTCATTCCCCTGTGCTTGGTTTGCCCACTATGGTTAGCCTGGTTGTCCACTACCACTCATTCCCCTGTGCTTGGTTTGCCCACTATGGTTAGCCTGGTTCTCTACTACCACTCATTCCCCTGTGCTTGGTTTGCCCACTATGGTTAGCCTGGTTCTCTACTACCACTCATTCCCCTGTGCTTGGTTTGCCCACTATGGTTAGCCTGGTTCTCTACTACCACTCATTCCCCTGTGCTTGGTTTGCCCACTATGGTTAGCCTGGTTCTCCACTACCACTCATTCCCCTGTGCTTGGTTTGCCCACTATGGTTATATAGCCTGGTTGTCCACTACCACTCATTCCCCTGTGCTTGGTTTGCCCACTATGGTTAGCCTGGTTCTCCACTACCACTCATTCCCCTGTGCTTGGTTTGCCCACTATGGTTATATAGCCTGGTTGTCCACTACCACTCATTCCCCTGTGCTTGGTTTGCCCACTATGGTTAGCCTGGTTGTCCACTACCACTCATTCCCCTGTGCTTGGTTTGCCCACTATGGTTAGCCTGTTTCTCCACTACCACTCATTCCCCTGTGCTTGGTTTGCCCACTATGGTTAGCCTGGTTCTCCACTACCACTCATTCCCCTGTGCTTGGTTTGCCCACTATGGTTAGCCTGGTTGTCCACTACCACTCATTCCCCTGTGCTTGGTTTGCCCACTATGGTTAGCCTGGTTCTACACTACCACTCATTCCCCTGTGCTTGGTTTGCCCACTATGGTTAGCCTGGTTGTCTACTACCACTCATTCCCCTGTGCTTGGTTTGCCCACTATGGTTATATAGCTTGGTTGTCCACTACCACTCATTCCCCTGTGCTTGGTTTGCCCACTATGGTTAGCCTCCACTACCACTCATTCCCCTGTGCTTGGTTTGCCCACTATGGTTAGCCTGGTTGTCCACTACCACTCATTCCCCTGTGCTTGGTTTGCCCACTATGGTTAGCCTGGTTCTCCACTACCACTCATTCCCCTGTGCTTGGTTTGCCCACTATGGTTAGCCTGGTTCTCTACTACCACTCATTCCCCTGTGCTTGGTTTGCCCACTATGGTTAGCCTGGTTCTCTACTACCACTCATTCCCCTGTGCTTGGTTTGCCCACTATGGTTAGCCTGGTTGTCCACTACCACTCATTCCCCTGTGCTTGGTTTGCCCACTATGGTTAGCCTGGTTCTCCACTACCACTAATTCCCCTGTGCTGGGTTTGCCCACTATGGTTAGCCTGGTTCTCCACTACCACTCATTCCCCTGTGCTTGGTTTGCCCACTATGGTTAGCCTGGTTCTCCACTACCACTCATTCCCCTGTGCTTGGTTTGCCCACTATGGTTAGCCTGGTTCTCCACTACCACTCATTCCCCTGTGCTTGGTTTGCCCACTATGGTTATATAGCCTGGTTGTCCACTACCACTCATTCCCCTGTGCTTGGTTTGCCCACTATGGTTATATAGCCTGGTTCTCCACTACCACTCATTCCCCTGTGCTAGGTTTGCCCACTATGGTTAGCCTGGTTCTCCACTACCACTCATTCCCCTGTGCTTGGTTTGCCCACTATGGTTAGCCTGGTTCTCCACTACCACTCATTCCCCTGTGCTTGGTTTGCCCACTATGGTTAGCCTGGTTCTCCACTACCACTCATTCCCCTGTGCTTGGTTTGCCCACTATGGTTAGCCTGGTTCTCTACTACCACTCATTCCCCTGTGCTTGGTTTGCCCACTATGGTTAGCCTGGTTCTCTACTACCACTCATTCCCCTGTGCTTGGTTTGCCCACTATGGTTAGCCTGGTTCTACACTACCACTCATTCCCCTGTGCTTGGTTTGCCCACTATGGTTATATAGCCTGGTTCTCCACTACCACTCGTTCCCCTGTGCTTGGTTTGCCCACTATGGTTAGCCTGGTTGTCCACTACCACTCATTCCCCTGTGCTTGGTTTGCCCACTATGGTTAGCCTGGTTCTCCACTACCACTCATTCCCCTGTGCTTGGTTTGCCCACTATGGTTAGCCTGGTTCTACACTACCACTCATTCCCCTGTGCTTGGTTTGCCCACTATGGTTAGCCTGGTTCTACACTACCACTCATTCCCCTGTGCTTGGTTTGCCCACTGTGGTTAGCCTGGTTGTCCACTACCACTCATTCCCCTGTGCTTGGTTTGCCCACTATGGTTAGCCTGGTTGTCCACTACCACTCATTCCCCTGTGCTTGGTTTGCCCACTATGGTTAGCCTGGTTGTCTACTACCACTCATTCCCCTGTGCTTGGTTTGCCCACTATGGTTATATAGCCTGGTTCTCCACTACCACTCATTCCCCTGTGCTTGGTTTGCCCACTATGGTTATATAGCCTGGTTGTCCACTACCACTCATTCCCCTGTGCTTGGTTTGCCCACTATGGTTAGCCTGGTTCTCCACTACCACTCATTCCCCTGTGCTTGGTTTGCCCACTAATGGCTAGCCTGGTTCTCCACTACCACTCATTCCCCTGTGCTTGGTTTGCCCACTATGGTTAGCCTGGTTGTCCACTACCACTCATTCCCCTGTGATTGGTTTGCCCACTATGGTTAGCCTGGTTGTCCACTACCACTCATTCCCCTGTGCTTGGTTTGCCCACTATGGTTAGCCTGGTTCTCCACTACCACTCATTCCCCTGTGCTTGGTTTGCCCACTATGGTTAGCCTGGTTGTCCACTACCACTCATTCCCCTGTGCTTGGTTTGCCCACTATGGTTAGCCTGGTTCTCCACTACCACTCATTCCCCTGTGCTTGGTTTGCCCACTATGGTTATATAGCCTGGTTCTCCACTACCACTCATTCCCCTGTGCTTGGTTTGCCCACTATGGTTATATAGCCTGGTTGTCCACTACCACTCATTCCCCTGTGCTTGGTTTGCCCACTATGGTTAGCCTGGTTGTCCACTACCACTCATTCCCCTGTGCTTGGTTTGCCCACTATGGTTAGCCTGGTTCTCCACTACCACTCATTCCCCTGTGCTTGGTTTGCCCACTATGGTTATATAGCCTGGTTCTCCACTACCACTCATTCCCCTGTGCTTGGTTTGCCCACTATGGTTATATAGCCTGGTTGTCCACTACCACTCATTCCCCTGTGCTTGGTTTGCCCACTATGGTTAGCCTGGTTGTCCACTACCACTCATTCCCCTGTGCTTGGTTTGCCCACTATGGTTAGCCTGTTTCTCCACTACCACTCATTCCCCTGTGCTTGGTTTGCCCACTATGGTTAGCCTGGTTCTCCACTACCACTCATTCCCCTGTGCTTGGTTTGCCCACTATGGTTAGCCTGGTTGTCCACTACCACTCATTCCCCTGTGCTTGGTTTGCCCACTATGGTTAGCCTGGTTCTACACTACCACTCATTCCCCTGTGCTTGGTTTGCCCACTATGGTTAGCCTGGTTGTCTACTACCACTCATTCCCCTGTGCTTGGTTTGCCCACTATGGTTATATAGCCTGGTTGTCCACTACCACTCATTCCCCTGTGCTTGGTTTGCCCACTATGGTTAGCCTCCACTACCACTCATTCCCCTGTGCTTGGTTTGCCCACTATGGTTAGCCTGGTTGTCCACTACCACTCATTCCCCTGTGCTTGGTTTGCCCACTATGGTTAGCCTGGTTCTCCACTACCACTCATTCCCCTGTGCTTGGTTTGCCCACTATGGTTAGCCTGGTTCTCTACTACCACTCATTCCCCTGTGCTTGGTTTGCCCACTATGGTTAGCCTGGTTCTCTACTACCACTCATTCCCCTGTGCTTGGTTTGCCCACTATGGTTAGCCTGGTTGTCCACTACCACTCATTCCCCTGTGCTTGGTTTGCCCACTATGGTTAGCCTGGTTCTCCACTACCACTAATTCCCCTGTGCTGGGTTTGCCCACTATGGTTAGCCTGGTTCTCCACTACCACTCATTCCCCTGTGCTTGGTTTGCCCACTATGGTTAGCCTGGTTCTCCACTACCACTCATTCCCCTGTGCTTGGTTTGCCCACTATGGTTAGCCTGGTTCTCCACTACCACTCATTCCCCTGTGCTTGGTTTGCCCACTATGGTTATATAGCCTGGTTCTCCACTACCACTCATTCCCCTGTGCTAGGTTTGCCCACTATGGTTAGCCTGGTTCTCCACTACCACTCATTCCCCTGTGCTTGGTTTGCCCACTATGGTTAGCCTGGTTCTCCACTACCACTCATTCCCCTGTGCTTGGTTTGCCCACTATGGTTAGCCTGGTTCTCCACTACCACTCATTCCCCTGTGCTTGGTTTGCCCACTATGGTTAGCCTGGTTCTCTACTACCACTCATTCCCCTGTGCTTGGTTTGCCCACTATGGTTAGCCTGGTTCTCTACTACCACTCATTCCCCTGTGCTTGGTTTGCCCACTATGGTTAGCCTGGTTCTACACTACCACTCATTCCCCTGTGCTTGGTTTGCCCACTATGGTTATATAGCCTGGTTCTCCACTACCACTCATTCCCCTGTGCTTGGTTTGCCCACTATGGTTAGCCTGGTTCTACACTACCACTCATTCCCCTGTGCTTGGTTTGCCCACTATGGTTAGCCTGGTTGTCCACTACCACTCATTCCCCTGTGCTTGGTTTGCCCACTATGGTTAGCCTGGTTGTCCACTACCACTCATTCCCCTGTGCTTGGTTTGCCCACTATGGTTAGCCTGGTTCTCCACTACCACTCATTCCCCTGTGCTTGGTTTGCCCACTATGGTTAGCCTGGTTGTCTACTACCACTCATTCCCCTGTGCTTGGTTTGCCCACTATGGTTATATAGCCTGGTTCTCCACTACCACTCATTCCCCTGTGCTTGGTTTGCCCACTATGGTTATATAGCCTGGTTGTCCACTACCACTCATTCCCCTGTGCTTGGTTTGCCCACTATGGTTAGCCTGGTTCTCCACTACCACTCATTCCCCTGTGCTTGGTTTGCCCACTAATGGCTAGCCTGGTTCTCCACTACCACTCATTCCCCTGTGCTTGGTTTGCCCACTATGGTTAGCCTGGTTGTCCACTACCACTCATTCCCCTGTGATTGGTTTGCCCACTATGGTTAGCCTGGTTGTCCACTACCACTCATTCCCCTGTGCTTGGTTTGCCCACTATGGTTAGCCTGGTTGTCCACTACCACTCATTCCCCTGTGCTTGGTTTGCCCACTATGGTTAGCCTGGTTCTCCACTACCACTCATTCCCCTGTGCTTGGTTTGCCCACTATGGTTATATAGCCTGGTTCTCCACTACCACTCATTCCCCTGTGCTTGGTTTGCCCACTATGGTTAGCCTGGTTCTCCACTACCACTCATTCCCCTGTGCTTGGTTTGCCCACTATGGTTAGCCTGGTTGTCCACTACCACTCATTCCCCTGTGCTTGGTTTGCCCACTATGGTTAGCCTCCACTACCACTCATTCCCCTGTGCTTGGTTTGCCCACTAATCTGGTTGCCCACTACCACTCATTCCCCTGTGCTTGGTTTGCCGACTATGGTTAGCCTGGTTCTCCACTATCACTCATTCCCCTGTGCTTGGTTTGCCCACTATGGTTAGCCTCCACTACCACTCATTCCCCTGTGCTTGGTTTGCCCACTATGGTTAGCCTGGTTGTCCACTACCACTCATTCCCCTGTGCTTGGTTTGCCCACTATGGTTAGCCTGGTTCTCCACTACCACTCATTCCCCTGTGCTTGGTTTGCCCACTATGGTTAGCCTGGTTGTCCACTACCACTCATTCCCCTGTGCTTGGTTTGCCCACTATGGTTAGCCTGGTTGTCCACTACCACTCATTCCCCTGTGCTTGGTTTGCCTACTATGGTTAGCCTGGTTCTCCACTACCACTCGTTCCCCTGTGCTTGGTTTGCCCACTAATCTGGTTGCCCACTCCCACTCATTCCCCTGTGCTTGGTTTGCCCACTATGGTTAGCCTGGTTCTCCACTACCACTCATTCCCCTGTGCTTGGTTTGCCCACTATGGTTAGCCTCCACTACCACTCATTCCCCTGTGCTTGGTTTGCCCACTATGGTTAGCCTGGTACTCCACTACCACTCATTCCCCTGTGCTGGGTTTGCCCACTATGGTTAGCCTGGTTGTCCACTACCACTCATTCCCCTGTGCTTGGTTTGCCCACTAATGGTTAGCCTGGTTCTCCACTATCACTCATTCCCCTGTGCTTGGTTTGCCCACTATGGTTAGCCTGGTTGTCCACTACCACTCATTCCCCTGTGCTTGGTTTGCCCACTATGGTTAGCCTGGTTGTCCACTACCACTCATTCCCCTGTGCTTGGTTTGCCCACTATGGTTAGCCTGGTTCTCCACTACCACTCATTCCCCTGTGCTTGGTTTGCCCACTATGGTTAGCCTGGTTCTCCACTACCACTCATTCCCCTGTGCTTGGTTTGCCCACTATGGTTAGCCTCCACTACCACTCATTCCCCTGTGCTTGGTTTGCCCACTATGGTTAGCCTGGTTGTCCACTACCACTCATTCCCCTGTGCTTGGTTTGCCCACTATGGTTAGCCTGGTTGTCCACTACCACTCATTCCCCTGTGCTTGGTTTGCCCACTATGGTTAGCCTGGTTCTCCACTACCACTCATTCCCCTGTGCTTGGTTTGCCCACTATGGTTATATAGCCTGGTTCTCCACTACCACTCATTCCCCTGTGCTTGGTTTGCCCACTATGGTTAGCCTGGTTCTACACTACCACTCATTCCCCTGTGCTTGGTTTGCCCACTATGGTTAGCCTGGTTGTCCACTACCACTCATTCCCCTGTGCTTGGTTTGCCCACTATGGTTAGCCTGGTTGTCCACTACCACTCATTCCCCTGTGCTTGGTTTGCCCACTATGGTTAGCCTGGTTGTCTACTACCACTCATTCCCCTGTGCTTGGTTTGCCCACTATGGTTAGCCTGGTTCTCCACTACCACTCATTCCCCTGTGCTTGGTTTGCCCACTATGGTTAGCCTGGTTCTCCACTACCACTCATTCCCCTGTGCTTGGTTTGCCCACTATGGTTATATAGCCTGGTTCTCCACTACCACTCATTCCCCTGTGCTTGGTTTGCCCACTATGGTTATATAGCCTGGTTCTCCACTACCACTCATTCCCCTGTGCTTGGTTTGCCCACTATGGTTAGCCTGGTTGTCCACTACCACTCATTCCCCTGTGCTTGGTTTGCCGACTATGGTTAGCCTGGTTCTCCACTATCACTCATTCCCCTGTGCTTGGTTTGCCCACTATGGTTAGCCTCCACTACCACTCATTCCCCTGTGCTTGGTTTGCCCACTATGGTTAGCCTGGTTGTCTACTACCACTCATTCCCCTGTGCTTGGTTTGCCCACTATGGTTAGCCTGGTTCTCCACTACCACTCATTCCCCTGTGCTTGGTTTGCCCACTATGGTTAGCCTGGTTCTCTACTACCACTCATTCCCCTGTGCTTGGTTTGCCCACTATGGTTAGCCTGGTTCTCCACTACCACTCATTCCCCTGTGCTTGGTTTGCCCACTATGGTTAGCCTGGTTGTCCACTACCACTCATTCCCCTGTGCTTGGTTTGCCCACTATGGTTAGCCTCCACTACCACTCATTCCCCTGTGCTTGGTTTGCCCACTAATCTGGTTGCCCACTACCACTCATTCCCCTGTGCTTGGTTTGCCGACTATGGTTAGCCTGGTTCTCCACTATCACTCATTCCCCTGTGCTTGGTTTGCCCACTATGGTTAGCCTCCACTACCACTCATTCCCCTGTGCTTGGTTTGCCCACTATGGTTAGCCTGGTTGTCCACTACCACTCATTCCCCTGTGCTTGGTTTGCCCACTATGGTTAGCCTGGTTCTCCACTACCACTCATTCCCCTGTGCTTGGTTTGCCCACTATGGTTAGCCTGGTTGTCCACTACCACTCATTCCCCTGTGCTTGGTTTGCCCACTATGGTTAGCCTGGTTGTCCACTACCACTCATTCCCCTGTGCTTGGTTTGCCTACTATGGTTAGCCTGGTTCTCCACTACCACTCGTTCCCCTGTGCTTGGTTTGCCCACTAATCTGGTTGCCCACTCCCACTCATTCCCCTGTGCTTGGTTTGCCCACTATGGTTAGCCTGGTTCTCCACTACCACTCATTCCCCTGTGCTTGGTTTGCCCACTATGGTTAGCCTCCACTACCACTCATTCCCCTGTGCTTGGTTTGCCCACTATGGTTAGCCTGGTTGTCCACTACCACTCATTCCCCTGTGCTTGGTTTGCCCACTATGGTTAGCCTGGTTGTCCACTACCACTCATTCCCCTGTGCTGGGTTTGCCCACTATGGTTAGCCTGGTTCTCCACTATCACTCATTCCCCTGTGCTTGGTTTGCCCACTATGGTTAGCCTGGTTGTCCACTACCACTCATTCCCCTGTGCTTGGTTTGCCCACTATGGTTAGCCTGGTTGTCCACTACCACTCATTCCCCTGTGCTTGGTTTGCCCACTATGGTTAGCCTGGTTCTCCACTACCACTCATTCCCCTGTGCTTGGTTTGCCCACTATGGTTAGCCTGGTTCTCCACTACCACTCATTCCCCTGTGCTTGGTTTGCCCACTATGGTTAGCCTCCACTACCACTCATTCCCCTGTGCTTGGTTTGCCCACTATGGTTAGCCTGGTTGTCCACTACCACTCATTCCCCTGTGCTTGGTTTGCCCACTATGGTTAGCCTGGTTGTCCACTACCACTCATTCCCCTGTGCTTGGTTTGCCCACTATGGTTAGCCTGGTTCTCCACTACCACTCATTCCCCTGTGCTTGGTTTGCCCACTATGGTTATATAGCCTGGTTCTCCACTACCACTCATTCCCCTGTGCTTGGTTTGCCCACTATGGTTAGCCTGGTTCTACACTACCACTCATTCCCCTGTGCTTGGTTTGCCCACTATGGTTAGCCTGGTTGTCCACTACCACTCATTCCCCTGTGCTTGGTTTGCCGACTATGGTTAGCCTGGTTCTCCACTATCACTCATTCCCCTGTGCTTGGTTTGCCCACTATGGTTAGCCTCCACTACCACTCATTCCCCTGTGCTTGGTTTGCCCACTATGGTTAGCCTGGTTGTCTACTACCACTCATTCCCCTGTGCTTGGTTTGCCCACTATGGTTAGCCTGGTTCTCCACTACCACTCATTCCCCTGTGCTTGGTTTGCCCACTATGGTTAGCCTGGTTCTCTACTACCACTCATTCCCCTGTGCTTGGTTTGCCCACTATGGTTAGCCTGGTTCTCTACTACCACTCATTCCCCTGTGCTTGGTTTGCCCACTATGGTTAGCCTGGTTCTCCACTACCACTCATTCCCCTGTGCTGGGTTTGCCCACTATGGTTAGCCTGGTTCTCCACTACCACTCATTCCCCTGTGCTGGGTTTGCCCACTATGGTTAGCCTGGTTCTCCACTACCACTCATTCCCCTGTGCTTGGTTTGCCCACTATGGTTAGCCTGGTTCTCTACTACCACTCATTCCCCTGTGCTTGGTTTGCCCACTATGGTTAGCCTGGTTCTCTACTACCACTCATTCCCCTGTGCTTGGTTTGCCCACTATGGTTAGCCTGGTTGTCCACTACCACTCATTCCCCTGTGCTTGGTTTGCCCACTATGGTTAGCCTGGTTCTCCACTACCACTCATTCCCCTGTGCTTGGTTTGCCCACTATGGTTAGCCTGGTTCTCCACTACCACTCATTCCCCTGTGCTTGGTTTGCCCACTATGGTTAGCCTGGTTCTCCACTACCACTAATTCCCCTGTGCTTGGTTTGCCCACTATGGTTATATAGCCTGGTTGTCCACTATCACTCATTCCCCTGTGCTTGGTTTGCCCACTATGGTTAGCCTGGTTCTCCACTACCACTCATTCCCCTGTGCTTGGTTTGCCCACTATGGTTAGCCTGGTTCTCCACTACCACTCATTCCCCTGTGCTTGGTTTGCCCACTATGGTTAGCCTGGTTCTCTACTACCACTCATTCCCCTGTGCTTGGTTTGCCCACTATGGTTAGCCTGGTTCTCCACTACCACTCATTCCCCTGTGCTTGGTTTGCCCACTATGGTTATATAGCCTGGTTCTCCACTACCACTCATTCCCCTGTGCTTGGTTTGCCCACTATGGTTAGCCTGGTTCTCCACTACCACTCATTCCCCTGTGCTTGGTTTGCCCACTATGGTTAGCCTCCACTACCACTTATTCCCCTGTGCTTGGTTTGCCCACTATGGTTAGCCTGGTTCTCCACTACCACTCATTCCCCTGTGCTTGGTTTGCCCACTATGGTTATATAGCCTGGTTGTCCACTACCACTCATTCCCCTGTGCTTGGTTTGCCCACTAATGGCTAGCCTGGTTCTCCACTACCACTCATTCCCCTGTGCTTGGTTTGCCCACTATGGTTAGCCTGGTTGTCCACTACCACTCATTCCCCTGTGATTGGTTTGCCCACTATGGTTAGCCTGGTTGTCCACTACCACTCATTCCCCTGTGCTTGGTTTGCCCACTATGGTTAGCCTGGTTGTCCACTACCACTCATTCCCCTGTGCTTGGTTTGCCCACTATGGTTAGCCTGGTTCTCCACTACCACTCATTCCCCTGTGCTTGGTTTGCCCACTATGGTTATATAGCCTGGTTCTCCACTATCACTCATTCCCCTGTGCTTGGTTTGCCCACTATGGTTATATAGCCTGGTTCTCTACTACCACTCATTCCCCTGTGCTTGGTTTGCCCACTATGGTTAGCCTCCACTACCACTCATTCCCCTGTGCTTGGTTTGCCCACTATGGTTAGCCTGGTTGTCCACTACCACTCATTCCCCTGTGCTTGGTTTGCCCACTATGGTTAGCCTGGTTGTCCACTACCACTCATTCCCCTGTGCTTGGTTTGCCCACTATGGTTAGCCTGGTTCTCTACTACCACTCATTCCCCTGTGCTTGGTTTGCCCACTATGGTTAGCCTGGTTCTCCACTACCACTCATTCCCCTGTGCTTGGTTTGCCCACTATGGTTAGCCTGGTTCTCTACTACCACTCATTCCCCTGTGCTTGGTTTGACCACTATGGTTAGCCTGGTTCTCTACTACCACTCATTCCCCTGTGCTTGGTTTGCCCACTATGGTTAGCCTGGTTGTCCACTACCACTCATTCCCCTGTGCTTGGTTTGCCCACTATGGTTAGCCTGGTTCTCCACTACCACTCATTCCCCTGTGCTTGGTTTGCCCACTATGGTTAGCCTAGTTCTCCACTACCACTCATTCCCCTGTGCTTGGTTTGCCCACTATGGTTAGCCTGGTTGTCTACTACCACTCATTCCCCTGTGCTTGGTTTGCCCACTATGGTTAGCCTGGTTCTCAACTACCACTCATTCCCCTGTGCTTGGTTTGCCCACTATGGTTAGCCTGGTTCTCCACTACCACTCATTCCCCTGTGCTTGGTTTGCCCACTATGGTTAGCCTGGTTCTCCACTACCACTCATTCCCCTGTGCTTGGTTTGCCCACTATGGTTATATAGCCTGGTTCTCCACTACCACTCATTCCCCTGTGCTTGGTTTGCCCACTATGGTTATATAGCCTGGTTCTCCACTACCACTCATTCCCCTGTGCTTGGTTTGCCCACTATGGTTAGCCTGGTTCTCTACTACCACTCATTCCCCTGTGCTTGGTTTGCCCACTATGGTTAGCCTGGTTGTCCACTACCACTCATTCCCCTGTGCTTGGTTTGCCCACTATGGTTAGCCTGGTTGTCCACTACCACTCATTCCCCTGTGCTTGGTTTGCCCACTATGGTTAGCCTGGTTGTCTACTACCACTCATTCCCCTGTGCTTGGTTTGCCCACTATGGTTAGCCTGGTTCTCCACTACCACTCATTCCTGTGCTTGGTTTGCCCACTATGGTTATATAGCCTGGTTGTCCACTACCACTCATTCCCCTGTGCTTGGTTTGCCCACTAATGGCTAGCCTGGTTGTCCACTACCACTCATTCCCCTGTGCTGGGTTTGCCCACTATGGTTAGCCTGGTTGTCCACTACCACTCATTCCCCTGTGATTGGTTTGCCCACTATGGTTAGCCTGGTTGTCCACTACCACTCATTCCCCTGTGCTTGGTTTGCCCACTATGGTTAGCCTGGTTGTCCACTACCACTCATTCCCCTGTGCTTGGTTTGCCCACTATGGTTAGCGTGGTTCTCCACTACCACTCATTCCCCTGTGCTTGGTTTGCCCACTATGGTTAGCCTGGTTCTCCACTACCACTCATTCCCCTGTGCTTGGTTTGCCCACTATGGTTAGCCTGGTTGTCCACTACCACTCATTCCCCTGTGCTTGGTTTGCCCACTATGGTTAGCCTGGTTCTCCACTACCACTCATTCCCCTGTGCTTGGTTTGCCCACTATGGTTATATAGCCTGGTTCTCCACTACCACTCATTCCCCTGTGCTTGGTTTGCCCACTATGGTTAGCCTGGTTCTCCACTACCACTCATTCCTGTGCTTGGTTTGCCCACTATGGTTAGCCTGGTTGTCCACTACCACTCATTCCCCTGTGCTTGGTTTGCCCACTATGGTTAGCCTGGTTCTCCACTATCACTCATTCCCCTGTGCTTGGTTTGCCCACTATGGTTAGCCTCCACTACCACTCATTCCCCTGTGCTTGGTTTGCCCACTATGGTTAGCCTGGTTGTCCACTACCACTCATTCCCCTGTGCTTGGTTTGCCCACTATGGTTAGCCTGGTTCTCCACTATCACTCATTCCCCTGTGCTTGGTTTGCCCACTATGGTTAGCCTGGTTGTCCACTACCACTCATTCCCCTGTGCTTGGTTTGCCCACTATGGTTAGCCTGGTTCTCTACTACCACTCATTCCCCTGTGCTTGGTTTGCCCACTATGGTTAGCCTGGTTCTCCACTACCACTCATTCCCCTGTGCTTGGTTTGCCCACTATGGTTAGCCTGGTTCTCCACTACCACTCATTCCCCTGTGCTTGGTTTGCCCACTATGGTTAGCCTGGTTGTCCACTACCACTCATTCCCCTGTGCTTGGTTTGCCGACTATGGTTAGCCTGGTTCTCCACTATCACTCATTCCCCTGTGCTTGGTTTGCCCACTATGGTTAGCCTCCACTACCACTCATTCCCCTGTGCTTGGTTTGCCCACTATGGTTAGCCTGGTTGTCCACTACCACTCATTCCCCTGTGCTTGGTTTGCCCACTATGGTTAGCCTGGTTCTCCACTACCACTCATTCCCCTGTGCTTGGTTTGCCCACTATGGTTAGCCTGGTTCTCTACTACCACTCATTCCCCTGTGCTTGGTTTGCCCACTATGGTTAGCCTGGTTCTCTACTACCACTCATTCCCCTGTGCTTGGTTTGCCCACTATGGTTAGCCTGGTTCTCCACTACCACTCATTCCCCTGTGCTTGGTTTGCCCACTATGGTTAGCCTGGTTCTCTACTACCACTCATTCCCCTGTGCTTGGTTTGCCCACTATGGTTAGCCTGGTTGTCCACTACCACTCATTCCCCTGTGCTTGGTTTGCCCACTATGGTTAGCCTGGTTGTCCACTACCACTCATTCCCCTGTGCTTGGTTTGCCCACTATGGTTAGCCTGGTTCTCCACTACCACTCATTCCCCTGTGCTTGGTTTGCCCACTATGGTTAGCCTGGTTCTCCACTACCACTCATTCCCCTGTGCTTGGTTTGCCCACTATGGTTAGCCTGGTTCTCTACTACCACTCATTCCCCTGTGCTTGGTTTGCCCACTATGGTTAGCCTGGTTCTCCACTACCACTCATTCCCCTGTGCTTGGTTTGCCCACTATGGTTATATAGCCTGGTTGTCCACTACCACTCATTCCCCTGTGCTTGGTTTGCCCACTATGGTTAGCCTGGTTCTCTACTACCACTCATTCCCCTGTGCTTGGTTTGCCCACTATGGTTAGCCTGGTTCTCTACTACCACTCATTCCCCTGTGCTTGGTTTGCCCACTATGGTTAGCCTGGTTGTCCACTACCACTCATTCCCCTGTGCTTGGTTTGCCCACTATGGTTAGCCTGGTTCTCTACTACCACTCATTCCCCTGTGCTTGGTTTGCCCACTATGGTTAGCCTGGTTCTCTACTACCACTCATTCCCCTGTGCTTGGTTTGCCCACTATGGTTAGCCTGGTTCTCCACTACCACTCATTCCCCTGTGCTTGGTTTGCCCACTATGGTTATATAGCCTGGTTGTCCACTACCACTCATTCCCCTGTGCTGGGTTTGCCCACTATGGTTAGCCTGGTTCTCCACTACCACTCATTCCCCTGTGCTTGGTTTGCCCACTATGGTTAGCCTTGTTCTCCACTACCACTCATTCCCCTGTGCTTGGTTTGCCCACTATGGTTAGCCTGGTTGTCCACTACCACTCATTCCCCTGTGCTTGGTTTGCCCACTATGGTTATATAGCCTGGTTGTCCACTACCACTCATTCCCCTGTGCTAGGTTTGCCCACTATGGTTATATAGCCTGGTTCTCCACTACCACTCATTCCCCTGTGCTTGGTTTGCCCACTATGGTTATATAGCCTGGTTGTCCACTACCACTCATTCCCCTGTGCTTGGTTTGCCCACTATGGTTAGCCTGGTTCTCTACTACCACTCATTCCCCTGTGCTTGGTTTGCCCACTATGGTTAGCCTGGTTCTCCACTACCACTCATTCCCCTGTGCTTGGTTTGCCCACTATGGTTAGCCTGGTTGTCCACTACCACTCATTCCCCTGTGCTTGGTTTGCCCACTATGGTTAGCCTGGTTCTCCACTACCACTCATTCCCCTGTGCTTGGTTTGCCCACTATGGTTAGCCTCCACTACCACTCATTCCCCTGTGCTTGGTTTGCCCACTATGGTTAGCCTGGTTCTCCACTACCACTCATTCCCCTGTGCTTGGTTTGCCCACTATGGTTAGCCTGGTTGTCCACTACCACTCATTCCCCTGTGCTTGGTTTGCCCACTATGGTTAGCCTGGTTCTCTACTACCACTCATTCCCCTGTGCTTGGTTTGCCCACTATGGTTAGCCTGGTTCTCCACTACCACTCATTCCCCTGTGCTTGGTTTGCCCACTATGGTTAGCCTGGTTGTCCACTACCACTCATTCCCCTGTGCTTGGTTTGCCCACTATGGTTAGCCTGGTTCTCCACTACCACTCATTCCCCTGTGCTTGGTTTGCCCACTATGGTTAGCCTGGTTGTCCACTATCACTCATTCCCCTGTGCTTGGTTTGCCCACTATGGTTAGCCTGGTTCTCCACTACCACTCATTCCCCTGTGCTTGGTTTGCCCACTATGGTTAGCCTGGTTGTCCACTATCACTCATTCCCCTGTGCTTGGTTTGCCCACTATGGTTAGCCTGGTTCTCTACTACCACTCATTCCCCTGTGCTTGGTTTGCCCACTATGGTTAGCCTGGTTCTCTACTACCACTCATTCCCCTGTGCTTGGTTTGCCCACTATGGTTAGCCTGGTTCTCCACTACCACTCATTCCCCTGTGCTTGGTTTGCCCACTATGGTTAGCCTGGTTCTCCACTACCACTCATTCCCCTGTGCTTGGTTTGCCCACTATGGTTATATAGCCTGGTTCTCCACTACCACTCATTCCCCTGTGCTTGGTTTGCCCACTATGGTTATATAGCCTGGTTCTCCACTACCACTCATTCCCCTGTGCTTGGTTTGCCCACTATGGTTATATAGCCTGGTTCTCCACTACCACTCATTCCCCTGTGCTTGGTTTGCCCACTATGGTTAGCCTGGTTGTCCACTACCACTCATTCCCCTGTGCTTGGTTTGACCACTATGGTTAGCCTGGTTGTCCACTACCACTCATTCCCCTGTGCTGGGTTTGCCCACTATGGTTAGCCTGGTACTCCACTACCACTCATTCCCCTGTGCTAGGTTTGCCCACTATGGTTAGCCTGGTTCTCTACTACCACTCATTCCTGTGCTTGGTTTGCCCACTATGGTTATATAGCCTGGTTGTCCACTACCACTCATTCCCCTGTGCTTGGTTTGCCCACTATGGTTAGCCTGGTTCTCTACTACCACTCATTCCCCTGTGCTTGGTTTGCCCACTATGGTTAGCCTGGTTCTCCACTACCACTCATTCCCCTGTGCTTGGTTTGCCCACTATGGTTATATAGCCTGGTTGTCCACTACCACTCATTCCCCTGTGCTTGGTTTGCCCACTATGGTTAGCCTGGTTGTCCACTACCACTCATTCCCCTGTGCTTGGTTTGCCCACTATGGTTAGCCTGGTTGTCCACTACCACTCATTCCCCTGTGCTTGGTTTGTCTACTATGGTTAGCCTGGTTCTCCACTACCACTCGTTCCCCTGTGCTTGGTTTGCCCACTAATCTGGTTGCCCACTCCCACTCATTCCCCTGTGCTTGGTTTGCCCACTATGGTTAGCCTGGTTCTCCACTACCACTCATTCCCCTGTGCTTGGTTTGCCCACTATGGTTAGCCTCCACTACCACTCATTCCCCTGTGCTTGGTTTGCCCACTATGGTTAGCCTGGTTGTCCACTACCACTCATTCCCCTGTGCTTGGTTTGCCCACTATGGTTAGCCTGGTTGTCCACTACCACTCATTCCCCTGTGCTGGGTTTGCCCACTATGGTTAGCCTGGTTCTCCACTATCACTCATTCCCCTGTGCTTGGTTTGCCCACTATGGTTAGCCTGGTTGTCCACTACCACTCATTCCCCTGTGCTTGGTTTGCCCACTATGGTTAGCCTGGTTGTCCACTACCACTCATTCCCCTGTGCTTGGTTTGCCCACTATGGTTAGCCTGGTTCTCCACTACCACTCATTCCCCTGTGCTTGGTTTGCCCACTATGGTTAGCCTGGTTGTCCACTACCACTCATTCCCCTGTGCTTGGTTTGCCCACTATGGTTAGCCTGGTTCTCCACTATCACTCATTCCCCTGTGCTTGGTTTGCCCACTATGGTTAGCCTCCACTACCACTCATTCCCCTGTGCTTGGTTTGCCCACTATGGTTAGCCTGGTTGTCTACTACCACTCATTCCCCTGTGCTTGGTTTGCCCACTATGGTTAGCCTGGTTCTCCACTACCACTCATTCCCCTGTGCTTGGTTTGCCCACTATGGTTAGCCTGGTTCTCTACTACCACTCATTCCCCTGTGCTTGGTTTGCCCACTATGGTTAGCCTGGTTCTCTACTACCACTCATTCCCCTGTGCTTGGTTTGCCCACTATGGTTAGCCTGGTTCTCCACTACCACTCATTCCCCTGTGCTGGGTTTGCCCACTATGGTTAGCCTGGTTCTCCACTACCACTCATTCCCCTGTGCTGGGTTTGCCCACTATGGTTAGCCTGGTTCTCCACTACCACTCATTCCCCTGTGCTTGGTTTGCCCACTATGGTTAGCCTGGTTCTCTACTACCACTCATTCCCCTGTGCTTGGTTTGCCCACTATGGTTAGCCTGGTTCTCTACTACCACTCATTCCCCTGTGCTTGGTTTGCCCACTATGGTTAGCCTGGTTGTCCACTACCACTCATTCCCCTGTGCTTGGTTTGCCCACTATGGTTAGCCTGGTTCTCCACTACCACTCATTCCCCTGTGCTTGGTTTGCCCACTATGGTTAGCCTGGTTCTCCACTACCACTCATTCCCCTGTGCTTGGTTTGCCCACTATGGTTAGCCTGGTTCTCCACTACCACTAATTCCCCTGTGCTTGGTTTGCCCACTATGGTTATATAGCCTGGTTGTCCACTATCACTCATTCCCCTGTGCTTGGTTTGCCCACTATGGTTAGCCTGGTTCTCCACTACCACTCATTCCCCTGTGCTTGGTTTGCCCACTATGGTTAGCCTGGTTCTCCACTACCACTCATTCCCCTGTGCTTGGTTTGCCCACTATGGTTAGCCTGGTTCTCTACTACCACTCATTCCCCTGTGCTTGGTTTGCCCACTATGGTTAGCCTGGTTCTCCACTACCACTCATTCCCCTGTGCTTGGTTTGCCCACTATGGTTATATAGCCTGGTTCTCCACTACCACTCATTCCCCTGTGCTTGGTTTGCCCACTATGGTTAGCCTGGTTCTCCACTACCACTCATTCCCCTGTGCTTGGTTTGCCCACTATGGTTAGCCTCCACTACCACTCATTCCCCTGTGCTTGGTTTGCCCACTATGGTTAGCCTGGTTCTCCACTACCACTCATTCCCCTGTGCTTGGTTTGCCCACTATGGTTATATAGCCTGGTTGTCCACTACCACTCATTCCCCTGTGCTTGGTTTGCCCACTAATGGCTAGCCTGGTTCTCCACTACCACTCATTCCCCTGTGCTTGGTTTGCCCACTATGGTTAGCCTGGTTGTCCACTACCACTCATTCCCCTGTGATTGGTTTGCCCACTATGGTTAGCCTGGTTGTCCACTACCACTCATTCCCCTGTGCTTGGTTTGCCCACTATGGTTAGCCTGGTTGTCCACTACCACTCATTCCCCTGTGCTTGGTTTGCCCACTATGGTTAGCCTGGTTCTCCACTACCACTCATTCCCCTGTGCTTGGTTTGCCCACTATGGTTATATAGCCTGGTTCTCCACTATCACTCATTCCCCTGTGCTTGGTTTGCCCACTATGGTTATATAGCCTGGTTCTCTACTACCACTCATTCCCCTGTGCTTGGTTTGCCCACTATGGTTAGCCTCCACTACCACTCATTCCCCTGTGCTTGGTTTGCCCACTATGGTTAGCCTGGTTGTCCACTACCACTCATTCCCCTGTGCTTGGTTTGCCCACTATGGTTAGCCTGGTTGTCCACTACCACTCATTCCCCTGTGCTTGGTTTGCCCACTATGGTTAGCCTGGTTCTCTACTACCACTCATTCCCCTGTGCTTGGTTTGCCCACTATGGTTAGCCTGGTTCTCCACTACCACTCATTCCCCTGTGCTTGGTTTGCCCACTATGGTTAGCCTGGTTCTCTACTACCACTCATTCCCCTGTGCTTGGTTTGACCACTATGGTTAGCCTGGTTCTCTACTACCACTCATTCCCCTGTGCTTGGTTTGCCCACTATGGTTAGCCTGGTTGTCCACTACCACTCATTCCCCTGTGCTTGGTTTGCCCACTATGGTTAGCCTGGTTCTCCACTACCACTCATTCCCCTGTGCTTGGTTTGCCCACTATGGTTAGCCTAGTTCTCCACTACCACTCATTCCCCTGTGCTTGGTTTGCCCACTATGGTTAGCCTGGTTGTCTACTACCACTCATTCCCCTGTGCTTGGTTTGCCCACTATGGTTAGCCTGGTTCTCAACTACCACTCATTCCCCTGTGCTTGGTTTGCCCACTATGGTTAGCCTGGTTCTCCACTACCACTCATTCCCCTGTGCTTGGTTTGCCCACTATGGTTAGCCTGGTTCTCCACTACCACTCATTCCCCTGTGCTTGGTTTGCCCACTATGGTTATATAGCCTGGTTCTCCACTACCACTCATTCCCCTGTGCTTGGTTTGCCCACTATGGTTATATAGCCTGGTTCTCCACTACCACTCATTCCCCTGTGCTTGGTTTGCCCACTATGGTTAGCCTGGTTCTCTACTACCACTCATTCCCCTGTGCTTGGTTTGCCCACTATGGTTAGCCTGGTTGTCCACTACCACTCATTCCCCTGTGCTTGGTTTGCCCACTATGGTTAGCCTGGTTGTCCACTACCACTCATTCCCCTGTGCTTGGTTTGCCCACTATGGTTAGCCTGGTTGTCTACTACCACTCATTCCCCTGTGCTTGGTTTGCCCACTATGGTTAGCCTGGTTCTCCACTACCACTCATTCCTGTGCTTGGTTTGCCCACTATGGTTATATAGCCTGGTTGTCCACTACCACTCATTCCCCTGTGCTTGGTTTGCCCACTAATGGCTAGCCTGGTTGTCCACTACCACTCATTCCCCTGTGCTGGGTTTGCCCACTATGGTTAGCCTGGTTGTCCACTACCACTCATTCCCCTGTGATTGGTTTGCCCACTATGGTTAGCCTGGTTGTCCACTACCACTCATTCCCCTGTGCTTGGTTTGCCCACTATGGTTAGCCTGGTTGTCCACTACCACTCATTCCCCTGTGCTTGGTTTGCCCACTATGGTTAGCGTGGTTCTCCACTACCACTCATTCCCCTGTGCTTGGTTTGCCCACTATGGTTAGCCTGGTTCTCCACTACCACTCATTCCCCTGTGCTTGGTTTGCCCACTATGGTTAGCCTGGTTGTCCACTACCACTCATTCCCCTGTGCTTGGTTTGCCCACTATGGTTAGCCTGGTTCTCCACTACCACTCATTCCCCTGTGCTTGGTTTGCCCACTATGGTTATATAGCCTGGTTCTCCACTACCACTCATTCCCCTGTGCTTGGTTTGCCCACTATGGTTAGCCTGGTTCTCCACTACCACTCATTCCTGTGCTTGGTTTGCCCACTATGGTTAGCCTGGTTGTCCACTACCACTCATTCCCCTGTGCTTGGTTTGCCCACTATGGTTAGCCTGGTTCTCCACTATCACTCATTCCCCTGTGCTTGGTTTGCCCACTATGGTTAGCCTCCACTACCACTCATTCCCCTGTGCTTGGTTTGCCCACTATGGTTAGCCTGGTTGTCCACTACCACTCATTCCCCTGTGCTTGGTTTGCCCACTATGGTTAGCCTGGTTCTCCACTATCACTCATTCCCCTGTGCTTGGTTTGCCCACTATGGTTAGCCTGGTTGTCCACTACCACTCATTCCCCTGTGCTTGGTTTGCCCACTATGGTTAGCCTGGTTCTCTACTACCACTCATTCCCCTGTGCTTGGTTTGCCCACTATGGTTAGCCTGGTTCTCCACTACCACTCATTCCCCTGTGCTTGGTTTGCCCACTATGGTTAGCCTGGTTCTCCACTACCACTCATTCCCCTGTGCTTGGTTTGCCCACTATGGTTAGCCTGGTTGTCCACTACCACTCATTCCCCTGTGCTTGGTTTGCCGACTATGGTTAGCCTGGTTCTCCACTATCACTCATTCCCCTGTGCTTGGTTTGCCCACTATGGTTAGCCTCCACTACCACTCATTCCCCTGTGCTTGGTTTGCCCACTATGGTTAGCCTGGTTGTCCACTACCACTCATTCCCCTGTGCTTGGTTTGCCCACTATGGTTAGCCTGGTTCTCCACTACCACTCATTCCCCTGTGCTTGGTTTGCCCACTATGGTTAGCCTGGTTCTCCACTACCACTCATTCCCCTGTGCTTGGTTTGCCCACTATGGTTAGCCTGGTTCTCTACTACCACTCATTCCCCTGTGCTTGGTTTGCCCACTATGGTTAGCCTGGTTCTCCACTACCACTCATTCCCCTGTGCTTGGTTTGCCCACTATGGTTAGCCTGGTTCTCTACTACCACTCATTCCCCTGTGCTTGGTTTGCCCACTATGGTTAGCCTGGTTGTCCACTACCACTCATTCCCCTGTGCTTGGTTTGCCCACTATGGTTAGCCTGGTTGTCCACTACCACTCATTCCCCTGTGCTTGGTTTGCCCACTATGGTTAGCCTGGTTCTCCACTACCACTCATTCCCCTGTGCTTGGTTTGCCCACTATGGTTAGCCTGGTTCTCCACTACCACTCATTCCCCTGTGCTTGGTTTGCCCACTATGGTTAGCCTGGTTCTCTACTACCACTCATTCCCCTGTGCTTGGTTTGCCCACTATGGTTAGCCTGGTTCTCCACTACCACTCATTCCCCTGTGCTTGGTTTGCCCACTATGGTTATATAGCCTGGTTGTCCACTACCACTCATTCCCCTGTGCTTGGTTTGCCCACTATGGTTAGCCTGGTTCTCTACTACCACTCATTCCCCTGTGCTTGGTTTGCCCACTATGGTTAGCCTGGTTCTCTACTACCACTCATTCCCCTGTGCTTGGTTTGCCCACTATGGTTAGCCTGGTTGTCCACTACCACTCATTCCCCTGTGCTTGGTTTGCCCACTATGGTTAGCCTGGTTCTCTACTACCACTCATTCCCCTGTGCTTGGTTTGCCCACTATGGTTAGCCTGGTTCTCTACTACCACTCATTCCCCTGTGCTTGGTTTGCCCACTATGGTTAGCCTGGTTCTCCACTACCACTCATTCCCCTGTGCTTGGTTTGCCCACTATGGTTATATAGCCTGGTTGTCCACTACCACTCATTCCCCTGTGCTGGGTTTGCCCACTATGGTTAGCCTGGTTCTCCACTACCACTCATTCCCCTGTGCTTGGTTTGCCCACTATGGTTAGCCTTGTTCTCCACTACCACTCATTCCCCTGTGCTTGGTTTGCCCACTATGGTTAGCCTGGTTGTCCACTACCACTCATTCCCCTGTGCTTGGTTTGCCCACTATGGTTATATAGCCTGGTTGTCCACTACCACTCATTCCCCTGTGCTAGGTTTGCCCACTATGGTTATATAGCCTGGTTCTCCACTACCACTCATTCCCCTGTGCTTGGTTTGCCCACTATGGTTATATAGCCTGGTTGTCCACTACCACTCATTCCCCTGTGCTTGGTTTGCCCACTATGGTTAGCCTGGTTCTCTACTACCACTCATTCCCCTGTGCTTGGTTTGCCCACTATGGTTAGCCTGGTTCTCCACTACCACTCATTCCCCTGTGCTTGGTTTGCCCACTATGGTTAGCCTGGTTGTCCACTACCACTCATTCCCCTGTGCTTGGTTTGCCCACTATGGTTAGCCTGGTTCTCCACTACCACTCATTCCCCTGTGCTTGGTTTGCCCACTATGGTTAGCCTCCACTACCACTCATTCCCCTGTGCTTGGTTTGCCCACTATGGTTAGCCTGGTTCTCCACTACCACTCATTCCCCTGTGCTTGGTTTGCCCACTATGGTTAGCCTGGTTGTCCACTACCACTCATTCCCCTGTGCTTGGTTTGCCCACTATGGTTAGCCTGGTTCTCTACTACCACTCATTCCCCTGTGCTTGGTTTGCCCACTATGGTTAGCCTGGTTCTCCACTACCACTCATTCCCCTGTGCTTGGTTTGCCCACTATGGTTAGCCTGGTTGTCCACTACCACTCATTCCCCTGTGCTTGGTTTGCCCACTATGGTTAGCCTGGTTCTCCACTACCACTCATTCCCCTGTGCTTGGTTTGCCCACTATGGTTAGCCTGGTTGTCCACTATCACTCATTCCCCTGTGCTTGGTTTGCCCACTATGGTTAGCCTGGTTGTCCACTACCACTCATTCCCCTGTGCTTGGTTTGCCCACTATGGTTAGCCTGGTTGTCCACTATCACTCATTCCCCTGTGCTTGGTTTGCCCACTATGGTTAGCCTGGTTCTCTACTACCACTCATTCCCCTGTGCTTGGTTTGCCCACTATGGTTAGCCTGGTTCTCTACTACCACTCATTCCCCTGTGCTTGGTTTGCCCACTATGGTTAGCCTGGTTCTCCACTACCACTCATTCCCCTGTGCTTGGTTTGCCCACTATGGTTAGCCTGGTTCTCCACTACCACTCATTCCCCTGTGCTTGGTTTGCCCACTATGGTTATATAGCCTGGTTCTCCACTACCACTCATTCCCCTGTGCTTGGTTTGCCCACTATGGTTATATAGCCTGGTTCTCCACTACCACTCATTCCCCTGTGCTTGGTTTGCCCACTATGGTTATATAGCCTGGTTCTCCACTACCACTCATTCCCCTGTGCTTGGTTTGCCCACTATGGTTAGCCTGGTTGTCCACTACCACTCATTCCCCTGTGCTTGGTTTGACCACTATGGTTAGCCTGGTTGTCCACTACCACTCATTCCCCTGTGCTGGGTTTGCCCACTATGGTTAGCCTGGTTCTCCACTACCACTCATTCCCCTGTGCTAGGTTTGCCCACTATGGTTAGCCTGGTTCTCTACTACCACTCATTCCTGTGCTTGGTTTGCCCACTATGGTTATATAGCCTGGTTGTCCACTACCACTCATTCCCCTGTGCTTGGTTTGCCCACTATGGTTAGCCTGGTTCTCTACTACCACTCATTCCCCTGTGCTTGGTTTGCCCACTATGGTTAGCCTGGTTCTCCACTACCACTCATTCCCCTGTGCTTGGTTTGCCCACTATGGTTATATAGCCTGGTTGTCCACTACCACTCATTCCCCTGTGCTTGGTTTGCCCACTATGGTTAGCCTGGTTGTCCACTACCACTCATTCCCCTGTGCTTGGTTTGCCCACTATGGTTAGCCTGGTTGTCCACTACCACTCATTCCCCTGTGCTTGGTTTGTCTACTATGGTTAGCCTGGTTCTCCACTACCACTCGTTCCCCTGTGCTTGGTTTGCCCACTAATCTGGTTGCCCACTCCCACTCATTCCCCTGTGCTTGGTTTGCCCACTATGGTTAGCCTGGTTCTCCACTACCACTCATTCCCCTGTGCTTGGTTTGCCCACTATGGTTAGCCTCCACTACCACTCATTCCCCTGTGCTTGGTTTGCCCACTATGGTTAGCCTGGTTGTCCACTACCACTCATTCCCCTGTGCTTGGTTTGCCCACTATGGTTAGCCTGGTTGTCCACTACCACTCATTCCCCTGTGCTGGGTTTGCCCACTATGGTTAGCCTGGTTCTCCACTATCACTCATTCCCCTGTGCTTGGTTTGCCCACTATGGTTAGCCTGGTTGTCCACTACCACTCATTCCCCTGTGCTTGGTTTGCCCACTATGGTTAGCCTGGTTGTCCACTACCACTCATTCCCCTGTGCTTGGTTTGCCCACTATGGTTAGCCTGGTTCTCCACTACCACTCATTCCCCTGTGCTTGGTTTGCCCACTATGGTTAGCCTGGTTCTCCACTACCACTCATTCCCCTGTGCTTGGTTTGCCCACTATGGTTAGCCTGGTTCTCCACTACCACTCATTCCCCTGTGCTTGGTTTGCCCACTATGGTTAGCCTCCACTACCACTCATTCCCCTGTGCTTGGTTTGCCCACTATGGTTAGCCTGGTTGTCCACTACCACTCATTCCCCTGTGCTTGGTTTGCCCACTATGGTTAGCCTGGTTCTCCACTACCACTCATTCCCCTGTGCTTGGTTTGCCCACTATGGTTAGCCTGGTTGTCCACTACCACTCATTCCCCTGTGCTTGGTTTGCCCACTATGGTTAGCCTGGTTCTCCACTACCACTCATTCCCCTGTGCTTGGTTTGCCCACTATGGTTATATAGCCTGGTTCTCCACTACCACTCATTCCCCTGTGCTTGGTTTGCCCACTATGGTTAGCCTGGTTGTCCACTACCACTCATTCCCCTGTGCTTGGTTTGCCCACTATGGTTAGCCTGGTTCTCCACTACCACTCATTCCCCTGTGCTTGGTTTGCCCACTATGGTTAGCCTGGTTCTACACTACCACTCATTCCCCTGTGCTTGGTTTGCCCACTATGGTTAGCCTGGTTGTCCACTACCACTCATTCCCCTGTGCTTGGTTTGCCCACTATGGTTAGCCTGGTTGTCCACTACCACTCATTCCCCTGTGCTTGGTTTGCCCACTATGGTTAGCCTGGTTGTCTACTACCACTCATTCCCCTGTGCTTGGTTTGCCCACTATGGTTAGCCTGGTTCTCCACTACCACTCATTCCTGTGCTTGGTTTGCCCACTATGGTTATATAGCCTGGTTGTCCACTACCACTCATTCCCCTGTGCTTGGTTTGCCCACTAATGGCTAGCCTGGTTCTCCACTACCACTCATTCCCCTGTGCTTGGTTTGCCCACTATGGTTAGCCTGGTTGTCCACTACCACTCATTCCCCTGTGATTGGTTTGCCCACTATGGTTAGCCTGGTTCTCTACTACCACTCATTCCCCTGTGCTTGGTTTGCCCACTATGGTTAGCCTGGTTGTCCACTACCACTCATTCCCCTGTGCTTGGTTTGCCCACTATGGTTAGCCTGGTTCTCCACTACCACTCATTCCCCTGTGCTTGGTTTGCCCACTATGGTTATATAGCCTGGTTCTCCACTACCACTCATTCCCCTGTGCTTGGTTTGCCCACTATGGTTAGCCTGGTTCTCTACTACCACTCATTCCCCTGTGCTTGGTTTGCCCACTATGGTTAGCCTGGTTGTCCACTACCACTCATTCCCCTGTGCTTGGTTTGCCCACTATGGTTATATAGCCTGGTTCTCCACTACCACTCATTCCCCTGTGCTTGGTTTGCCCACTATGGTTAGCCTGGTTGTCCACTACCACTCATTCCCCTGTGCTTGGTTTGCCCACTATGGTTAGCCTGGTTCTCCACTACCACTCATTCCCCTGTGCTTGGTTTGCCCACTATGGTTAGCCTGGTTGTCCACTACCACTCATTCCCCTGTGCTTGGTTTGCCCACTATGGTTATATAGCCTGGTTGTCCACTACCACTCATTCCCCTGTGCTTGGTTTGCCCACTATGGTTAGCCTGGTTCTCCACTACCACTCATTCCCCTGTGCTTGGTTTGCCCACTATGGTTAGCCTGGTTCTCCACTACCACTCATTCCCCTGTGCTTGGTTTGCCCACTATGGTTAGCCTGGTTGTCCACTACCACTCATTCCCCTGTGCTTGGTTTGCCCACTATGGTTATATAGCCTGGTTCTCCACTACCACTCATTCCCCTGTGCTTGGTTTGCCCACTATGGTTAGCCTGGTTCTCCACTACCACTCATTCCCCTGTGCTTGGTTTGCCCACTATGGTTAGCCTGGTTCTCCACTACCACTCATTCCCCTGTGCTTGGTTTGCCCACTATGGTTATATAGCCTGGTTCTCTACTACCACTCATTCCCCTGTGCTTGGTTTGCCCACTATGGTTAGCCTGGTTCTCCACTACCACTCATTCCCCTGTGCTTGGTTTGCCCACTATGGTTAGCCTGGTTCTCCACTACCACTCATTCCCCTGTGCTTGGTTTGCCCACTATGGTTAGCCTGGTTCTCCACTACCACTCATTCCCCTGTGCTTGGTTTGCCCACTATGGTTAGCCTGGTTCTCCACTACCACTCATTCCCCTGTGCTTGGTTTGCCCACTATGGTTAGCCTGGTTCTCCACTACCACTCATTCCCCTGTGCTTGGTTTGCCCACTATGGTTAGCCTGGTTGTCCACTACCACTCATTCCCCTGTGCTTGGTTTGCCCACTATGGTTAGCCTGGTTGTCCACTACCACTCATTCCCCTGTGCTTGGTTTGCCCACTATGGTTAGCCTGGTTGTCCACTACCACTCATTCCCCTGTGCTTGGTTTGCCCACTATGGTTAGCCTGGTTGTCCACTACCACTCATTCCCCTGTGCTGGGTTTGCCCACTATGGTTATATAGCCTGGTTGTCTACTACCACTCATTCCCCTGTGCTTGGTTTGCCCACTATGGTTAGCCTGGTTGTCCACTACCACTCATTCCCCTGTGCTGGGTTTGCCCACTATGGTTAGCCTGGTTCTCTACTACCACTCATTCCCCTGTGCTTGGTTTGCCCACTATGGTTAGCCTGGTTCTCCACTACCACTCATTCCCCTGTGCTTGGTTTGCCCACTATGGTTATATAGCCTGGTTCTCCACTACCACTCATTCCCCTGTGCTTGGTTTGCCCACTATGGTTAGCCTGGTTCTCCACTACCACTCATGCCCCTGTGCTTGGTTTGCCCACTATGGTTAGCCTGGTTCTCCACTACCACTCATTCCCCTGTGCTTGGTTTGCCCACTATGGTTAGCCTGGTTCTCCACTACCACTCATTCCCCTGTGCTTGGGTTGCCCACTATGGTTATATAGCCTGGTTGTCCACTACCACTCATTCCCCTGTGCTTGGTTTGCCCACTATGGTTAGCCTGGTTGTCCACTACCACTCATTCCCCTGTGCTTGGTTTGCCCACTATGGTTAGCCTGGTTGTCCACTACCACTCATTCCCCTGTGCTTGGTTTGCCCACTATGGTTAGCCTGGTTCTCCACTACCACTCATTCCCCTGTGCTTGGTTTGCCCACTATGGTTAGCCTGGTTGTCCACTACCACTCATTCCCCTGTGCTTGGTTTGCCCACTATGGTTAGCCTGGTTCTCCACTACCACTCATTCCCCTGTGCTTGGTTTGCCCACTATGGTTAGCCTGGTTGTCCACTACCACTCATTCCCCTGTGCTGGGTTTGCCCACTATGGTTAGCCTTGTTCTCCACTACCACTCATTCCCCTGTGCTTGGTTTGCCCACTATGGTTAGCCTGGTTCTCCACTACCACTCATTCCCCTGTGCTTGGTTTGCCCACTATGGTTATATAGCCTGGTTCTCCACTACCACTCATTCCCCTGTGCTTGGTTTGCCCACTATGGTTAGCCTGGTTGTCCACTACCACTCATTCCCCTGTGCTTGGTTTGCCCACTATGGTTAGCCTGGTTGTCCACTACCACTCATTCCCCTGTGCTTGGTTTGCCCACTATGGTTAGCCTGGTTCTCCACTACCACTCATTCCCCTGTGCTTGGTTTGCCCACTATGGTTAGCCTGGTTGTCCACTACCACTCATTCCCCTGTGCTTGGTTTGCCCACTATGGTTAGCCTGGTTCTCCACTACCACTCATTCCCCTGTGCTTGGTTTGCCCACTATGGTTAGCCTGGTTGTCCACTACCACTCATTCCCCTGTGCTGGGTTTGCCCACTATGGTTAGCCTGGTTCTCCACTACCACTCATTCCCCTGTGCTAGGTTTGCCCACTATGGTTAGCTTGGTTCTCCACTACCACTCATTCCCCTGTGCTGGGTTTGCCCACTATGGTTAGCCTGGTTCTCCACTACCACTCATTCCCCTGTGCTAGGTTTGCCCACTATGGTTATATAGCCTGGTTCTCCACTACCACTCATTCCCCTGTGCTTGGTTTGCCCACTATGGTTAGCCTGGTTCTCTACTACCACTCATTCCCCTGTGCTTGGTTTGCCCACTATGGTTAGCCTCCACTACCACTCATTCCCCTTTGCTAGGTTTGCCCACTATGGTTAGCCTGGTTGTCCACTACCACTCATTCCCCTGTGCTTGGTTTGCCCACTATGGTTAGCCTGGTTGTCCACTACCACTCATTCCCCTGTGCTGGGTTTGCCCACTATGGTTAGCCTGGTTCTACACTACCACTCATTCCCCTGTGCTTGGTTTGCCCACTATGGTTAGCCTGGTTCTCCACTACCACTCATTCCCCTGTGCTTGGTTTGCCCACTATGGTTAGCCTGGTTCTCCACTACCACTCATTCCCCTGTGCTTGGTTTGCCCACTATGGTTAGCCTGGTTCTCCACTACCACTAATTCCCCTGTGCTGGGTTTGCCCACTATGGTTAGCCTGGTTCTCCACTACCACTCATTCCCCTGTGCTTGGTTTGCCCACTATGGTTAGCCTGGTTCTCCACTACCACTCATTCCCCTGTGCTTGGTTTGCCCACTATGGTTATATAGCCTGGTTCTCCACTACCACTCATTCCCCTGTGCTTGGTTTGCTCACTATGGTTAGCCTGGTTCTCCACTACCACTCATTCCCCTGTGCTTGGTTTGCCCACTATGGTTAGCCTGGTTCTCCACTACCACTCATTCCCCTGTGCTGGGTTTGCCCACTATGGTTAGCCTTGTTCTCCACTACCACTCATTCCCCTGTGCTTGGTTTGCCCACTATGGTTAGCCTGGTTCTCCACTACCACTCATTCCCCTGTGCTTGGTTTGCCCACTATGGTTATATAGCCTGGTTCTCCACTACCACTCATTCCCCTGTGCTTGGTTTGCCCACTATGGTTAGCCTGGTTCTCTACTACCACTCATTCCCCTGTGCTTGGTTTGCCCACTATGGTTAGCCTGGTTGTCCACTACCACTCATTCCCCTGTGCTTGGTTTGCCCACTATGGTTAGCCTGGTTGTCCACTATCACTCATTCCCCTGTGCTGGGTTTGCCCACTATGGTTAGCCTGGTTGTCCACTACCACTCATTCCCCTGTGCTTGGTTTGCCCACTATGGTTAGCCTGGTTGTCCACTATCACTCATTCCCCTGTGCTGGGTTTGCCCACTATGGTTAGCCTGGTTGTCCACTACCATTCATTCCCCTGTGCTTGGTTTGCCCACTATGGTTAGCCTGGTTGTCCACTACCACTCATTCCCCTGTGCTTGGTTTGCCCACTATGGTTAGCCTGGTTGTCCACTACCACTCATTCCCCTGTGCTTGGTTTGCCCACTATGGTTAGCCTGGTTCTCCACTACCACTCATTCCCCTGTGCTTGGTTTGCCCACTATGGTTAGCCTGGTTGTCCACTACCACTCATTCCCCTGTGCTTGGTTTGCCCACTATGGTTAGCCTGGTTGTCCACTACCACTCATTCCCCTGTGCTTGGTTTGCCCACTATGGTTAGCCTGGTTGTCCACTACCACTCATTCCCCTGTGCTTGGTTTGCCCACTATGGTTAGCCTGGTTCTCCACTACCACTCATTCCCCTGTGCTTGGTTTGCCCACTATGGTTAGCCTGGTTCTCCACTACCACTCATTCCCCTGTGCTGGGTTTGCCCACTATGGTTAGCCTCCACTACCACTCATTCCCCTGTGCTTGGTTTGCCCACTATGGTTATATAGCCTGGTTCTCCACTACCACTCATTCCCCTGTGCTTGGTATGCCCACTATGGTTAGCCTGGTTCTCCACTACCACTCATTCCCCTGTGCTTGGTTTGCCCACTATGGTTAGCCTGGTTCTCCACTACCACTCATTCCCCTGTGCTTGGTTTGCCCACTATGGTTAGCCTGGTTCTCCACTACCACTCATTCCCCTGTGCTTGGTTTGCCCACTATGGTTAGCCTGGTTCTCCACTACCACTCATTCCTCAGGGGCCCATTGCACCACTTTTTGGTGATATCGTAGCGTTAACATTATATTAAGGATATGTTAAGGATATATCAAGAATACGAGTGTTCTAGTGTTGCATGAGATATGTCCTATCCTTAACCAGAGGCAGGCATAATGGTGAAAGTGGTGCGTTGCAACTGGTAGCAACATACCCGTACATTGTGTCATATTTTTACATTTGTGTGCATAAGAAAATTATTTTAAATCATGAAATATACTTATCATATATATCATCACCATTTCTGAGAAAAATAACTTTTGAAAATACTCCCTGACCCTCCCATTCTCATTCTCAAATTCTCGCTCAGAAACAAGCAGACAACGGAAGTCACTTAGCGCTACGATAAGGATATCCCATGCTCAAAGGCACGTCGTTAAAAACACCCATTTAAGGACACGAAACATGACTTAAGGACACGATATTGGCTGGTGCAACAGTAAAGTGTTAAGGATATTTTAAGGACACAATTTTTGCTTAACGATACCTCATGCAACGGGCCCCTGTGCTTGGTTTGCCCACTAATCTGGTTGCCCAACATAGCAGTTGGGCAACAAGGGTAAATGTGCAACTGGGGAAGTTCGGCGACCAGTAAAGTTAGGAATCAGAATTCTTCTGACAAATAATACTGTTTAATGTTACCTAAATTGCATTTCAGCAGAAAAACAAAGTTGTCTCCAATAATTATGTTTGGCAGAGAGAAACTGTTTTTCACTGAAAAATGCAAGCCATTTGTGTAAGAATTAGACAAACAGTGTTGGTCTAATTCTTACACAAATGTGATGTGTTTCAGGAAAATGAGTCATAAGTCGCAAAAAATAGATTTTGAGATATCATTATATTTGAAAAGATGAGATCAAGCTGATTCCAATGATAGTAAACAGTCTAATAATCTCATAAGTATTTCTACATTTTAAGTTTGATATTTTGGTTTTTGAAAAAAAAGTTTCCAATATTTCTGGGGGTCAATAAACAGTAAAGTAACTAAATTTAGTCCATATGAGAACCTTTAAAACTAAAGGATATACTACATAGATTATCCTGAAATTTGATACATCGATTGATATAGGTATAAGTGATGAACTCTGAAAGAATCAGAACAGTCCAATAATGTGATCTTGTGAAAAAAACACTTTGAAAAATATCGATTTTGCGACTTATGACTCATTTTCCCGAAACACATCACAAATGGCTTGCCATAACCATAGTCTACAGTGAATTTGGTAGACCGTGACTAATGCAGGGACATCAAAGGCCTTCAAAATGTCCTGGAATTTGTTAAATCGATTCATATGACTATAAGTGCTAGACCCTCTAAAGATCAGAATATTTCAATAAGAGATCTTGAAAAAAAAAACGACTTTGAAATTTGGGTAACGTTACATGTATTCCTTGTATGGACAGCGTTAAGCAGCCCAGAGACAAAAACATTCCCACTAAAATATCTTTTGAATAAAACACTTTGAAAAGTATCAATTTTGCGACTTGTGACTCATTTTCCTGAAAGACATAACAATTATTAACATAACACTGTACGGGTTTATCACATTCATCCTGGGTTGGACTAACATAATATGCACAACTCTGACCTGGATATTGGGCAAGTCTATGAATAATGCATGTAGATTGAACTGGCTACTGCTTTTGGGCAGTCAGCATGAATACGTATACAGACCAGCTCAAAAGAAAGGGGAGTTCATAATTCATGGGGTAGGACGTGTTGTTATGTTATCTCTGCTGACAGGGTTAATCTAATTTACCTGTATTCTTACTTGTTCCTGGGACCTTAAACAGTATAAAAGTGATGTGTTTCAGGAAAATGAATCACTGTCGCAAAAAATGTATTTTGAGATACCCCCATGTTTGAATGGATGAGATCAGGTCAACTCAATATTCACAAAAGAAAAAGCAAACCTAGTCTAATCAAGCATCTTATAAGGTCACAATTTGGTAATATATCTACAAAATAGACTTTGAATCAGATAACTCGTTGCTGTGCAATATTCCCAATCTTTGTGCAATATTCCCAATCCTTCAACCAATGAGTTAGTTATCCTGTATAACCTCCTGGATAATAAAAAGGATAAAAAATGCTAAGATTAAGATACCTTGACACTGGTGAAATAGGTGCAGGATTCCACAGAGAAGGGGGATGAGTGCAGATAGGTTTGTATGTACCCACATCATACTTGTAGCTAGCTCAGAGGCAGAAGGAGGACTGGAATAACTTCAGCTGCACTATTTGGAGAACACCCAACTGGGTGAAGTCACGAGAAAATGTACAATTCACCGTGACCAATCCTCTCAAATAACCCAAATATCAGACAAAAATAAAGTTCAAAATAAAATTGAACCTAACCAAACAGATTGCTAGAATCAATGCAATGCAATGCAAAATATACTCGAATTCACCATGCCTATTTTAGCATAATTTACTAAATGGGTAAAGCATCCAATTGTGCATTTTCTAAAAATGAGACCCAAGAGTAGATTAACTGGATCTGCACTGTTTGGAGAGCAGCCAACTAGCCTTGCAACTATGAACAGGTTAAAGCAGCAGTCTCAGCTAATGTCAGTCAAAATCCAAATAATTATTTTCTACTTTTTGTTCCATTATTCCCCAACTGCTATACAGCTAGAGTCATTGTTGTCCCTCCCTCCATGACTCATGCATGCTCTTCCAACATGAAGGGCCTATCATAGATAAAAATGCAGTTTAACATCATACAACTGACACTTTAAATAAATGTGATAACAAATATACTCAGACATACCCGGTAGTCTTCATTTCTCAGCTTAATTTAGCAGAATTTCCTAAATGTGTAGAGCGGCCAATTGTACATTTTCTGAAAATGAATGTGACCATGTTATTCTGGATGAAACTAGCACCTTCATTGCCGGTAATTCTTTGGTGATGGCCGTGAATTTACACTTGGCCAGCATTGTCAACAAGGAAGAAGATAGCAACACTTCCAGCCCTCGAAATAATCACTGTAAGGGGAAACAGAAATTGAAGTGGAAGTTCAGTTTGGCTAATATTGAAAATATTGAAACAAATAACAAAAACAAACGAGCAGCTAAGAAAGTCAATATTGAATCAAATCTCATATTCTTGGAATAAATTGCAGATGACGGCCCACAAATTAATTCAAAATTAATTCAAAATTCATGTACAGAACAACCCAATATGGAAGACCCAAAGTTTATTGACTAAGGACAAACTGTACTATTTACTCTTCATGTTCTACTCAAGTATAAATGTATCGACCCCATTCTCACTGGAATTGTATCCTTTATTGATTCTTTAAACTGATTTGTTTTATTCAACATAGCGAACCTAATAAATACTCAGAACAGAAGTTATTAAACATAGTTTGTACCACTTTCATCTCTGACAAAAGTGGACTTGAAGGCCGAAGGACGTCTATGGGCGTACAGACCGTTCGAACGCTAAATCCGAGTTGTATATTGATTTTAGTCCGTGATGGAACACGTCAGGCGGCGCCACTAGACCAACGCGGTCTGTAGTATAATAAGTGCACGCGAAATCTGACCCAAAATGGACTAATTAAATATTGAATAGAGGTACAAGGATAGACAAGAAGTATAAAATATGAACATAGATAGAAGTGTCAACACTAACATGTTCTGTGTCGCCCTGCCTGAGATGCACACTTCATTTAATGCAAGCTCATGTGATGTAGTGTCCTCCAAGGTAAAGTTGTTATGTAGTAGTATAAAGATGTTATACTATTGTATATAATTAATAAGAGAAGTGTAAATGATGATTGTCCACAACAGAGTCCCAGTTCTTAATACTGGTTTATTCTGACTGAAGGGGGCGTGTCCATTGGAGGCACGCCAGGCCAGCGCTCCCTGGGTTAAAGGATTGGGGCAGCACTGGTAATACATGAGGGGGTATACTACCGACTGTAGACACAGCGGGGGGTATACTCCCATGAACTAAAAATATTTAACATTACAATAATAACACGGCATCAATATGTGATGTGTTTCAGGAAAATGAGTCATAAGTCGCAAAATCGATATTTTTCAAAGTGTTTTTTTCACAAGATCACATTATTGGACTGTTCTGATTCTTTCAGAGTTCATCACTTATACCTATATCAATCGATGTATCAAATTTCAGGATTATCTATGTAGTATATCCTTTAGTTTTAAAGGTTCTCATATGGACTAAATTTAGTTACTTTACTGTTTATTGACCCCCAGAAATATTGGAAACTTTTTTTTTCAAAACGAAAATATCAAACTTAA
The DNA here is from genome assembly GCA_942159475.1 of Sthenelais limicola. Classification (NCBI taxonomy): domain Eukaryota; kingdom Metazoa; phylum Annelida; class Polychaeta; order Phyllodocida; family Sigalionidae; genus Sthenelais; species Sthenelais limicola. The sequence goes on along the minus strand of OW804102.1, from coordinate 57,722,204 downwards.
AATCTAAAAATACTTATGAGATTATTAGACTGTTTACTATCATTGGAATCGGCTTGATGTCATATTTTCAAATATAATGGTATCTCAAAATCTATTTTTTGCGGTTTATGACTCATTTTCCTGAAACACATCACATATAACAAATATTGCTGCAGCTATTGCAGATCTCTACCACACTTCTTGTGGAGCTAGGTTTAAATCTCCGCTAGATGGACCTCAGTGGATGCATACTTGATGCATATATGCAATGGTAATAACTTCAATGTACTGTTTATTATTTCCCTTCCATCCACTGGGCAATGTACAAGCCTGTGCTCTTTGAATAAAAGAACAAGCTCATAATTATTTACTTACTCTTTTATTTGTGATCTTAGAAACTCCAAGTAAACAGGTTATTAAATATTGTGACATGTGACAGTAAGACATGTACATTTCTCATATAAGTATTGTTTAAATAGCCATTCATTGGTTAGCATATCTAATAATGGTAGTCCCCTCTAGGTACATTATTGCGTTGTGGCCAGCATCGGCATCGATAGGCCTTTTTCCACTAAACTTCCCTAATTTCCACAAAAATCATCTTCCTTATTTAAATACAAATGTTGATAAAATTAAATACATGGGGGTAGAAAAGCATGCTCTTTCAGAATTTAAACACATTGAGGATGTATTTCGAGTAGAAATAGCGTTTTGTTATTAGGCATTGGTGGAAGCGTAATTTACCCGCAATATGCTGGCTACATATATGTATGTCAGATTTCATCAGAATCCATCCCAAGATGCACTGTGACAGGCATGCGCAGTTTCACATGCAAGTTGCAGAAAATGGATTTTGAGATATCATCATATTTAAAAAGAGGACATCAGGCCGATTCTAATGATAGTAAACATGAAGGACACTTAAGAAGTACTTCTATATCTTATGTTTGATATATTTCTTTTGGAAAAAATAGTTTGCAATGTTTCTGGATGGGTAATGTCCCAAAATTTATTACATAGATTTATATGACTATAAGTACTAGACCGACCGGCGACAATGGCATAATTAATTAATTATGCAACTGCATAAAACCCAAGCAAGAAGCATCGCCACATTCCGCCATCGGCGATGCATTAGCACTGTACAACTTCCTCTATGATCGGAGAACCCACTCTATTTCTCATTGTCCAACACCAACCAGTTACATGACTGCCTAAGTTATAGCCTTAGGGAGAGATTGGACCAAGATTTTTTAGGTATTACTGGTATAATTACGGCATTACAGACCTCTCGCGTTTAGGCTTCAGCTTCAGGAACACTTGCAATCAGACATTGTTGTGGTCCTTACACCTTGTGGCAATGTGGTAAACTAACCGGAAGTCAGAACTCGGAGAATGTTTTCTGACCCTCCCACGAGGTAGCGCCACCAGCAGCACCACCCAGCATCCACATCACCGTGTCATGCATGGCCATGATCAGGGATGTGGTCCACAGGATTAAAGCGAAAAAACGAAATGATTTGGATGCGTTGGCAGACGCCATAGGAGGGAGGGAAGCAGGTACCCGACGGGCACTGAGTGCAATTGAGTGTGATGGCACTGTGATCATTTTGTGATTGGCCGCAAACCAGTGAAGTGTGATACTTATGGCTTTGAATCACAGTGAAATGGACAAGCCATTAGCAACCATTATGTGAAATCCATTGCGTCTATTTCCTCCCATGTTGTTGGTTGTCTCACACTTGTGTTCAATAAAGTTCTCATTCATATTCATTTATGTTTGTATTAAACATGTGTTCTTCAACCAATTTCATCTACAAATACATGTTTTCTTCAGAGGTCAATAATATATATAGGTGTGATCTCAATTGCGCATACAATGCGCATTCAAAATTGCATCTGAATACTCATTATAATGAAGCCACAACAGAACAATACCTGGCACTGCTTACTCACCTAGCATTCACACTTACTGTCGCGCACCTGACACTCATACTCACTGTCTGACACCCAGTCAAAGAAACCCCTATACATTTATTGATGTATATTTTTATTTATTAATGTATAACTATAACGGATATTCGTTTGATGAAAATTATGGATTTATATATTTAAATGAGTTGACATCTCATATATTTGTAACTTCTTTATTAATACTTTTTCTGTAATTCAGGCTGTCCTGAGAATATTTGTACTGTTTGTATGAAAATGTTTAATGCTCTGAATATACTATTTTTAAATCTAAATCTAAATCATTTCGAATCTGCACTTACCCTTCCCCATTTTGCACAAATTAACGCTCGATTCCGCCGAATTTTCCAGAGGGCAGAGGGTGAGGGGAGGGAGGGAGGCGACGAGAAATTGCATGTTTGTCTGAGATATTTTTTATTAATGATTTGAATAATTCATACATAGAAAACAATTCTATTATAATTATGAGTAATTCTTCCAATCGGGTGTCATTTGGTTTTGAAGCCTAGGGTATCTAGAACCTATATTTGGGATTATCATACATGATTATAACCATTTTTTTATAAATTCTTGGGCAAAAATAAGGCTGTGGGAACCCGACTTTCAAAGCTCTTATTGCAAAATCGTCGCCGCTATTGTGATATAAGCTGCTTTATAGGGCTCCACTATAGAAAAAAAACGGCGCCGACATGCCTAAAAAGGCGCACAAAAATCACTAGTGGAAGAGGGGTAAAATAGGTTGTCGGCAACACATTTATTTGTTGCAAACAATTGCAAAATATCTAACTTGATTAGATATTTCGTCGCAAAAAATCATAGGTGAAGGAATCGAAATATTTACCACAGCCTTCCTAAACTGTGTCTGTATATAATGCTGATATTCCCTTCTATTTGTACACCAAAAATTGTATACTAGAGATTCGACGAATTTTATTTTTTCTAAAAATATTGCCTACTGAAATCAAATGCTGCCCGTTTGGGAGAATTATACATTATATGTTCGAAATGATGGGAATAGCCCATTACCCTTAGCCCTTACTATTCTGCCACTTGTCCTCACCAGGTAGCACAACTGTTTTCACCAGGTAGCGCAACTGGGAACTGGGGTGCATTTACAATTTCTTTTACAATAAAAGTGACGTTAATACAGCTTATGTGGCATTTATAGCACTATAGATATTCCACATTATGTACATAGGAATGTTATAAGTGATATACTTCTATAGTTTATGTGTGTTATATACCTGTTTGATATTGAAAAATTCTGTGATCAAAACACACTAATGATTGAACATATAGATTTCCCTACTGGCTTGGACAAGGCAGAGACAACAAACAACTGGGACACATCAGATGAGAGCCTGTTATGCTTTAGGCTAACAAGGAGGATGGTAGAATTGAGGAAAACAAACTGATGCATATGTAAAGAAAGGGTAACACATGCACTACCCAAAACTCTCTTTGAAATCTTGAGGGAATAATTATACCCTTCATACCTTTCTTTGAGAAACAATATGCTATCAGTGCCAGGGCAGGAAAATGAAACTGCCAAGAAGTGTCTCATTTATTACAGATGTTATTAATTAATATAAGGAATCTGTAGTATATAAATATCCTGCTCAAAATAGCATTAGAATTTGCTAATTTTTGCACTAATATTGCGTTATACTTTAAGCATGACTATCTCGCGATCATTGCGCAATAATTATTGCGTGAAAAGCGTCCACTCTCATCACAGAACTATGGCGAGATGATTGCGCATTAAAAATCGCGTAGAATCGCGCTCATTTGCCCGTCGGGTAGGGTCTTGATAGTGTTAATCAACAAAAACAATCTATATTTATGTAGTAAATATTCCCCGTCGTTCCCATCAAAATTGCGCCCCCAGCGCCGACCTTGCCATCATACCCTCTGGACCCACTAAATATCAGAACATTTCAATAAAGGGACCTTGTGAAAAAAACACTATGAAAAATATCAATTTTGCGACTTATGACTCATTTTCCTAAAACACATCACAATTGAAAGCAGAAAGTTCCCTTTTTCCAGAATATTTGATTTACATAATTGCTTTATTTCCTCCTAAAATTCCTGATCTTTCAAAAGGTGCCATTCTATTAGACTTGAACTAATGCTTAACAAGAAATTTTGGCTGTGACCAAGGAGAAAACGGTTTCCCCCGACTAATTCCACGGCCGTCACGCGCGGGAAAAAGCGTCGTCAAGTAGGTCTACATTGCGCGTTGCTAACAACGTTTTCGAACACGTCACGACGACCTGTACAATATTGCGTCCTGTACGGCATATCGGAATATTTACATAAAGATATCCACGTACATCTAGCCTACCCACCGATAGGATTGATGATGAAAATATATCTCAGAGGGAAATAACTGGCATGTCTTACTGAATTTCTACTTTATTTTGAAATATCTTTTGAGGAAATAGCGCTTTTTCATTACTTTGCCTAAAGTATGACAGATCTGTGTAGGCTATCAGCAGGGGAAAGGCCGAAAATTATTGTTCAATGCTAAAGTGCACTTTCCTTCATATCTTCCTTATTTGAATACAAATGTTGATAAAATTAAATACATAGGGGTAGAAAAGCATGCTCTTTCAGAATTTAAACATCTTGGCAATGTATTTCGAGTAGAAATAGCTCTTTTTATAATTTTGCGGGAGCTTAATTTCCCCGCGATGTGCCTGACACAATGCAGTAGGATCAGCTCATCAGAAAATCTTCAATCGTCGGCAAGCTTTTTTATTGTTTACTTATGTAATTGAAAACTTTCTCTCATATCTGCCTCATTTAAAGGCTGAACTTAATTTAAACACATATTTTGGGGTAGAAAAGCATGCTCTTTCTGAATTTCAACATCTTGGCAATGTATTTCGAGTAGAAATAGCGTTTTTTTTATCAATTTGCTGGAGCGTAAAATCACCGCGATGTGTCGGAAATTCAGGTGGCAATAGACTGAATTGTGCTTGTGTTGTGATTCTATTTATAGACAGCACGCGGACGTCGTTACAGCAGGCATGACGCAGGCAGAAAAGTGGAACCTATATAAGGTTTCCCAGTACGAGCGCCTTCGGCGCTCGTACCGCCTTCGGCGGGGGAAACCTTAAAAAATTGAAAGATTTATTTTTACTGTACCTTATGTTGTTCCACTCTGAACCTTTGCCAGGGACAAATATGGGTGTCTTTACAAGATTCTGTAAGTTGACAGAAATATTTTCAGCAACATTGTCGGGCGATTTTAGAAAGATGGCTCCTCCAAATGGACTGTGGATCTTCAAGGGACTGGTTTCCAGTTTCTTGCTGATCTGGATCTTGGGCCATCTTCTGAACTCCTCATCCACATGGTAAAGCTCATCACTGTGACAGCCAATCAGAATGCTCCATTTCTTGCTGGGAAGGGATGACCATGTGACAGTTAGTTCTTCCCCAGCTGGCAGGTAGTATCCAAGAGGGAAGCTGCGTGATGGATACTCTCTAGAAGATACACTAGCTGACCCTGATGTAGTCTGTGGTGGTGTTGAGAAGTCCCCCGGGAATTCATCAATTCCCTCAGCAACCTTCTCTCCCTGGTAGTACCCAGTCCTTACAAAGATGCGATTCATGAGGCTTGCAAGTCTCTCCCCACTGTCAGTTCTTACTGGCCTGGACTTGGTTGGTATGCAGTGGATGGTGTCCTTGTACTGCTGTATCATCTGTGTGATGTCAGGTAGAACAGCATCCAGTTCATCATCAGAGAGGTAAGTGATGGCACCTTCTATTTTCTTGCCATACTTGGCCAAGTTACTGATGTCTTCGCGGCTTGCTTTCACTGCCTCCTGTATACTGCGCTTGGCCCGGTTGTCCGACACAGATGGAACCAGAACTATTCATGTACAGGTCAGTGTACCTAAAATGAATTGAACAAGTTTTCTAACTACATAAATTAGGCATACAGGTTCCCTGTCTAATTGCAAGGAGAATTGCCATCTGTGACTCTAAACTAATAAAGAATATAAGATACAATTTTTAGTCCATATATAACTGTAATCAACAACCTGAGTAAGAATTTTAGAATTTTGTACTAAACTAAACCAGTCAACAATGAACTTGACCGCCAACTCTACTTGTCTAATACCAAACCAATGTAAATACTTCTAACTCTGTATGTTGTACAGTTTTGCTAATTTTCTAATGTAAGGTCTAAGATTTCACAATGTCGCCACCCCTGATGAAGCCAAACTAAGGTGAAACGCGTCAGGCCGCATTCAATAAACTGCTGAACAAAAATCATTGCGAGATGTTTTCAGTTAAGTTGTCTCCACCCTTTTCATTCAATTCAATTCAATTCAAAAATCCTTTTATTGCAGATGTTATGGTACAATGTGGTTGCTCAAAATCTAGAAACTAGTTCTCCCAGAGGGTGCTGCGTTCGGGATTAAATCTTATAGAATATCAATTACAATATCAATTAACATGAGTTTAACAAAGTAGTTTAAGTCATTTAAATTAGATGAAATGGAGAATGATTATATACAGGTGAGACACTAATAATATAATGATAATAATAATATAAGATATAGATTAAGTTTAACCACAAATAGCAGCTGAGCAACTGAGCTACTATAAGGCATCATCCCAAGGCAGGGTGAGATTCTCCTAATCAAACTGAAGAAGGCAGAAACAAGTTGCTGTTGGAGGATGGTAAAGGAGCAATATGAAAGTGGAGATTAATCAGTCACTAAATTAAATGAACAAGTCAGAGAGCATCAGTGTTGGTTGTTCAGCTCAGCACAAAGAAATACTGTCCTTAGCAGTGCATCATCTATTTTAATAATGCATTTCTTTACAATTTATATCCTGATGTTATGTATATCTCAGGAAGGAGTGATTAGAATTACTTTTTTTTTTTTTTTTTTGAAGCAAATAAATTCTTTATTTCCTTTTTCCAGAGAAGGGTGAACATATTAGTTTTAGGCAAAAAGAATGTTTCAGTCGACGTGACCCTCCACATTGAAAGCAACGTTCATTGAGATGATATGAACCAAAATATCTTTAAATTCTTTGTATTATTTCTCTACATAAAGAACCGTCACCGGACTTGGGTGAGTCTTGGACTGAATAGACACACCTCCACATCGGTTTTACCTCTCGGGAGTAAGGTAGGAAGAAAACCAGATAAAATACGGTGCAGAATAATACCTACATTATACCAAGTGACTGATAACTGAGGTTCGACAGTGAAAGATAGATCCGTACGTAAGAAACACTACAATAAGACATGCTATCCATGGCCTTGGATAGCATAACCAAAGCAAAATATAAACGATACTGATACTAATCCTAACAATAAGAGAGAGAGAGAGAGGAAGACTGATGTTATCTTTGTAAGCACTGAAGACGTAGTGTCCAATGTATTGCACTTATGTTAGTTGGGTGTTGACTGATACAGATGGCGCTAGCGCATCCTACCATTCCTGGCACAGGCCCAACGTCTACACAGTATAGGCTCAGAGTTGAGAGAGACCCTCCAAACTGAGGGAAAGCCTCTCTCAGTCTAGGCTCAGAGCAGAGAGAGTCCCTTCATACTGAGGGAAAGCCTTTACCCTCAAAACTGCAAGGTACCATTATAATTCCATTAGAAACGGTGGATCTTGGTGGATAATTACTAGTAAGTATATCTAGATATAATCTATTTGGTGACCTTAGGAATGCATGTATATATTTGTTACACTGTACACTGTAATTTGGTACATATATACATTGGTATCTATACTCTGCTACAAACAGTAAACACCCGGAAATGCAACCAATGCAACACTTTCCCTCCCATAACTTATGGGGTTTCTCTCTCTTGTCCCCCCTGGTTATATATGGGCTTAAAGTGAACAAATTAGTGTTTGTCCCTGACCCACCATAGCTTATGGTGGGATCGGTTTGCAAACCCTCCATACCCCTCACCTTCTTCAGCCCACCATAACTTATGGGTGGGCCACCTTTATCCTCCTCTCCCTTCACCCTTTTCAGCCCACCATAACATATGGGTGGGCCACCATAATCCTCCTTTCCTCTCAACCTTTTCAGCCCACCATAACATACGGGTGGGCCACCATAATCCACCTCTTCCTTCACCATAGTCGCACCATAACTTATGGATGGGCCACCACTATCCTCTCCCTTCATCCTTTTCAGCCCACCATAACTTATGGGTGGGCCACCATAATCCTCCTCTCCTCTCACCCTCTTCAGCCCACCATAATCCTCCTCTCCCTTCATCCTTTTCAGCCCACCATAACTTATGGGTGGGACACCATAATCCTCCTTTCCTCTCAACCTGATCAGCCCACCATAACATATGGGTGGGCCACCATAATCCTCCTTTCCTCTCAACCTCTTCAGCCCACCATTACTTATGGGTGGGCCACCATAATCCACCTTTCCTCTCACCCTCTTCAGCCCACCATAACTTATGGGTGGGCCACCATGATCCTCCTCTCCTCTCTCCCGCTTCACAAGAAAAAAATCCTCTTTCAGCCCACCATAACATATGGGTGGGCCACCATAATCCTCCTTTCCTCTCACACTCTTCAGCCCACCATAACATATGGGTGGGCCACAATAATCCACCTCTTCCTTCACCATAGTCGCCCACCATAACATATGGGTGGGCCACCATAATCCTCCTTTCCTCTCACACTCTTCAGCCCCACCATAACCTATGGGTGGGCCACCACAATCCTCCTCTCCCTTTGCCCTCTTCAGCCCACCATAACTTATGGGTGGGCCACCACAATCCTCCTCTCCTCTCTCCCTCTTCACAAGGAAAAAAATCCGCTTTCAAGAAATGTATAATTTGTCATAGCTATTTCTAATAAGTGAAACAAGCAGAGGAAGATTAGGGAGAGTCCTCCAAATATAAATGGTTGCCTTAATGAAGAGCTTTAGCAAAACAACTGGACAAAATCCCCCAAAATGTTGATCAAATGACTAACAGAAAGTTCGAAAACGACAGAACATTTGTTTAGCTATAAATAAAATTTAAAAAATAAGTAAAAATAAAGTCATGAGTTTGAGGAATAGTTTTGGGACGATGTTGGTTTTTGTAAACAGAATTCTATACAGCAGAGCTCTACTGATTCTCTCGTGTCTACCTCCATGTAATAAAGTTTGTACAAAAAACCCCCCCAAAAATAAACAAAAAGTAAAAATAATTTGTTTTGTAGCGATGGTTGCTGAGAGAGCAGCTGTTACTCGTTTAAATGGCTGGTGATTCAAATTTGTTTGTTTGAGTCTGAGTAAAATTAGTGGATTTGTCCTCCTCCTGGTGCTGAGCAAAAGAAAATAATTGTGGCAGGTAAATTGCATCAGCCTGTGGTACTGGAGGTATTAACTATAACACATAATAACTTTACCTCAATATTAAACAAGCACCACCAGGCCTCATAACATCATTCAACTTCTGAGTTACCCTGAAGTTTGAATATCAGATAGAATGACAGAAAGTCATTTTGATCAACGGTTGATAATTCATTACAACCTGAATAAACTTTCCCTGCCATAACTTATGGGATCTTCTTCTGCACTCCCCACCCCCATCCCCACCCCACCCCACCCCCGCTAAGCCCATAGGATTAGCACTGCAAACATAAATATGCTATCTCTGAAATCGGACCTATTGTCATAACATCAGAATAATATGTGATGTGTTTCAGGGAAATGAGTCATAAGTCGCACAAATTTATATTTTTCAAAGTTTTTTTTTTACAATATCTCTTTATTGAAATGTTCTGATTTCTAGAGGGGTTATCACTTATTGTCATATGAATCTATACAACAAATTTCAGGACATTGTCTTAAATATATCTTTGCGCTTTGAAGGCCTGGAGTATATTTAGTTACTTTACTGGTAATTGCCCATCCAGAAACATTGCAAACTTTTTTTTTCAAAAATGAAAATATCAAACTTAAAATATGGAAATATTTATTAGGTGTCGTAGTGTTTACTATCATTGGAATCGCCTTTTTCTCCTCTTTTCAAATATAATGGTATCTCAAAATCTAGTTTTTGCGACTTATGACTCATTTTCCTGAAACACATCACATATTATTTGATTTGATATAAACTGAATAATTGTATAATTCACATCCTGAGGCCTGGACCACATACATTGTTCATGCATTGACTTCCTGAAAAGCAGCAATATTGTGTGACATGTTGATTACCTGCAGCTGGATTATTTCATAAATTACATCCTGAGGCCCTGGTAACACATGTGCTAATATTGTTCCTATGTTGATTCACTGAGAGCAATTATAAGACCAATTGTGCCTTATTAAACTTCCAAGTGCTTTATTAAACTTTGGTTCTACTTATTAAACTTCCATGTGGCGATGCTTATTGTAAACCTCTAGGTAATAAATCCAGCAGTAAATACTTTTTGTCATATGAATTGCTGTTCTTCATTCTGGCCACACAGGGCAAGTAAGTTCTTCTGTCATATTTACTTGCTAGACAATATTGTCATTTGCCCTTACTAATGCGACTAGCAAGTGAATGGTCCAAACCATATTGTGCTATTCACCTAGAATTTAGCTAAATGTTTTGTAATATATTTTGATTAGCAGACTCATCTGCTCACTGATTATTTATATCATGAGCTCATTTTCATAATATCCAGGATATTCTCAGGTCTCAAATACATCATTTCATGAAGTATTTCATTATCTTAACTTTACAACCTTACCATCAAAATTTACCCAGTTATAATCCAATATAATCTACACTTGTATTTTAGGCATGCATAATGACCCGGTATAATGACCGACTGCCAGTTAGAAATTCTCATGTACCTTTTAATCGGCTGGTCAATCCCAGTTCACTTGGTACTACTAGCTGGCTAACTGGATACTTTATATCAGTAATTCTGTTGACACTAGGGATTGCCCCATTAACAGTTTAAAAAATTTGCTGCGCTGATGCTTTACCACTGCCATGGTATTCCATGATCGAGCATGCCATGTATGTGGGTCAGATTTTCCGAAAATGTACTATAGCAAGAATAGCATAGTATCGCGTATGAGGGGGGCTATATTCTCCGAGTATGGCCGAGTTTCGGCCATACGAGGAGAATATAGGCCTCCGAAGACACGATACTGTCCTATTCTTGCTTTTATTCCATGATTCTTAACTTAAAACAACTTTATTTGCTTTAATTTCATCAAACTGTGTTGTCTGCATAGTTTTGAACGGTCGTGACGTCACTGTACAATACAGGGAATTTATATTGTCCACCTTGTGAGCGGCAAGTATATCGATTATATTGTACGCTCACGGCCAAATCATGGAATAAAATTCACTTTTGGCAATCTTCTCAAATAACCCAAATTTGAGACGAAAATAAACTTCAGAATACAGTTCAACCTAACCAAACAGATTGCTAGAATCAATGCAATGCTGAATATACTCTAATTTACCTGGTATTGACCAAATTGCAATTGCAATTTTGCAGAATGTACTAAATGTGTACAGCTGCCAATTGTACAATTTCTGAAAATCTGACTCATCTACCTGTGCTCCCTGCTGTGCAGTGTCTATGAACCTACCTCCCTGGCTAAACTGTAGTTCGAGGAACGTGGATGCGGCACATTTTCTTTGATTTGTCGTGAGGCCATTTTATCAAGCTTGTTGTCATCTCCTGATTCAAAACACAGCTGGGATATATCTGGCATATCACTATATTGCTCGGGAGAGAGCTCCCTAATGATTCCCTTATTCTCTTGTTTCACATTTGCCACAAATGCGATCGGCCGTATTGGGGGAATCCATTAACCCTCACCTCTGACTATAAATGCAGGCTTATCGGGGGGAAAAGTGTTAAAAGCTTGATTATAGTGCCCACCCCTCTCCTTCCACGTTAACAGAGAAGACTATATGCACGGAGCTATGGTGAAGGTATAGGCATATGGCCATTAATAATTACATTTTAGGTGCATTAATATATTTAGCACAACGAGTTATAACAGCATGTCTTTTCCTACATTCAGAACTAACATCATAACATACAAGTGTTCCATTATTTCACAGACATTCTTTGACCCGCAGATATTCTTTGACATAACATACTATGGAAGGTACAAATTATTAGTTCATTTGGAAATTGTTGCAGTATAGTATTAATTGAGGCGGTACAGTTAATATCTACGTTCCTCTTAACAGTACAGTTAATCATTTGAACTACATTTTGGTTCTTTCATTAATGCTTGGGTTGTTACTTTGTACAATATTGGTAATTACTTTCCCCCTGACAGTACAGTTAAATCCTAAACTTCATAGGATATCATGTAAATATTTTCTAGGCGTGGAAATCGTATCCAACGACCTCACATATTTTATGTATCTCTTACATATTAAAGACGTGTGGGGGGGGGGGGGGGGGGAGGGGGGCAATTTTACATGGAATTGATTATAGCGGACAACTTGTATGGATGCCGCCATTGATGTAAGTCATGTGACCTCTGATGACGTATGAGAACCACAACTCACAACGAGGTGCTGGCCTTTACCCCTGTCTTGGACATTATACTTCTCTTGGGTGAATTAAGGATATTAATAATGTGTATACTAATATGAATATCTAAACCTTCTCACGGTATATACATCATATAATTATGTATATACCATTGCTTCAAACTAAACTGTTGTCAGTTCATTCTTTGTTTACATATGTACTGAGTAGTAGTAGTGTAACCTATGGGACTAGTGACGTCATCAATAAACGCATATCACCACCAGTGGCGCTGTTCCTTGCCAATATGTCTGCCTCCTTATAAGACAGAAACTGACTGTCTTTTCTTAGGTTTCTGGTGATAACTAATGATGTCGATCATTATAATGCTGCATGAATACTCTGAAGACTATATGTTTTTGCTATTTGCAAAAAAAGATTATAGTTTCTTAAATAGTGTTTGGGCTTTAAGCTATTAAATTACATTTTGGTACTTCTTATAACATGTTATGGACTGGTTTAGTCATGGAATTTCAGGTCTTCTTAATTACAATAGACATAAGGTAAGTTAATATAATACAGTACATACAGTGATAATTTATACCGTAATAATTTGATCCTTAAAGAAAGATCACCCCCTAAATAACAACCCATTGATACCTTGATCTTTAGTATTAAGGTATTACACACCTTGTAGTTGGCAAGTATTAGTACGACTCATTATACATTGAAGTAATTGTTCAATCATTTCCATACTGGGCTCTCCGAGGTATTGATCAAACTCCATTGGTTACATTTGTTTTAGGTATCTGTTAAATTATTCTCGAGATTCCATCATCTGAGTGTTTCTGGAAGTTTATTCTATAGTACTGTCATAATATACAGATTAATGATCCTGTTTATAAGTTTAGTAAATATCTCAAAATACAATGGTAGAGAAAGTTTGATAAATTGGCTTTCATGAAACCTTATGTTTATTCAAATCAATCTTGGCAATTGTATTGTCTTTTTGATAGTAATGTCTGGTAATAGATCAATTTGTGTTGCTTCCATTGCATGACCTGGGCCACCAACTGGAATATCATTATCCAATCCTATCAAAAAAAGTATCTGCATCTTCATATGCCTCATGACCTTTCTTCACACCAAGAGGGGTTATAATTTCCTCAATTTTCCTCTCTTTGTCATTATTTTTGTCCACTTAAATTCCGTCCAAAGCTCTCCAGAATTTTCTGGGATTATTGTTTAATGCTTTTGGTCTATCAAGCTTTTGACCTCTTACCTCTTATTTTTTGCCATTATCCAGTCCTCGATATAATCCTGGTGTTGATGTCTGACTCAAATTCTTTTAGATTTAAACACATCATTATTACTTTCAATTACATCACCAAAGAACCTTGACCAACCTTCGTCAGGATCCACGTCATCGATCCATTCAGTGTATGTAACAACCTTCTGCAGGATTTTTTTAGAGAATTTGTCCATTTTTTTTTCACCCCAGTACGGACCCACTTGTACTCCCTTTCCACTAACAGTATCTCTTTATGTTGTGAATAATTCTCTAACCCAACATTTTGTTCTGTTTTCTCGCCCATGTAGCAAAGATTAATCAAGGTTTCACTGGAGTAGGATAAGGAAGACTAATATAATCACATTGTATCATGATGGTGGATGGCAGGCTACTACTGCTGCAGGTAGTGTGCCTATCAATAACATGGAGAAATGTATGTGCTACAATATGTAAGTGAACTTCATTTCTTCTCATATTATATTTGATGTGATTCAGGAAAATGAGTCATAAGTCGCAAAATGGATATTTTTTTAAGTGATTTATTTATAAGATATCTTTGTTGGAATATTCTAATTGTTGAGGTGCTTAATGTTGGTAGTGACATAAATACATGTACAGAATTTCAAGGCAATGTATTAACCATATCTATGCATTTCTAAGATCATCTTATGGAGTATATTTAGGTACTTTATTAGTAATTATCCAACAAAAAATATCGATAACTTTTCTTTTCCAAAAATAAAGATATCGAACTTAAAATATAGAAACACTATTTAGATGTCCTACTGTTTACTACCATTGGAATCGGCTTGATCTCCTCTTTTCAAATATGATGATATCTCCAAATCCATTTTTTGCGACTTATGACTCATTTTCCTGTAACACATCACATATTTGTTATTTGTAGCCTAATGTGTATTCACCTGATTTCATCTTCATCCGGTGAATGAAAATATTAAAGGATTCATTCCTGAGGCCTTGTTGGACAAAAGGAACATTTTGTAGTATTGTATCAAAGGGGAAATAGATGGAAATGTTAACCCAATATGGAAATGGAGCTCTCTGCAGTAGGACATGGATTTTTAAGTGTGTTTGTGGGTGGGGTGGGGGGGGGGGGGATAGGAGAGACAATAGAAGAAATAGGACATAGGTGTTGGGATATGCTTTACTGTGATGCATATCTCTGTGGAAAAGGAGGATGAAATAGATAAATTACCACTTGAATGAAACTTTTTGTTCTGGAAATAGTCAAATCTTCCCGGAAACAGGAAGTGAAAACAATTTGTAGTATGTAAAATAGCATGCACCAAAGTTGAAAAGACTACTGTTTTTCACATTGGTACACATTTCTACTATACTATAGAATGCAACATAAACAATCAGTTAACACTGAAAAAGTAGTCTCAGAGACAGTGTAAGTACCATAAACTCTGTAGACCTCTGTCTATGCCTGTGGATTTGCTGATGTGCTTCATGGAGACCCAAAGGCAATTGTCTAAGTTCTCAATTTCATAAGTAGCCTACATAGAACTATGAAATTAACTTAAACGGCCACCTTCAGATCTCCGTCTACAGCATGTCTAAAGCATGTCTACTGCATAGTAAAGTCTACACAATCGCTTGAAATTTATATAGACATGCAGTTACGAAAATCTCAAATTATGTTTTTGCACTACTCACCACCCCTTATCACTACTATTCAAGTCCATTCCCATTACGACGGCCAGCCGGTCGATTCTTGCCGGCTGTAATACTTTAACATTGTGTTTTTCGCTGTGCGGCAGCTGTACACCAATCGGCCATTGTAATGTGAATGGGCCTTCAACGCATCCCCACTTCAGTATATTAGTAGCCTGCTCCACTCCTCGCCTGCTACCACTGACCAGTGCATGTACATGCCCTAAACAAAGCTCCTTCAATCAAACTAGCTTGGCAGCGCTGGATTCAGTACCTATAGTAATATCTTCTATCATCAGACAATGTATGTAACATTGCCAAGGATAAGCAGCAATGAATGAGATTCTATACCAAACAATAACATAACATCAAGCGTCCTAATACTGTTATTTCATTTAGGCTACACTTTATCACTGACTAAATGTTTTAGAACACACATTTGTTTATAGTTTACTCCAGGAGAAATTGTTTCTACTGGCATATTAAGGTTTATTTAAATAGTTTCCAAAGGTCCTTTCTGTTGGGCGATTAGAACCTGACGTTGTAGCGGGGGCCGGGTGTATGGGTTCTTAGGGACCAACCAAGGCAGAAGGCCAAGGTTGGTCCCTAAGAACCCATACACCCGGCCCCCGCTACAACGGAAGGGTCTAATTGCTTTAGTCTTGCATTGTTGAGATCCTCATGCACACGGCCACCCCCCACTCAGCACCAACATGGACTGGGCTAAACTCTTAGCGCCGCTCAGTCCCGCTCAGTGTTCACCAGTGCGTGACGATCACGTTACACCACACCTCCACAACAAACCACCAAATCTCAACAATTCGAGACTAATCTCCTATACATATCCAATTGGGTTCCGCCTGCCCTAGTTCTTGCCTACCCACAACCTTATAACTGGGTCAGTGGGATACTCACTGTGTATGCTTATGGACTCGGTGTATATATATTACCATACAAAAAGGACTGAGGTCACGATACTTGTATTGTTTTTTCCAGCTGCATATCCACTTGTTTCCACCGGTACCTCTTACACGCATGCCTGCACCTATACATGCTCTGGTAGTAGTACTGATTGGTCTATACAATGGGATTATAGGCATATGGTAAGTGAATACCACAAATGGCTGGAAACAGATGAACATTCATCATCTAGTAGATATGGAAACAGCTTAAACAGCAGATCAATTCAAGCTTCTGGATTTAAGATGCAATGAAAGTATTAAATTGTAAAACTATTTCTTGCCAGGAGCTTGTGTGGAATCTGGAGTATGTGAGAAATTATAGTAGCTTCAGTTTCCTTGTTCCTTTATGTATGTGTGTATAACTAATGACAAATAACCACTGCTTGGGTCAGATTTTTAGAAAATGTACAATTCAACTTTGCCAATCTTCTCAAATAACCCAAATTTCAGATGAAAATAAAGTTCAAAATACAGTACAACCTAACCAAACAGATTGCTAGAATCAATGCAATGCCGAATATTCTCAAATTTAACTAGTATTGGCCAAATTGCAGCCTAATTTAGCAAAATTACTAAAATTGTGTACAGCTGCCAATTGTACATTTTCTGAAAATCTGACCCGCTTGAATATTTTAGTACTTGAGTGAGTATAAGGTGTACTATGCTGTGTGTGTAAGAAACAAAACACACAATGGATGTGGGGCTGAGTGGCAAAGGCTGAAAGTGCACAGTGCAAAAAATGGTAACGTTATAACCAGCGAACTTACAAGAAGCAACATCATGGCACAGGATGCAGGAGATCATGATTTGTATGTGAATTGTGGCTCAGGAACGAATGATGTTTATACATATAGCGGATTTATGAGCATAAAAGGTAAATCCAAAATGATTTCACATTTTTGAATGACAACATAGTGCTTTTAGCGAAAACAATATTCAAGAAATTCAAGTATGATTAATTATCATCTGTTGGATAAAAAGTAATGGGAACAACCAATATGTCTTCTCTCATAAAACTCACAATTACTACTGTATTTGTACTCCTTTAAAGGCAAATAAAAAACCTCTTATCTTATCTTATTAAGTAGAAAGAAGTGCACAAAGTTTTTAAAACCGATTGGACAATTTCTAGGTTGACAATTAATTTTAGCAAAGCATAATATATTACATATTATATCACTAGAACCATGGCAGTGTGTGTAATATAATATCTTTATATCACTAGAATCATGGCAGTGTGGGTAATATAATATATTTATATCACTAGAATCATGGCAGTGTTGGTAATATAATATATTTATATCACTAGAATCATGGCAGTGTGTGTAATATAATATCTTTACATCACTACCCTATGTGCACAAGTCAGTGGTTAGCTTTCCAAAGGAGGCTTACTGTAGCCTCCCATGGCCGTCTTTCACCCTGGCCGAACGTAACCACTTGCGCAGCTACAGGTGTGTTACTGTAGCCGTCCACGGACGCTCCATGTAGCCATCCTTGGACGCTACATGGAGCCGCCCATGGGGAGCTCTGTGGAGGCATCCATGGATGCTTTATATAGGTCGTTCATTGGACACTCAATATAGTTAGGGATATTCACAGTTTGCTTCATTTAGGTTTAGGGGATGGGTACTATTTATTTTGCGTTTTCTCCTCCTCTTATACCCATTTTAAATATGCAACAAATTGTATCGTCACAGAAATCAAATCATGAAGAAAGCAGATAACACAGAGATATGTTTTGTATTTCTCTTTATTGTATTTGATATCATCATACAATATAGACATAAATCCTGAGTAAATATTGAATGAATCATGGGAGCATATAGCATAAATACAACAATGACATAGACAGAACTTTGTTGTGTGTTATAGAAGACACAAGAGTTGCCAAACAAAAATATGAATATGTAGGCATTTAATACCTTAATTTGGCGATTTGATTTATATTAGTCAATCAGGAATAAAATGAATATGAAAATAATTCTTTGGTCATGACTCATCAATGACTATTTTTCGGGAATTTCCATTGTTCTTCTATACTGCTGACCTTCTGGCATTGTCACGGATTTCTGCAATATAATGATACAAATATTGAATTATAGAACATCTAACCACTTTATTATTATCTTGACATATAACCCTACAGTGTGTAAACAATTTCTGCCGAATCCACTATTAACAGCTATATTGTGTATTTCACACCTAAGGTCATTTTCGCTCAGCTATTGAGCTAGTCATGCCAATGGATGGGGGGTGAGGGGGTGGGGTGGGGTGTTCTTGACACATTAGAAAGCTATACAGATAGATGTTTGTTATACATTCTGTGTGCATAGGAGCACCAATGAAGATGGGTGCACATTCCTACCTTAATGAGGAATGGTCTACAATATGTTTTCTGACTGGGAATCTGAGAGTAGTCAGTCCAACAGGTCTATATTCGGAGTGCTGAGGATGAGGGGCCAATATCAATGTGTACACTATAATTATTTCATTCGAGAAATAATGATTGTGCTGGATTTAACAGAATGGATTACTCTGAGGTACATGAAATATTACCCTATTATTGGATACAAAGATGCAAGGGAATGTATAACAGGCGGCGCTCTACTGCAGGGCCCGGATTTTTTTTAAAGAAATTTTATTGAGGACATTTCCATGCGGACATAATTGTGAGGATCATTACCCTATTTTGAGATTAGAAAGTACTCAATAAGTAAGCAATGAAGTAATCGAGTGTGTTGGTCTTGTCATGACTGCATACCATAACTAAACCGATAAATAATTGTCTGAAATAATCAAATGATATTTAGATCCAAAAAGATTGGCGTGAGGTAGAAATTATGATAGTGAATAATGAATTTTAGGCAAGCATTTCTTTGTAAATATGGTAGTGTTCGAGTGAGCAACAAATCGCACAGGTGTGAGGGATGCTTCTGCCACCTCCATTCTCACAATGTATGTGAGAAAACAAATATAATATACCCCCTCCTGTTACACAGTAATTATGCGCGAAAATTTCATGTCACCCAGTTGCTCCCCGTCACATGCCCCTGCAACCTCTCCCGGTCGCAGCCGCCTCCCCTTGCTCAAGGGCTGTTGGCAGCCCTGTAAGGGTGGGCTGTCTCATTTCTTTCATTGATATTCATTAAATGTTGTTTGGCGATGACCAAATCCCATGATAACCTATGGTCATGTTTCTATTCCTTAGAACATGTACATCTTTAGCTTGTTCATTCACCATATCTCTAAATGTATTACTTAAATATAAGAAACATACTTACCATATAAATAGAAGATTCGCTGATTATGTGTAGCCTTGTTTATCTTCAACAGGCTCCATTTTCAAGATGGTGTTTGAAAAAATACGTTAGGTCACATGACTAATTATTTCCGGTGCCACACATGTGTACCATTAGCCTGAAATAGCAGGCTTTGTGAAGCCTGTAATGGGACGCTTCATGTAGCCATTGTCCTCCTAAATCTGTTTGCTCATGCTTTATGCACAAATATATGATAAAATCATGGTCATATCAGCCTCATACATTACAATTATATATATATGTTCTCCTAATGGGTGACAATTTGGTGTACATTCTCAGAAGTTATACTGTCCTTTTCCTCAAATGAAAATAAGGTGGCTACATGAAGCGTCCAGTGGACAACCTTGCTTGTCTGGTCTCAAAAGGTAACAGGGGTGTCCATAGATGTGGACGCGCGGCTACCTGTAGCTGGAGCCTGCTTATCCACACCCATGGACCACCCCTGGAACATCTTGTCCGCCACCTGTGCACATAGGGTAGAATCATGGCAGTGTGTGTATTATAATATATCTACATCAGTAGAATCATGGCAGTGTGTGTAATGTAATATATTGATATTACTAGAATCATGGCAGTGTGTTTAATGTAATATATTGATATTACTAGAATCATGGCAGTGTGTGTAATGTAATATATTGATATTACTAGAATCATGGCAGTGTGTGTAATGTAATATATTGATATTACTAGAATCATGGCAGTGTGTGTAATGTAATATATTGATATTACTAGAATCATGGCAGTGTGTGTAATGTAATATATTGATATTACTAGAATCCCCGCAGTGTTTCCACGCTGATGTTAGTATTGGTGAGGTTGCCAATGTGGGCTGTACAGTTAAAGTTCATTATGGTGGTAGTGGAGGAGTTGTATCACCAGGAATATATGCTGAAAATGGTACAAGGTTAGATGATGGAAAAGGCTACAGGTAAGTGCATTTATAATATTTTATCATTTTTAAAAGATCCAGCCTTCATATTTTGTTATAATATTATGTGTGCAGTATTCTCTAATTAACTGCTCCATTAATTTAGTGGGTAATCTGGTTGGTGTTTGCATGCTTGGGAAGTGGGTTTATTTGTGTTGTCTAAAATAAATCAATCTTTACGATAAAATAAGTTGCAAGTTTTGTGCCATACATTTAATATCAATCCTTAAAATATAATTTATGGCAATAGAGATATAATTTGGACAAAGTTAATCAACAACTGATGTTTTTTTCTATCAATAAAACTGGAGAAACTACTTTAATTTAACATGAGTCCATACCAAGTCAATTATTCATCTCCTAGACTTTTCATAACCGTTGTGCTTCCCAAGAGGCTGTGGGGCCGGGTACAGACTGTTAGTGTGGTGGTTATGTTATGTAGTTATGTTATGTGTTGCATAGAAATGTGCAACTGGGAGACATAGTTGCAGCCAATGTTGGAGTAGGAACACATTGAAGTAAATGCATGGGGTGAAAAGTTGTGCTAACAGTAACAGGTGATGGATATCTTTGTGACAGAAAGAATATCCCAAATCCAAGATAGAAGGGTCAGACCTTCAGAAAATGTACAATTGGAAGCTGTACATATTTAGTAAATTCTGCTAAATTAGGCTCAAATTTGGTCACTACTAGGTAAATTCTAGTATATTTGGCATTGTGTTGATTCTAGCATGGGAACAAAGACAACATGTCCTTGACAAAGGTCAGATTTTATTCTTGCACATTATTAATATCCCTCATGATTTTAGAGGTATAGACAATCCCTGAAGAAGGCACAACAACATTGCCAAAACGTTGGTTAAGAAATAATTCCTGAGGTTTTGTCTGCTCGAGGGTATTGTAGCCTGACGGAAGTTTGAGTGCTTGCCCGAGAACTTCCGGCAGGCAACAATACCCGCAAGCAGACAAAACTGAGGGAATTATTGCTTTTAGAAGAGATTTGATGAGATTCACTTCATGGGAGAGAAAAAAAGATAGACAAACCTTCTTTGTTCCGTCAAAAAACATCAGCACACGCCATGAGAGTCGCCATACTGTTTACGTGACCTGAACCGGAAGTCTGTGCATGGATCCGTATTTTACTGGACACGCAAAAAAGATGGAACGACTCTCGCTGCACGAAACTGACAGAAACCTCCGCATAGACAATATACATACACCAACTACTTCTTTAGCTGTATCAAACTAGTATTTCATTTGATTAAGAACTATCTAAATGCTAGACTACAATACATTATCACCTTTGGCCCCGTTTATCAAAATACAAGAGTTCACATACCTGTTCCGTTTTGAAAAATTCCATCCACTTTTACCGCGGTTCAGGGTGCGAACCTCCGCATGTAAGCCCCCAGTACATAAATAGCCAAATTCAGTCATCCTCCCCAAAGTAACATGCATAGCTCAGTGGCAGAGTGTTTGCCTTCAGTGCCAAAGGTTGGGAGTTCGAGTCTTGCCTGGGCAGCTTTTTTTTCCTTCTTCATCCTTGCGATGTTCCTACTAACATTTCTCTATGAAGGAATCATGGGAAGACAACAAGATTTCAGATATCATAAGAAATCATATTTATTAAGATGTCCTGAAGATTTTGTCTTTATACAAAGTCCCGGAAGTGACCGGGAACTATAGAACCCGGCCGACCAGTGATACCTCGAGACGGAAGTCGTAGGTGGGGTTCTATAGAGAAAAAAGACCTCCCAGAATCTCATCAAATCGATTCTAAATTCAAATAATGTACACCTTCTAAAATGAAATAAAACATCTTTCCACTGCCTCCTCCCAATGATATATGACACATGACATGATATATGATAGGAAGGCACCATCATTTGGAGGGGGCAGTGTCCATCATTTGGAGGGGGGCAGTGTCCATCATTTGGAGAGGGCACTGTCAATCATTTGGAGGGGGCAGTGTCCATCATTTGGAGGGGGCAGTGTCCATCATTTGGAGGGGGCAGTGTCCATCATTTGGAGGGGGCAGTGTCCATCATTTGGAGGGGGCAGTGTCCATCATTTGGAGGGGGCAGTGTCCATCATTTGGAGGGGGCAGTGTCCATCATTTGGAGGCGGCAGTGTCCATCATTTGGAGGCGGCAGTGTCCATCATTTGGAGGGGGCACTGTGCATCATTTGGAGGGGGCCCTGTCCATCATTTGGAGGGAGGCAGTGTCTATCATTTGGAGGGGGCAGTGTCCATCATTTGGAGGGAGGCAGTGTCCATCATTTGGAGGGAGGCAGTGTCTATCATTTGGAGGGGGCAGTGTCCATCATTTGGAGGGAGGCAGTGTCCATCATTTGGAGGGGGCAGTGTCCATCATTTAGAGGGGGCCCTGTCCGTCATTGGGAGGCAGGCAGTGTCCATCATTTGGAGGGGGCAGTGTCCATCATTCGGAGGGGGGCACTGTCCATCATTGGGAGGCAGGCAGTGTCCATCATTTGGAGCGGGCACTGTCCATCATTGGGAGGGGGCACTGTCCATCATTGGGAGGCAGGCAGTGTCCATCATTTGGAGGGGGCAGTGTCCATCATTTGGAGGGGGCAGTGTCCATCATTTGGAGGGGGCAGTGTCCATCATTTGGAGGGGGCAGTGTCCATCATTTGGAGGGGGCCCTGTCCATCATTGGGAGGGGGCAGTGTCCATCATTTGGAGGGGGCAGTGTCCATCATTGGGAGGGGGCAGTGTCCATCATTTAGAGGGGGCCCTATCCATCATTTGGAGGGGGCCCTGTCCATCATTTGGAGGGGGGCAGTGTCCATCATTTGGAGGGAGGCAGTGTCCATCATTTGGAGGGGGCACTGTCCATCATTTGGAGGGGGCAGTGTCCATCATTTGGAGGGGGGCACTGTCCATCATTTGGAGGGAGGCAGTGTCCATCATTTGGAGGGGGCCCTGTCCATCATTTGGAGGGGGCAGTGTCCATCATTTGGAGGGGGCCCTGTCCATCATTTGGAGGGGGCAGTGTCCATCATTTGGAGGGGACAGTGTCCATCATTTGGAGGGGGCAGTGTCCATCATTTGGAGGGGGCAGTGTCCATCATTTGGAGGGGGCAGTGTCCATCATTTGGAGGGGGCAGTGTCCATCATTGGGAGGGGGGCACTGTCCATCATTGGGAGGGGGCAGTGTCCATCATTTGGAGGGGGCAGTGTCCATCATTGGGAGGGGGGCACTGTCCATCATTGGGAGGGCAGCAGTGTCCATCATTTAGAGGGGGCAGTGTCCATCATTTGGAGGGGGCAGTGTCCATCATTTGGAGGGGGCAGTGTCCATCATTTAGAGGGGGCAGTGTCCATCATTTGGAGGGGGCAGTGTCCATCATTGGGAGGGGGGCAGTGTCCATCATTTGGAGGGGGCAGTGTCCATCATTTGGAGGGGGCCCTGTCCATCATTTGGAGGGGGCACTGTCCATCATTGGGAGGGGGCAGTATCCATCATTTGGAGGGGGCAGTGTCCATCATTTAGAGGGGGCAGTGTCCATCATTTGGAGGGGGCAGTGTCCATCATTTGGAGGGGGCAGTGTCCATCATTTGGAGGGGGCCCTGTCCATCATTTGGAGGGGGCAGTGTCCATCATTTGGAGGGGGCAGTGTCCATCATTTGGAAGGGGCAGTGTCCATCATTTGGAGGGGGCCCTGTCCATCATTTGGAGGGGGCAGTATCCATCATTGGGAGGGGGCAGTGTCCATCATTTGGAGGGGGCACTGTGCATCATTTGGAGGGGGCAGTGTCCATCATTTGGAAGGGGCACTGTCCATCATTTGGAGGGGGCCTGTCCATCATTTGGAGGGGGCAGTGTCCATCATTTGGAGGGGGCAGTGTCCATCATTTGGAGCGGGCAGTGTCCATCATTGGGAGGGGGGGCAGTGTCCATCATTGGGAGGGCAGCAGTGTCCATCATTTGGAGGCAGGCAGTGTCCATCATTGGGAGGGGGGCAGTGTCCATCATTGGGAGGGGGGCAGTGTCCATCATTGGGAGGGGGCAGTGTCCATCATTTGGAGGGGGCAGTGTCCATCATTGGGAGGGGGCAGTGTCCATCATTGGGAGGCAGGCAGTGTCCATCATTGGGAGGGGGCAGTGTCCATCATTTGGAGGCAGGCAGTCACCGTTATTGGGAGGAGACAGTGTCCATCATTTGGAGGAGGGTTTATTTATTTGATTATCCTCTCTCTATATCAACAACCTCTTCCTGGGTCTGGGCAATATTAGCCTGCTCTCCTGATGAAAGATGAAGATGTTGGAGGAAATAAATAAAGAGAGAGAGCCAGCTTGCCTTCCTGTGTCATCCTTATCATATCTTTATAGAAAAGAGATCAACAAATGATGTCTACTTATTGAAATATCAGTCTTAAAATTTATATGGACAAAGAGATAGATTATATGTTTTTGATGTATGGACAAAATAGTAATCTTCTGCCAAAGTGAACCAAGCAGAATATAAGAAATATTGCTTAAAAATACTCCTTTTCATTTTAATTCCACTTAAGATTGACCAATATTAATGGTGCATATTGTACCACTGGAATGAGACTGTGCGATACAATTCTACCAACCTCAGTGCTGGAGCACACAAGATGTACTGTTGTGGCACTTAATCCGACTATTAATATAATGCTTTGCATTTATTTCTACAGTAAGATAGATTTGGCAACTTACCACTGGAATGAGACTGTGCGCTACAATTTCACCCACCTCAGTGCTGGAGCACACAAAATGTACTGCAATTCAAGTAACCCTAACTTTGCTCCACATTTTATCTGTGAAATACATATCTTTGTCTGTGAGTATCATTCACCCTACTTCATATAGATCTGGGGCTTGTTTCATAACTAGTAATGATCTCCATTACTAGTTATTAATGGGGATTTTTTTAACAAAAGAAAATACGGTCAGCCGCTTAAGTGTTGCAGAACTAGCTTCGCTAAAAATAATTCTGTTGACCCCAGCTACACGCTGCTATCAACGAGAAAATTCCGCTCGCTCTCATTAGCCCCCGTTAAGGCCTTCGCTACTAACAGCGCCTAGTCAGAGGACAATATTTCACCACAACACAATAGTAGACAAATAGTGACGTCCAGTTGCATAGTGATGTTGTGACGCTGCCCTTCTGCCACATGGCAAGCCTTCTCTTGAATGATCATATGACTTCTCAAGTGTACCGTAGTTTAATTGACTGTATTGTTTTTGTTGCCTATTTTGTATTTCTGATACCCAGCTAGATATATGGTTGATTCTCGTGAAATGGTCCCAAATGTGAAAATGTCATTTTTGGAAGTTTACTTTCAATAGATCTTTCCGGTGAAGTCATGTCTGATAATTAATGTTCCTATGTGATCAGATTTGATGTTCTAAACAGATGCATATATAGTAGGGCCTAAATACCTTTCAATACCTACAATGAATATTTAGGAAATTACAGTTATTAAATATGCTGAAAATATACATTCTAACCCAAATATTAGATAAGAGTAATTAAGATTACATGGAAATGTTTGTTTATTTATCCATATGTGCCAAGAGTTTCATGAAGAATAATCCATGAAAAGGGTTTGCATTAATATCTGGGATTAAAGACACAGAGAAAGAGAGACATTTACAACCCAATAGGCCTATGGCCGTCACCGTCTGTGACGCTGATAATAGGCTGTAATTAATTAAAAATCCAATGAATAATGTATATATGCTTCATGAAAGTTGTACACATGGTGTATTGAAAGAGAAATAAAAAAATCGATCAACATCTTTAATTAATCTAAAGATCTAAGTTTCCAAAATGGGGAAGTAGGTCCATCACCGTCCATGACGGTGTTCTGCATTAATTTTCATAATGATCTCATGGATGTGGGTATGTTTCCCATATGCCATTCGAAAGGGCATGTTTTCTTCTTCAGAATCATTTGAAATGATACTAATTTTGTTTTTCTATAAATGAATGGAATGATGACAAATATTCATGTGACCATCACCGTCCATGACGCAATATAATTTAGGGTATATTTCCAACAATTTGCATACCTGAGAAACGCAGTTTCAGGGTATAGAAGTGTAGGAGGTGGGGCACCTATACTATCAATTTCATTTCATTTCATTTCAACGACCTTCCCCAAAATACCCATTTGGAAACGTTTCATGAGAATCAACCATAGGCCTATTTGTTCTGTTGTGCTACTGATCGTTTTTCCTAACCATTTGGAATCATATAGCCTACTATTAATACCTCTCGCCAATTATCATATTATGCCTATTTCCACTATGA
Source organism: Sthenelais limicola (assembly GCA_942159475.1). NCBI lineage: Eukaryota > Metazoa > Annelida > Polychaeta > Phyllodocida > Sigalionidae > Sthenelais > Sthenelais limicola. Next base: position 57,695,266 of record OW804102.1, on the reverse strand, counting down.
GAAGTGACCCAAAGTTAAATAAACTCCCTAACTGGTCCTGAGGAGGAGTGTGTAACGGGGTGTCTACTGAAGCCATGAACTACTGATGACCAAATTTGGGATTGTTAATTTAAGTATCTTTAAGTAGCGAATTAACGGCTAAACAGCTCCGCTACTAGTTATGAAACACTTTAGTGGAGGGCCTCTATTAACGGCAGTATCCGTTAATCGTTAGCTCCCGCTATTAGTTATGAAACGCCCCCTGTATTATTGCTTATGCTGATACAAAGAGCCATTTCACATAGAAAACATGGTAGTTATTTGTTTTCAGTGATGCGTGTTCAGACTCAGGGATCGGGGATCAGGGTCTTCTGGATAAAAGAATAGGATGTCTGACTGACATATACTTGGTGGGATGGGGAGGTGTAGTTGTTACTTTGGGGTGAGTAGTAGCTCAGACATGTAAGGGGAGGTGTAGTAGTGCTCTGGGTCACCTAAGGTTGGTATGAGTGAGTAGTTAGTTGGACAAGACAATCTTAGACATGTTGGTTCATGTTCTTGACTTGAAGTTAACACAGAGAAGACACCATGTCTTGCGTCTTTTGTCTAAAGAATAATGATCTATCTAATTTCACAACAAACCTTATAGCAACTATTTGATCTATAGATTCTAGAAAATGAATAGAATCAAATAAATAAATGTGAATGATACATTCGCTCTTCCAGTTGTGCAGAAAGGTCTGCAATTGGAAGACCATTATCCAAAACAAGGAGACAGAGTCCAGGCCTACTGTGACTTCACCTTAAACAACGACATTCCTGGCTCCGCCCTGACTTGGCTTCTGAATAATGAGACAATGGTGGAGAACACAACAATAGAGATAAACAACACACACTCTGGGGCTGTCTACAGCTCCCAGGTCTTGTGGAAAGGTATTCAGCCAAAGCACAGTGGTAAGTTATGTGACAGCATTAATTTCAGAGGCAGGCATATTTTGCATTGCTGAAGGTTTAGTTGTGTTGTGTCCAAAGGCCAGATAGTGAGTTCATTTTCATGATTATGTGTCCCTGCATACATCATGCCTGATGCTGTGCTTATTACTTTCTTCGATCACTGTTTGAACGCAGTTGTCTCTTCACACTATTAATTAGCTCCTGAGTTGTCTTGTCATATCATAGGGATACTATAATAAATTATGGATTCTTCCCCAAGGGAGCCTGAAGTGCCAGCTTGTGATACCAGGATACCCACATCCAGCGGTACAGACTGACACCCTGTATGTCCTTACAAAGCCTATAGCAGACCTCCCATACAGGACCAGGGACATACCATCTGGAGGCTCACTCAACCTCACCTGTACGTCCACCGTGGTCACCACTGGTCACCCTGATGAACATCTACCTGCTAACATAACCTGGTTTGCTGATGACAACCCTATCATACCTGCATCCTCATTGTTAGGTAAGAGTGCCCTGCTAATTCTGTTCACTAGACTATGTGATAGATTTTGTTTGGAATTTGAAAATCCTCTACTAATTTTGCCTAAAAATTATGATTGAATTTTGTTCTTGTTTGATCTCTAAATCCTTTCTGAATGTTTAACAAGGTATTGGTGGAATGAAAGTATGGTCAGAACGTCAAAATAATAATATGAGAGTTATGTTTGAAATACTTAATAGATACTTTACTTGCGCTACATATATGTTTTGTGGCTGGTGTACATAAAATAGATACATGTATAATAAACATACATAATATGAAGCTTGTGCATATTACAACACATAACAAAGTAGATTAGGAAATGCCAAGTACCAAAATAGTAATGACACAAAACAATATTGTACACAAAGCTGATAGCAGGAAAACCTATTTCAGACATGGCCGTGAAAAAGACCTGTGAGGCTGATGGATGCCTGTGGGAGAGCCACATCAGTCTGTACAACATCACTGCTCCTGTCACCATCAGCTGTCAGTCGGAAAACCCAGCCGGCACAAGTGAATATCTCTCCTGCCATGTCACCATTTATTCCACTAGTAGGTATAATAGATTGTTTGGAGGAGGCAGAATTTCCTCAATGGTTTTATGCAAAACGGATAAATTCAAGGTTTATGTTGAGATTTTTATTCTGGTTAGCCTGTCGCATCGGCTCCTACAAGCATAACATTGAACCTTAAAGAAAATTAGGACAACAAATCATGGAATTTGCATTAATTGTTAGAAACATATCTAATAGGCAATGGGAGAACCATTCCAAGTAGAATTTATGATTAGACAATTAAAAAAGAATATATTAGGCAATTTGGAATTCTCGGGTTTTGAGCATTACCTGAATTTGCCCATTCCCTAGGGGCTTAGATTTTTAGTTCATCAGTCAATGGTATATCCAGTTACTCTAGTCATGGTATCTAAATTATAACTTGTAGCTATGACTTATGCAATCTTGCCAATTGGTCAACACAAGTATGTACACTATGACAGCATATCAAGCATTGATCCTAATTGCACTATACAATGGAACTATCGACGCAAAGTAAGTGAATACTATAAATGGATGGAAACAGATGACAGACATTCATGATTTGCTTGTTACAGAAACACCATTCACTGTAGATAGATCTTAAATAATCTTAAATACAATCAAATTAACATCAATTTTTTATGCCCAGAAATTTGTTCGAATATATCAAAGGTACAAAGGGATTTGTTTAGCATATATATATATGAAATGTTGTCTTTCACTGTACAGTTGTCATATAGATGCCTATAAATTATTACAATTAACACCTTCTTACTTTAAGTACATGAATGTTGATGTGCATTACGATGATGTATGTGTTGCAAATGCTACATATCATGGATGTGGAGATGAATGGCCAAGGTTAATGGTGGACTATCAAGGAACTGGTGATGTAATATCAAGGAACCTGACAATGAGTGACATCACTGCCAGTGATGCTGGGTACTATGACCGTTTTGTGACATGTAGCTCAGGGTATAATGATCGCTATCACGGTGCAATTTCCATAAAGGGTTGGTAAAATCTTGTTATCGCTAGAATCATGGCAGTGTGTGTAATATATATCTTGATATCACCATAACTATGGCAATGTGTGTAATATAATATCTTTATTCCACTAGAATCATGGCAGTGCTTCCCTGTTGAAGTTGGTCTTGGTGAGGTAGCCAAAGTGGGCTGTACAGTTGAAGTTCATGGGGAGAACATCGTGACTATAGGAGTATATGATGCAAATGGTATACAGTTAGATGATGGGAGTGACTACAGGTATGTGTATCTATAATGTTTTCTTTGTTTTAATTAAGGAATAATAACAGCAATAGCAACATTCCGAGATCAGGTGTTATCTTGTATTAAAAGTGAAAAAAAACTATTTCCAATGTGGTGCTTTCAGAATTTACACTTCCGGTTCCATAGCTAAGAAGTATGCAACATGGCGCAAAGTTGCTGGCTACTTTTGTTGGAGTGAATAAATTTCTAGAGAGTTTGGAATTTACATGCTTTGATTATGCTAGACAAGCTAAGGGAACTATGGATATATTGAATTTTTATTCATGTTTCAATAACAATTACAATATAGCACAAAAAGTGGCAGGTCTTCCATTGTGTAATGAAAACCAATGTTAATTTCTAATTAAAAACCTTGACCACCATGAAAGCATTAAGAAAAGGAGCCAATTAGTGCATAAGCAGGTGGGAGTGCGTATATCGTCAACGCAAATGGTGGTTGGGCTATTTCTACCTCTTTTTGCCCACTATCATTTGCCCACTGCCCATGATCACATACATATTTGAAAGAATATCATTACTCTAATACATGTCATAATCAATGTCTTGGTTGTATCCAGCAACATTTTGCGTACTTTTGACTACTATTAAACCATCTATTGAAACTATTATTGGCTACTTTTACACTTCTGACTACTGTGAGTGCAGGTTCCCAGTTTTCATAGACATTTACCATAAGAAAAGTATGTGATATCAAAATGCTACCTGTCAGCAACATTCACAAATATCCTTGAAAATTTCCCTCTATCGATAACATTGTCACATGTATAGCGCAATCCAAGTTAATCTTTTAATTGACAATCACCTGTCAAGCACTCTGCTTCTGTGGGTACATTTTCCTAAGAACCTATTCATAAAGTGGTGCCAAGGTGGTCCTTAGTCTAATTTGACTATAGCTGACAACAAAAGCGTTTGCGCTCAAAGTGCCTTTCACTTTTCTCAGTGCGAAATTGGGTTAACGAAAAATGCGTCCAGAAAAAACGCTGGCCTATGCATTTTTAACGTTATATGGGCATCAATGACCAAGATTTTTGTGCTTTAAATCCGGTAAATTACAGCAAACTTTAGAAGCGAACTTCGCCAGCTAGAAAGCAAAGTTTGGCATTATGGGCAAATTACTGAACTGTCTTAAAAACAAAAACGTTGTTTCGATCTAGGTGATCTTCATCAAGAGAATAGGTATTTAGATGGGTTTGTGAATCATATCTATAGTGAGTTAGTGTAGCATATAGCAGTGTATGATGTGGGTGTAGAAAAATATTAAAGCATTATTCATATGAATATTTCGCTTCCACACAGTAGACACATTATATATCTCTGTGAGTAAGGATAATAACCTAAGACAAATCAGCTAAAAATACTTCTTTTAATTTTTCACAGTATTAACTATATAAATGGAACAAGCTATCACTACAATGAAACTGTGCATTACAATTTCACTGGCCTAAGCCTTGGAGCACATGTACTGTACTGTTGTGGACAACAAGACTTTGATCCCAACTTTATCTGTGCCATAGATATCCTTGTCTGTGAGTACCATGCATCCTCTTTTACATAGATCTGTGTTGTTTGGTCTGGTGCTGCTAAGAAACCATTGAATCTGGAAAACTTATAACTTGTTTTGAATATGGTCCAACAGTAAAACACAAAAGTATTAATTAGTCAAATATGGCTACTATGGATGTCTCAGTTACAGAGAATCTATGAACATGTGGGTGATATTTGATTTGCTAAGTTTGCCAAATAATTTTGATCCGGCTACTGTTAGTCTAATATTAATCTTACATTGTTGCAGTGGCAGTCAAGCACCAAGACCTGCACCTGGCAAACCAAAACCCAGTACAGGGAGAAGATGTCCAGGCCAACTGTAGCTTCAGTCTGTACAAACAGATTCCTGGCTCCTCACTGACCTGGCTTCACAATGATGAGACCCTAGTGGACAGCCCAAGAATAAAGATTCACAACACCCACTCTGGTGTTGTCTACAGGTCCAACCTCTTGTGGAATAGCATTGAACCTAGGCACAGTGGTAAGTCTTAAATACAAATATTACCTCATGGAATATTCACTGTTTAGTTTATCCAGTCATCTAATCTAACGTTGGCTGTCTCATTCAGCGATGTTGTTTGGAGTGGGAGGAAGTGAGATGAGTTATGTGGCACCAGGGTACCAGGGGAGGAGAGCAGGACCTCCAGGGCAGGAGAGTGGGACCGGCGTGTGCTTCAGTTTAATGAGGAGAAATTATCCCTTGCTTCCCTTATCTTTTTGCTTGACGATTGGTTAGACACAGTGTGGGATTCGATATAACAAACAATTTGGCTGGCAAGGACTTAATGGCACGAATAATAGCAGACAAATGTCTTTGCACATATTTACATGAACCAATCTACAATCTAGAAAAAGATCCTTATTTGAGGATTTCATTAAAATCATTGTGAGTGGGCCCTAGCATAGCTTAGCATCCAATGGTTGGGTCCTAGCATCTAAAGGTGGGTGGGCCATAGCATCCGAGGTTGGGTAGCTCTAGTGTCTAAAAATAAGAGAAAGTGGACCCTAGCGTTGTTGGGCCCTAGCATCTATAGTCTGAATAAATAAACACTAAATATGTATCATTTGTGTAAACTAGGATAAACCATTCACAGCTCATATCAATGTATGGAAACTTAAAAGGGTTACTCTTTAATCCCAAAGGGAGTCTGCAGTGCCAGCTTGCTATACCAGGACAGCACCATCCAGCTGTACAAAATGTCTCCCTGCATGTCCTCTCTAAACCTATGGTCAACCTGCCATACAGTAGCATGGCTATACCAATTGGAGGTTCCCTCAACCTCACCTGTACATCCACTGTGGTCAGCACTGGTCACCCTAAAGATGAATCACCTGCCACCGTGAAATGGTATGCAGATGGCAATGAAATTACACCTGAAAACTCCCCAGGTAAGTCTGTCACAGTAATTGTTGGTAACTCATTTGCAGATGACAATGAAATGATACCGGTATCCCTCCCAGGTAAGAGTGCTGCACTAAAGTCATTGTTACAGGGTAATTGTATTCACCAGAATATGTACAAGGTAAGGGAGGAAGAGTTGAATACAAAATGTCTGATCCTGAAGCCAATATAGTAACCTTAATCAAATGGAATGTTTTAAAAAGAATGTACAACATAGGTTATTAGGCATTTCTTCAAAAAATATTCAATAGATAAAGAAATTATGACTAAATTTATTCCAGACACCATCATAAACACCAATTGCTCTGCAGGAGGGCTGTGTGAAAGCCAGATCAGCCTGTACAACATTGAAGAAGATGTCACTATCTATTGTCAATCAGAGAACCCTGCCGGCATGAGTGAATGTGCCTCAACAAAAGTCTCTACATACCCCACTGGTAGGTACATGTGTTTGGGATGTAGTATCATGCAGTTGCTGGCCATGACCACAAGGGCTTTATCAAGTCCTGGTTTGAAAGGACACAGGAGATAAAACTATGCATATAAACTAGCCATATCAGTTGACTGCAGTTGAGTGATTAATTCCTGTTTAAATGGATTTTCAATGTTCAATGGATGTTCAATTCTTCATTGAAAATAAAAGACATTTTAAATTTTTCCCCTTTACTCACACACATATATATGTGTATTGTTCCTGAATATCATATTTGCTGAAAAGGTACCTGAGTAAAAGCGAAGGCGCTTGCCTCTGAGCGATCTGCTCTCTGTCTACAAGAGGAGGAGGACCGACAGCAGTGAGACCAGTTGTCTGCTGAGCTGCGAGCCAAAATAGCGCAAATCGATCTGTGAAAGTCTGTCTTGACGTTCCGTGCTGGACAATATGGGACAACCCATATACCAACAAGGAGCGGTCCTGACTGTCAGCTCAGACTGACGTTGCAAGTGTGCAATCCCCACCATCTGCGTTAAACTGGGACCATGGTCTTGGTCAGGCACAACTCGCTCCAAGTGTCCCCTCGGTGGGACAGTTGGCATCCTCTCTGTGAGTGACCTGCAGGGAATCCCCTGGGGGGAGTTTCACGTTTTGCACTGGCCGCGGTTCGGGGTCTGGCCATGCGAGAGAGAGGTCTGACCAAGTGGGCAGACCAGGGGGCTCTTCTGCAGAGAAGCTGACCTTCAAGAGCGCGTCTCTTGGGAACTCCCCTACCCAGCCATTAGCATTGGTTGACACAGCTTCATGGGTAGGAAATCCTACCGAGCAGCTCCCGTCACAGGTTTGTGTGGGTGGCCAGGCTCTAGTTGATAGCCCAGGGGTGGCTAACAACTCAGCTTCTTTGGGAGTCAGTGGGGTGGCACCACTTGCATCAGGCGAGGTCGACCAGCTCATGGAGGAACAACTACTCCACTCAGATGGGGACCACAAAATGGTCGACTCCATGGATGAGGGGAATAGTGTGGAGATTCCTCATGATATGGATAACCTGTTTGACGATGCATGATGACAATGTTTGATGTAGCGCAAGGGCAGTGGGTTTTACAGACCACAAGGAAGTGACACGTTCGCACTCCTTCCTACATGGGCAAAAATATTTTTTACCCGTAGGGCTGATGTCTATGATCATCCACTGATTTTATAATGCTTTAGTGTGTGTTGCTGAATCTGTCAGACCGGATATGCATATCCAAGTGCCTTTTCAGGTGCAAGGTGTATTCCCTCCAGCCGTTTGTTGTCCATAATTTCAGGTGCAAGTTATGGCCACGACCTAAGAGCGAAGCAAAGGCCTCGCCCTCGTACTCATGCCACAGGACCATTGAACAGTATATAAATGCCCCTCATACCCTAGTGTCTTGGGCTGAAGTGCTCTCCACGATATCTAGGCGGACACTACATAACCAGTTCTTGTAACTTCCTCTACTCCAACTGGTGAGGGGGCAGTGTAGTGGGTCCGCTAAACCCGCAGCATGGTGAGGCTGCCGCATTAGCCATCCTAGTAGCAACAGGGAACAACTCTACCAGAGCCGGGCACAAACAGTGGTATCCAGCCAGACCCAGGTCAATGGAGCTCTATATGAATGTTGCCTCATCAGAGTTTGTCAGTATTAGTTGCCTCAATGAAGGATTAGAATAATTGAGAATGATCCCTCTTTTAGGCTACTAGTTCTGGCTTACTACAGTGATTCTGGAGTTATTATTATCATAACCACTTTTAACAATATGGCAATGATGTCCTGTATATATGCGGATATTCAATATTCAAATTTAATTGTTGTCCCAACAGGAACACCTGTATGCCTGATGGAACATGCTGCAGGACACATGTGGCCAGAGACAGTTGTGGGTGGCGTGGCAGAGGTTCCCTGTGACTCATCCTCAGGTAATACCTTTCCTAACGCCATTAACATTTCTGTGTATTGGATAAGGGGTTATGGACTGAGACCATGGCACACTTTTAAATGGCCTAAACTTATGAATGGTGTACCAAAAAACTGTGAATATAGATTTCTACCTTGAAGTTAACCCTAAAATTTAATTTTCTTATTATGTTATCATTATCGATTGAAGACTTTCTGGGTCAGCTGGAGATGTTATTTTCCCTCTACTACCAAAAAGATTGTTTATCTGTTTTTATCCAATATTACTTTTAATCAAAGCAAGTGTTTTTTAAAGGCTTTTTGGAGGTTTTTCCCTGTGTTTGCTTTGTGACAGTGGTCAGTGGTAGCCATATGTTGTGTTCATTCCCTGTATTTTATTTACTCTACGCTATTAATTTCCTCTCCCCAGAAATGGTGACCAGACCATGCCAGGAAGGAGGTGTCTGGGGAGACATTGACGACTCATTCTGTGTAGATGAAGACATTGTGGACATTCTCAACCGGGTATGGTTTATCATAGCATGACATTGAGTTCCTGGCACTTGACATCATAATTAATCACTCTTCTATATCAACTCTTCCACTATTCCTCAACTAGTTGATATCAACTACTAAGCAAGACCATTTTTTAAATATAAAAAGTGAAAAATCAGGTTTAACTATTGAGAAGGAAAAGGTTTGAATTGAAATTTGATGGGGACAGATTATTAGAGGGTATTATTGATGACAATACGCCACTGTACAGCTATTACAGGGAATGTCAGGATGGATTCAGTTCAAATTGAAGCAACTCATTTATGAAAGTAAAATAGGCCAGAGATTTTCCTAAGATTTCTAAAGTAAAATAAGCAATCAACTTTACTCCGGCTATAGCCACCACAAGCCACCGACAATCACTTGATATAAGAATTGAATTAAATCTGAATTCTTACCTGCACAGATAAAGGACATGGAGGAAGGTATAGGAGTCAGTGTGAATAAGAGCAGCTCCTTGGTGAGTGAGCTGGGGCAGGTCATCCAGAACCAGACCCAGGCCGGGTCTGTAGCACCGGGGAACATCAACGCTGCTCTGGATGCCCTGAACATGTTGGCTACCGTACATACATCAGCATCAGTTGTGGAAGCCCCACATCCTGATGAAGTTCAGGTAAGAACTATGTTCCCCAGGTACAGCTAGAGTACAAAATTAGTATAGCATAATTATTATCAATTCATGAGAGACAAGACCCCAAGTCTCTGTTAGGAATCATAAAAATGTACTGATTTAAGGCTTCAATCTTTTCAAAGCTAGAAATTCATAATTTTATATCACATTTTTAATTTTTGTCCAACTACATAACATAAACAAATAGAGCATTAACTAATCCAGCTAGGGACTACATAATTAGTATATAGGTGAACACAATGTACATGATAAGCTTCCAGCCATCAGGCCTCAGTATAACACCTTCTAATATATTCATTTCCTCCCCAACAGGGTGCAGTGGATGTTTGCAGCATGCTAACTAATACTAACAACAAAGAGGGATGGTCAAAGCTTCTGGATGTAAGTTCATTTATTGATGATGTTGCCCATCAATTGACTTTCATACTGCCTAAATGAATGATCAGCAATTGATGACCAAGGAAGGGTGTACACCAGCGGTTAACAGTCCTGTAATATTTTGTTATTCTTTTTATTCATAAGCTCAATATTTTCTACAATATTTCCAGTGTATGTAAATGGTCCAAATAATAATACATTCATCTAAAGAGGATACATAAACATGCGTTATGAAAGCCAAATGATGTGTTGAAGGACTTTGGTGCTGATTGAAACTCTTTAATAAAACCTTTATTAATTAGAAGGCTAGTCGCTAGTTTCAGAAATCTTTAATGAAACTTGAATTAATTAGATGGTTGTATTGTTGCTAGTTTCAGTATAAACTATTAGCTTAGTATTATTTCCTTCAGGAGGGTAACATATTTTTGGAACATATATCTCATGAATTAATACCACTTTTACATCTTTCAGAGAGAACCTTTCAAAGCTGTGTCAATAATGGTTCTTTTTGATCACTACTCTGATGCTATAGCGAAAGGGAAATCCTCTGATCTGGATGTATCTACAGAGAACATTGGTGAGTTACTCCTTGTCTTGCCCATGTCCCAGGCCTGCTGTCACTTCAACCCATTGCTCACCCATTGCCCACCATGAGCACCATTGCAGTTATGTTTTAGAAGTGTGTGATAAAATCAACCATGCTGAGCAAACATCATATAGCAAGATATTGATAATATAAGATAATAGGTGCTAGAGGATAGAACAAGAATGAGAAGGCTAGCTACTTATAGAACAAGGTATAGCTAGAATCCTGACCTTCCAACATTGCTGCTCAATACTTATTGAATACTAGAGGAATAATGAGCCACTGTTATCCATTTTTTCCACCAGCCATTGCCTAATTGAGTCAGCAAACAATAGCGTGCAGCATGCAGAATCAACATGAGGGCTGGGTGGAGCTAGCTAGTTCTGAGGCATACAGTAGGATTAAAAAGGCGGAGTTAGATTTTGTCAGTATCAGAGAGACAAATTACTCTTATGAAGTGTAAAACTTATATTGTTTAAGTGATTTATCACAGAGGCAAACACTCCCATTAGAGTCTAAAGCTGCTATTATTTTGCAGTAAGCTGAAGGTTGTGCTGAATGAGAACATGACCCGCCCTGTGATGCTTGTCATACTGTGTGCTGTTCTAGCTCTGGCAGATACATGGGAAGACCAGGTCTAGACCTGACATGTACTACCTGTATTTTCTGTAACCTAGTCATGAAATAAAAGAATTTTATTATTATTATTATTATTATTATTAAATAGGAGCGACTACAAAATTGAGAAAAAAGTGTGAATATAACAAAGTGAATTGTAGCCTAGTTGACATTTTTTCTTTACTATATGGTGAAATGGCAGTTATTTGCAGATAGCAAGCCACACTAGACAGTGCTAGAACAGTGATAAATGTATAAATGTCCCAATATCAATGTTATAATGCATTCCCACATTTCCATATCACAGTCGGACAAAAGTCTATATGCATTGGTTACTACTGCAGTTTTTATTTCCAGTGTTTATATCCAGGAAATGGACAAGTGGTAATGGACATATCAATTACCCCAAGAGTGAAGATCAAAATGATAAGCTGGATAGGATATTCATCTCTAATGAAACTTTAGCACAAATTTCATCAGGTAATACAATTCAAATATACAAATAAGGCTTTACTAAGATGACAGCTATCTTCTATCATGATTGTCATAAATAAAAGTGAGTGAATATTATGTTAGAGGCATGACATCTTTTGACTTATCATGGTGTGACTTTATTTTCATACAACCATGATTTGCTTAATTTCATACCTGAAACCACCTGTATTTCATTTTGATAGATATGGAAGCAGATGATATTGTTATCTCAACCACCCAGTACAAAACATTGAGTTCCATTCTACCCAAGAACAAGTAAGAATCAAACATTCTCCAGATAACATAATCTTACACCAGAAAGAAATTATAACCACTATTTATAAACACTTTTTTTTTTTCGTTGCTATTATTGACAGAATTCCACATACCTTATTCTTTTTTTTTTTGTTTTTGCGACAACTTTTTATTCATATTGCCTGCCATCTTGGCCTCTACATCTCTAAACATGTTTATGCAGTGTTTTCCTCTGAGGGTGGTGTACAAGCAACCAAGTGATAATAAAATAGAAACTATTTCATTTCTTCCATAATAATAGTTGTATTTACTCTCTTCCAGCCAGTGGTCAGAACCAGCTATCTTCTGAGTCACTATAGTGTGGCGCCACCTGTGAGAAGTTTGATAAACTAACAAACCTAGATGGGATACATATTATTCAAACAAGGAAAAGTTTTCTAGCCTAGCAGTATTTTGCATAGACTCTCTCACACCTTACACAAGGGATACAATTAGTAATTTACTCTTGTGTTCTTCTACCCATTCGTTTGTGCCAAAAATACAACAATATCCTCCTTAAGATTTCTCCAGGGAAGAGATTTCACATTCCTGTTTTGGCTGAGTTTTATGGATTGTATAGTAATGTTCACTCTAGATTTTAATTCCGACATAAGGTGTATAAAGTTCAGCTCATTATTGTAAAACAACTTCTGTCTGTGTATAAATGATTTGGCGTGAATGATTAACCAGTTTATTATTTTGGAACCATCATTTGTCACCGATATGCCTAATAATATTTGGCCAGTATCTACTCTTGCTATTCCATTAGTCGAGTGTAATATATCTCTGTCCCTTCCATCTTTGTTGAAGTAACCTACCCTCGATATCCAATCGAATAAATTCTGCCACAAGATTTTCGCTTTTGGACACTCCACCAGAAAATGACCGACATTATCTATCTTTTCGCTACAAAAGTTGCAACTCTTGTTTTTTTTAACATTAATGTTATTGAGGTGTTCATTACACGGGATTGCCCTGTGCAGAAGCTTATATTGAAACGACTGTAACCTGGTTTCAGTTGTTACCTGATAGATTCTCTTGAAAATGATCTTCCAGTCTATATTTTCAAACTCGGCGTCTGGTATCCCTAGGACTTTTTGCCACCCGTCGAATTTTAGCCTATTTACTTTCTTCTTCATTACTATAGCTTGGTGGACCTCCTTAGAGGAGCACTTTAAGATGTTAATTTTTTTGTCACCGATCTCAATTAGAATTTTCCCCTCATCAGGCACGTCAAACGAGTTCCTCATGAGGATGATCCACTCTCTAGGGATAGCTCTTGCCAATTCAATTCTTTCGGTACAATTTGTTCTTATATTATATAATTGTTTTAGATCTTTGGTAGTCATCAACTACATACCTTATTCTTACAGAGAAGAAGAAACAATATCTTCACACATACTATCAATCCATGTGGTAAATAACACAGCCAACCAGACATTTAAGACCAGGATTAAGCTTTACTTTGATGTGACACAGGCAAATGTAAGACTATGAATGTTATCCATTATTTGGTTAAGTCATGCTCAAATTCCAGTAGAACTATGGAGGCAGGTGCAGTAATATTTTAGATTTTGCTGTTTCTATAAGAATACAGGAACATAACTGAAATGAAAGCTTGAAGAATGTCAGTGATACAGGCTGCAGCAACCTCATCTATCCACTAGTTTATTACCTGAGAAATGGCTCTGTTACTGCACCATATATTGAGTATATTTTCCTTGTTGATCCTCATTGAATGAGTTTAGAAAATGAAGTGTACACTTACAATCTAGCTTAATGTGATGTATAATAAAATAAGATAATCATGTATTCCACTACCTGAAGCCCCACCCTGAAGCAACAACCCATACACACTCTGCAGTTGCCAGCACTATTCAGCTAGCCTTCAGTGATTTGAGATTTGTTTTTTCTTTACAGCCAACTGTGGACGGGGATTATGTTTGTGGTTTCTGGGAATTCCCCACCAATGAAAGCGATTCTAACATGTAAGTGCAAAAATATACTTATGACACAAACTTACACTGAGGTACATTTTCCACAGTACAACATAGTTTAGAGGTATTTCAGACATTAAAACCTGTAATGCATTGAAAAAAAAATTATCGCCTCCCCAATAAATGTAAATATATTTTGGCAAAATCTTCATTTTTCACTCATTCAATTTGGGTTTAATTGGATGTTAAATTAAGATTTTATTCCAAGTCTTGTTAGTACTAGTAGTTATATTTTGGATATCTTATGAAATGCACCTCACCATTTACTTCCAGAGGGCGTTGGTCTACACAGGGTTGCAGGGCAGCTTCCTCCAGTCAGTCACAAGTTGTCTGTGAGTGTGAGCACCTGACAAACTTTGCCATCCTTGTCTCTCCACATGCACAGGTGAGGGGTTATACATTAAGTAAAGACATTGTACTTTAATTAACATCCTGATATTTCCAAAAAAATAGGGAAATAAATGAGTTTTAATGCCTTAAAATGAGCCATAGCCAATTTGCGTTTAAAATTTACTAACACAGCTATGTTACCATTTAATTATGTACTGGTTTATTCCAGCGTCCTGTGAAGTGGAATAGAATATATTGATTGATATTAATACTAACAATAAATCTAAAGCTATGCTTAAATTGGTAGTCCTTAGTCAGTGCAGGTAGTAGATATAGCTCATTCCTAGCCAGCTCCTTAGTATTTATCTAAATCCAAAACTAGGTTTATTACATTGATATAAATGTTTATGTTTCCTCTTTGCTCTCATCCCAAAAGACTAAATTTTATGCATTTTTGGTATGTTTTCAGCAAAGCAAACTTCTGACGTACATCAGCTATATTGGTTGTGGCTTGTCAGTGCTTTCTCTCCTGGCCACACTCTTTGTCTATGCATTTAGCTGGAGGTCAGTGATCTCATTGCAAGTCTGAAATAATGAATACAGTTTATCATTATTTTAAAATATAGCTTCCAAGATGACCCATGACTCATGATTTTGGTAGCCATTTAGATGTAGTTTCAAAGGTTATATAAATATATTGAAAATGTATTTTTCCAAATTTTTTACAAAGTGATCCCAAAATGATTAGAAGAAATGAAACATGTCTAAGTTGAGCCAGAATGACAAACACTTAAACATAGTAACGACAAGACAAAATATTAACTAATGCAAGCATGAGTGAGCACAGACCTCATAATCTTCATGCTTGTCTTTGCTTCAAATTATGCTCATGACGCTACTTTGAGGTCTAGCTGAAAGTATATTGTGTCAATTAATCTCCAAAGTTTTTTGTAGGATATCTGTTGTAAAGTCTTTGATACCGTAATATATAAACTTTTAAAGTATCTAAATCAAACATCCATTTGTACATACCCTACCACTCATAATAATTCTAATATATTTATCTGGTTCATTCCACAGTAGTATTCCACAGATTGTCCTCTCAATCCCACTAAAACCACCAAGTCTAAAGTTGCTATTATTTTGCAGTAAGCTGAAGGTTGTGCTAAACGAGAACATGACCCGCCCTGTGATGCTTGTCATACTCTGTGTGGTGCTGGCCCTGGCAGATATCATCTTCCTCACATGTGTACGGCTAGTTGACTATAAGGTAACTATTGATTTAATGGAGGCATTTATGTTTGTTAATTAATGCACAAACATCTTGATTATATGTATCCAGTAATCATTCAATGTTAGACAGTCAGCTCAACTAATTCATCCATCAATATACAGATATTTCCATTGGTATTTATTCTTGTCAGCATCAACGCTTAGTCACTTACTAGAGGTTGGTTAGCACCATGTCCTATCCACATGGTTGGTGTTCACATTGAATCCCCACATTGAATTTCATGTTATAACTGAACAATACAATTCTCTTAGTTCATATATGCATGGAAGTTAAATGACCATCATCATGTTTACATTGATGAAAGATTATGTACTATGTACACATGTTTGACCCTGTACAATGTACACATGTTTGACCATGTACTATGTACATATGTTTGACCATGTACTATGTACACATGTTTTACCATGTACAATGTACACATGTTTGACCATGTACTATGTACACATGTTTGACCATGTACTATGTACACATGTTTGACCATGTACAATGTACATATGTTTGTCCATGTACTATGTACATATGTTTGACCCTGTACAATGTACACATGTTTGTCCATGTACTATGTACACATGTTTGTCCATGTACTATGTACACATGTTTCACCCTGTACTATGTACACATGTTTGACCATGTACTATGTACACATGTTTGACCATGTACTATGTACATATGTTTGACCCTGTACAATGTACACATGTTTGACCATGTACTATGTACACATGTTTGACCATGTACTATGTACACATGTTTGACCCTGTACTATGTACACATGTTTGACCATGTACTATGTACACATGTTTGACCCTGTACTATGTACACATGTTTGACCATGTACTATGTACACATGTTTGACCATGTACTATGTACACATGTTTGACCCTGTACTATGTACACATGTTTGACCCTGTACTATGTACACATGTTTGACCCTGTACTATTTACATATGTTTGACCATGTACTATGTACACATGTTTGACCATGTACTATGTACATATGTTTGACCCTGTACTATTTACATATGTTTGACCATGTACTATGTACACATGTTTGACCCTGTACTATGTACACATGTTTTACCATGTACTATGTACACATGTTTGACCATGTACTATGTACACATGTTTGTCCATGTACTATGTACATATGTTTGACCATGTACTATGTACACATGTTTGACCCTGTACTATGTACACATGTTTGACCCTGTACTATGTACACATGTTTTACCATGTACTATGTACACATGTTTGACCATGTACTATGTACACATGTTTGACCATGTACTATGTACACATGTTTGACCATGTACTATGTACACATGTTTGACCATGTACTATGTACACATGTTTGACCATGTACTATGTACACATGTTTGACCATGTACTATGTACATATGTTTGACCCTGTACTATGTACACATGTTTTACCATGTACTATGTACACATGTTTGACCATGTACTATGTACACATGTTTGACCATGTACTATGTACATATGTTTGACCCTGTACTATGTACACATGTTTGACCATGTACTATGTACACATGTTTGACCATGTACTATGTACACATGTTTGACCCTGTACTATGTACACATGTTTGACCATGTACTATGTACACATGTTTGACCATGTACTATGTACACATGTTTGACCCTGTACTATGTACACATGTTTGACCATGTACTATGTACACATGTTTGACCATGTACTATGTACATATGTTTGACCCTGTACTATGTACACATGTTTGACCATGTACTATGTACACATGTTTGACCATGTACTATGTACACATGTTTGACCATGTACTATGTACACATGTTTGACCATGTACTATGTACACATGTTTTACCATGTACTATGTACACATGTTTTACCATGTACTATGTACACATGTTTGACCCTGTACTATGTACACATGTTTGACCATGTACTATGTACACATGTTTTACCCTGTACTATGTACACATGTTTGTCCATGTACTATGTACACATGTTTGACCCTGTACTATGTACACATGTTTGACCATGTACTATGTACACATGTTTTACCATGTACTATGTACATATGTTTGACCATGTACTATGTACATATGTTTGACCCTGTACTATTTACATATGTTTGACCATGTACTATGTACACATGTTTGACCCTGTACTATGTACACATGTTTTACCATGTACTATGTACACATGTTTGACCCTGTACTATGTACACATGTTTTACCATGTACTATGTACACATGTTTGACCCTGTACTATGTACACATGTTTGACCATGTACTATGTACACATGTTTGACCATGTACTATGTACACATGTTTGACCCTGTACTATGTACACATGTTTGACCCTGTACTATGTACACATGTTTGACCATGTACTATGTACACATGTTTTACCCTGTACTATGTACACATGTTTTACCATGTACTATGTACACATGTTTTACCATGTACTATGTACACATGTTTTACCCTGTACTATGTACATATGTTTGACCATGTACTATGTACACATGTTTTACCCTGTACTATGTACACATGTTTGACCCTGTACTATGTACACATGTTTGACCATGTACTATGTACATATGTTTGACCCTGTACTATGTACACATGTTTGACCATGTACTATGTACACATGTTTGACCATGTACTATGTACACATGTTTGACCCTGTACTATGTACACATGTTTGACCATGTACTATGTACACATGTTTTACCCTGTACTATGTACACATGTTTGACCATGTACTATGTACACATGTTTGACCATGTACTATGTACACATGTTTGTCCATGTACTATGTACATATGTTTGACCATGTACTATGTACACATGTTTGACCATGTACTATGTACACATGTTTGACCATGTACTATGTACACATGTTTGACCCTGTACTATGTACACATGTTTGACCATGTACTATGTACACATGTTTGACCCTGTACTATGTACACATGTTTGACCATGTACTATGTACACATGTTTGACCATGTACTATGTACACATGTTTGACCATGTACTATGTACACATGTTTGACATGTACTATGTACACATGTTTGACCCTGTACTATGTACACATGTTTGACCCTGTACTATGTACACATGTTTGACCCTGTACTATGTACACATGTTTGACCATGTACTATGTACACATGTTTGACCCTGTACTATGTACACATGTTTGACCCTGTACTATGTACACATGTTTGACCCTGTACTATGTACACATGTTTGACCCTGTACTATGTACACATGTTTGACCATGTACTATGTACACATGTTTGACCCTGTACTATGTACACATGTTTGACCCTGTACTATGTACATATGTTTTACCATGCACAGGTTGTTTGTCTGGTGGTGGCTGCTGCCCTGCATTTCCTCTTCCTCACCACATTTGGGATCATGTTCATGTTCAGCATCTTCCTCTTCGCCAAGCTGCTTATCACGTCTCAGATGATGCAACCAGACAGCAGCAGGCAGCTGAAATTTCTTCTGCTTGTAGCAATTGGTAACTACAATAATATGTATGCTCAGAATGAACTTGAGATAATTGATAGCAGATAAGTAAACCAATTTATTTGGAAGAAATGGTCAAATTGCTTGGAGTTGTATAGATCATGTATACCGGAAATGTCAAGTTGTTGGAATGACAGAGCCTTATGAACAATTGTTCTTAATTTAATTGTTCTAAATTTGAGGGGGCTGATATCATCAAATTAGAAAGATCTTTCTTTGTCTAACTTTGCAGGTGTGCCTCTGCTGATAATGGGCACAACTCTTGGCATTGCTGGTGCGGATGGATATAGGAGTGTTGATCAGTAAGTGGTGTTTTAAATAGTGAAATTAAAAACATGAAATAATTAGTATTCCCCCAACCCCATCATGAAGCAAAATCACAGGCAAAATGCATATGGTCACAAAATGCAATGCTAAAATTGTGCTGAAGCCAGTTGTTTCCAGTTGAGCTGCCTCCAAATTTATATACTTTATACTACTTATATGTTACATAGGCATACAGCCTCTCCATACCTCCCATTGATGTGTACGTTTACCCACACTCATTAACTTATATTCATTGATTTTGTTAACAAACCTCATTGGTTTGATTTGATTTCCAATCGCAGGAATTCCAATCGTCAATCTTTTCAAATCACTCCATATTCTCATCTGTATCCAAGTCTGACTGTATAACATAACTTATTAATATATTAATTTGATGGTTTATTTTCTACCAACTGCTGTTGAATTATACAGACGTTTGATTTTGGAACATTGAATCTCTATTAATTTCTATTACTTTGTACAAAGCACGAAGAATATAACATCACAAATTCATTCTATAATGATGATTACATATTTTCATTAATCTGCTATTATACAAATAATGAGCCATTTCTTAAGTTGGCTACCAGCCTGGTAATTTGATACTTATCCTGATGCTTGGATCTCTGTATTTATAGTTGCTGGTTAGCTGTGGAGAATGGGGTCATCTATGCCTTTGTTGGTCCTGTCATCTTTGTCATAGTAGTAAGTAAAGTTGCATCCACACCTTGAAAATTGCATTAAGCATAGGATTAAATCAGATTTTACTACACTATAAGTCAGAAAAGAATAAAGTATGTAGTGGACAAAATCAGGAGTATAATATTTTTCTTATTTTATGTCAACCTTTTAAGCCACTGTTGGACAAATTCTTGGCAGAATTATAAGAACAGGTTTATGTAGAAACAGGTTTAGATAGAAACATAATGCAGATTTTAAGGGCTGAAAATTGAGAGTACAAAGATTCTCAATTTTGTGTCATTCTGTCTGCAGGTCAATGCTATCATCCTGGTGGTGATTCTAGTGACAAGCGCTCGGTCCAACCATAGAATGAAGTCCCAGGGGCAGGCGGCCAAGAATGCTGCTAATGTCCTCAGGTTAGAACTACATGTACTATGAATTGTTTTTTTTCTCACTTTTACCAATCATTCTTTATTACTGATGAGAGTATCATGTTATGATGTTTTGTTTTCACATTTGACTTATGTTGGCTTCTTGGCT
The DNA here is from genome assembly GCA_942159475.1 of Sthenelais limicola. NCBI lineage: Eukaryota > Metazoa > Annelida > Polychaeta > Phyllodocida > Sigalionidae > Sthenelais > Sthenelais limicola. The sequence continues at coordinate 57,674,457 of OW804102.1, read as the reverse complement.
AAAAGCCATATTACAACATATTTTTCCAAATATGAAGGATAACTTCTGGCATTCATTGGATCATTAACTTAGCACTTAAGCTTTTTCTTTATCTTTGGTTTACTTTCATTTTGATCGCTTTCTTCACAAATTTTGTCACCACATATTCATTACACCATAGTCAAATCTGTTTGCTATGCCTTTGATAGAAGATACCATTCCCTGAAGATTCACTACCCCCTTCTGAATACCCAGCGAGAGAATGTTCTTTTCCAGCAATTGGAATTCCTTTCTGATTATCTCATCGATACATCGTTACTTCTACAAGGAGTTGGTTTTCCAGAAAGTTTATTGAAATCACTCTCCTTTTGTTCCCAGCCCAGTGCTGATCCCTAGGCCTGGCTTTGTCTGAGTCTTGCTGCACTTTTCCTTTCTTCATCTCCGAAAACACCCTCAGTACTCGTTTAGAATTTTCTCTGACTGTTCTTTTTCTATCATTTCCTCAAACTGCTTGACCAATTGCGCCAATTCCACTTTTGTAATCAAAGGCACAGCTTTACGAAACGCTACGAAGGGCGCCCGATACACAAATTCCAACACCTTCTAGACCGGGACCGCCTAAATTTCACTTTTCCTCCCCCCTCACTTTTCCCTCCTCACTTTTCCACTTTTTTCCTCCCTGGTTTGTCTGCCCCCACCCACCATAACCAACATGTTTGAAATAGCTATACCAATCCAGCAAATCAAAATAAGAAAACAGGCCATGAAAAATTACAATCATCGATACAGCATTGATACGGTGAAGGTTGGGCCACATGGAAATCGACCAAAATACATGGGAATGGTATGTAAGGCTTTTCATAGACCTGACTGAGTGCTGGGTCAGCGCTCTGGCCAATCAAATAGTGCCACGTCATCGCGCCAGAAGCTCAAAAAGAGGCACTAGTCAATGACATCATAACTGGGAGTGAGGAAAGCCCTGCAAATCACTATAAACAGGACAAATTAGTATTGGTACGAATATTTAACAAAATATAATCTAATTGTCTGCGTCATCTTATGGTGATATACCATAAGAATGGCGGCCGACATGACCAGGCAAAACACTTGACGACCATTCTTTCTGAGCAGCAACACAACGCTTAGTGGCCTAGGATCCCGGCTAGTGATGGCGGTGGGATGGTGGGCACATATCAATGCTGTCAGTCAACAATTTATAAGGTTAACTATAAGCAACTAATTTATCACAGGAAACAAATATTCTCAATGATTCTGGCAGCTAAACTTCTCTGGTTGTCCATAATTCCCTCCAACCGTTTGTTGTCCATAATTTAAACCCTACCCACACACAGCCAATTTGCCCCCTGATTTGGGTCTCCAAATCCCAGTCCTGGTTTATGTTATTTCAAAAACATAAACAGGTATTTGGAATAAAATCTTAGGATTCATAGGGAGACCTGAATCGGGAAACAATCGGGAGGAAAATTGGCTGTGTGTGGGCAGGGTCTTACTCTAACCGTTTGTTTTCTATCATTTGCTCTGTTGTAACTGTTGTATAGACTCAAATGTGTTCTTGTATTGGGCATCTAACTGCTCAGTGATTGTTTTGACAAGGATGTTTAGATCAACATACTTAGCTTTACAAGAGCTAAATCGGTGGAGCTCATATCTTTCTTCTTGGCTAGCAAACCGGAAGTTCCTATAACATGAATTGTATCCATACCTGCATCTTCATAATTATACTAATTATAATTATATGAGTAGTAACCTAGCAAGGTATCTTATACATTTAAGATCCTACTGGGAAGTATGTTTCTAGTTTCTTTGTATTGATTACTATATTGCACGTTGTCTGGACAGGACAAATGTGTGGAGCATGCTGGTGCTGTGCCCCATCATGGGTGTGGGCTGGATATTTGGTGTACTGGCCGTGAGCGACCAGACTGTTTGGCTGCAGTACGTCTTCATTATACTGAACACTCTACAGGTGAGGCAACCACTTCATATCTAACATGGCTCATCTTCCACTAGTAGTTGAGTCATCTTATACATTGTTGTATGATGTTTACCTGCCTATTTCTGAATCTAATCTGAACAACTCAATCAGAACCTTGAAATGAGTTCTTAGTACTCCTTATTGTCCACCATTACTCTTGCCTAATGAGTGCTGTGATACAGAATTTAAAGTAAAACAAAAGAAGCAAATTTTTTTTTTTTTTTTTTTTTGACATTTCTTTATTCAGGTATAACAACTTAGGCATGTGCCAAGAGTCATAAAAAAAAACATGGCTAGGGTAACCCCTATCTCCCGCCAGGCCCTGAGGGTGGACTTACGGTTGAGTCATATATCTGTGAAGTCATGTCATGAACGAAACAACTTAATTACGTAACATGTAACAAGTATGAATTAATGAGATGTGATGAAGATGAAATTTAAAATATTATATAAAAGATGGTAACGATATAGATATTATACATGGAGTACATCGATGTTTGAATCAATCATTTCTCATGAGATATAAAATGTAAAGTGTAAACAGTAAATAGTATTGGCAGTTATTAAATTTTCCATATATGGACCTATATAGATACGTCATACTCAAGTGTACCTAACCGGATACCCTAGTTCAGGCACCTGCGATCACATAAAATAGCGTTCAATGGGGATCTGACCCCCTAATAGCGCGTTCTTAATTGTAGTTTTAAACACTAATTTATCTTCGATAGCTTTATAGTTATAACCCAGTTCGTTCCACATCTGTATGCCAGTGTACGCTAGAGACTTTTGGAATCTGTTTTCCAAGGGACGATTTAGTTTAAAATTAAAATTTCTATTTTCCCTTAGTGCGTAATTTACCGCAATGTCGTCATGTATTATCCAATCAACCCTGCAATGATGGTATTGCTTCTGCATAAATTTAACAGCATTGAAAAATAACCTTTCTTTAACAAGCATTGTCTTACTCTCAGCATGTATGGCGTTTGTATTATAATACCTTGGTTTTTTCATAGCGAATTTTAAAGCCTTGTTCTGTAATATCTGAAGGCGTTGCAGTGTTGATTTATTACAGTTTAAATAACATATGTTCGCATAATCAAGATGGCTTAAAACCATAGACTTAACCAGCATTAGCCTTGTCCTACAGTCCAGTGCGTGTCTATTTATATAGATATTATACAACCTTACATTTGCTTTATTTATTATATTATTTGCCATCATATCGAATCTTAGTCGGCTATCTATAAGTACACCTAGATACGTATACGCTTGTACCCAGTCTATAGGCCAGTCTTGTATCATAATAGCCTTATCCGGTATGGTAACCACATTTCTTTGTAAGTAGGGTATAAACATCGATTTGGTCTTAGGAAGACTAATCGATAATTTGTTTACCTTGCTCCAGTTTGTAATCTGGTCATTATCACTTTGGCACTGTGCCAGTAATATATCCCTTGATTTATTTGAATTAATTAAAACAATATCGTCAGCAAAAAGAAGAACATCTCCATAGATATCATTATTACAAATGTCATTAACAAACAGATTAAAGAGGGTAGGTCCCAAGACTGACCCCTGAGGGACTCCATATTCTACTGGCAGATATCCCGACATATTATCTCCCGTTCTTACTCTCTGATATCTTGCATTAAGATAACTTGTTAACCACTTGTGCAACCATTTGGGGAAGCAGTACGCCTGTATTTTATTTAATAATAAACGATGACTCACAGAATCAAACGCTTTTTGATAGTCGTAGAAAATCATAGTTGAATCTTGTTTGTTATTAATATTAGTCGATAATTTGTATAATAATAAGCCAACTGTTTCAACTGTGGACGAGTTTTTCCTGAACCCTCCTTGATGTTTGTTAATTATATGGTAGTATTCTATAAGTGCTTGTATTTGATTATTCAGGTGGGTTTCCAGTACCTTGCTAGCTACATGCGTAAGAGAGATTGGTCTTAAATTATTGGCGTGTATTACGTTTCCCTTTTTCGGGATCGGTACGACTGTTGCCTTTTTCCATATGTCAGGCACTATGCCTCGGTCAACCGACATATTCAAAACATATATCATTTGGTCACAGACTGAGCCAAAGAATAAGATGTAAGCACGCATTGGAATTTGATTACATCCAGATGATTTACTTGGGTGTAAGTTTTTAGTTATTTCTTGAAATATTTCACGATCAAACGGTATGTATTGGATACCTTCCATCGGTTTATATTGCTCAGAGTATGGTAGCGTATACAATCTAGTTAAGTCCTTACCAGTTTCGGGTAGAGCTTTAGCTATTTTACTTCCAATACTGGCAAAGTACTCATTAATGATTTCTGGTACTTTTTTGGCATATGCCATTTGGTCGTTACTCGGATCTATTATTCTATCAATATTCTTGTGTGTTCCTTTAAACGGTAGGTATGCATTAAGGATCTGCCAGAATTTTTTATAATCATGTTTGTTCCTTTCCAGAAGTTCCCTTATATATCTACTTTTTGCTTTTCTTACCTCCTCGTTAGCTCTGTTTCTAAACTCAACGGCTCTCAGCCTAAATTCTTCTTTCTTGGTTTTCCTATATTTACTAAAAAAATAGTCTCTATTATATGCCAGATTTAACAGATCGTTTGTATACCAATCTGGTTTCACTTTTTTGGACCTATACCTTTTTTTAGGACATAAGTCGTTTAATATTTTTAATAACCTTTTGTAAATAAATGACCAGGCATTGTTCACATCATTAATTCTATATAATTTATGCCAGTCAGTCACATTCTGTACGGCATCATTTATATTATCTTGAGTTAATCTCCGATACGATCTAGCTGTAAAGTTACATTTCTCATAGCGTGATCTTTGTTTCTTTTTTATAAAGTACACAATGTTATGATCACTCAGGTTATATGTAATCACACCCGTCTCACTAGTATATTTAACATTAGACATAATATGGTCTAGGATGGTTGTTTTACCATTCAATCCCAACCGAGTTGGTTCAGTAATTAACATCTGTAAATAGAATTCATCGAGAACTTTTTGTAGCTCTTCCATGTATTTGGAGTTACCTTGGTTAGGGGTGGTATCTATATTGATATCCCCTATTACCACTAATTCTGCGCCGGTAAATTTTGCTTTAGTATCAGTAATAATCTTCGACAGATTTTCACAAAATGCACCAATCTGGCCAGAGGGCGGCCTGTATGTATTAAAAAGAACCATATTTTTAGTATTTTCATTTTTAATAATAATCGTTTGCAACTCTAAGTTTTCGTTACAGCAGTTTAGCAAAGGGTCTGTTGTATAAACTACCGAGTTCTTTATATAAGCACAAAGTCCTCCTCCCATACCTCTACCTCTATCTTGTCTTTCTAGGGTATACCCAGTAAGTGAGATATTTTCATCCATCGTTTTGGTGTTTAACCAGGTTTCTCCAAGCATAAATACATCAAATTTAATTTTATCCATGTCTCTAGATAATTCTTCCCATTTATTTAGTAGAGATCTGATATTTAGATAGAAGAATTTTTTCCCTTTGGTATCAGTAAGTTGATTTATATTATTTATTGATTTACATATGGTGTTTTCATTCATTTCCTTTTCTTGGATAAATAACCTGCATTTTTTGCAACATCAATATATTACAGTGTCGAGCGTTTGGCACCTGCCAGTACTCACAACATTTGTAACAATAATTTATGTTAAACACTCGGGTTGAGATCAGAATCCAATTGAGTATCGGAGTATTAGGCACCTGGTAAATCACATGGCACATATAATCTAGAAGTATTATATGTAGCTTATACAGTATATAACTACCATTTATACTTAGACGGATCATATAGAATCTGGTATTGGTTATTTCCAATACAGAGCTATCAGTGTTGTACTTTAAGTACATAATCATTAATCTTGTCTTTATAGTACAAGGTGAGATTAGTCGCGCTAACACAGTACTGTCACTTTCCTGCAGTAGAGCCAACAGAGCTTGACTGTTATAAGGTTTACATGGCAGGGCTCTCAATATTTTTATATTAGGACCAGAACAGAACACAACATTGGTCACACATATAGATACATCAAGCCTTGTCGTTATAGCACAGAGTAAGATTAATCGCATTAACCCAGTATTATCACTTCCTGCAAATATAGCCAACAGAGCTTGACTGTTATAAGGTTTACATGACAGGACTCTCGATATTATTATATTAGGACCAGAACAGAACATAACATTGGTCACACATATAGATCCATCAAGCCTTGCATTGTTACTTATTATTACGTGTATCAATCAACCTTTCAGTGGCACTTGCCAGCAGTAATTCTTGAAAGTTACCATTTATTGGCTTCATGGCATTTGATAAATTGCTTGGCCCAGTCCTCTACTACGTGCGGCATCGCGTGGACACCATCATAGAGCGCCCTGTAGCTAAAGCAGGTAACTCCATAGGTAACTCGGTGGACTTTACTTGTTAGGTAGGGGTGGGTTATGCCGTTGTCCAAGTTGTGGCCTTTTATGTAGTAATTTACGTCGACGATGGCTTTGTTGAGCGTAGATTGGTCAGGAGAGCGACAAAATTCACCATTATATTTAGCAAGTGACATACCGCATACGCCACACAGTATCGGAGTGATGTGGGGATATTCAGTTGTCATCATCTCTAGAACCATCTCAATGCGACCAATAACATAATTCTCAAGTGCTTGGTGGTCATCATAGCGCACCGCTACTCGGCCCTGGTGCTTGTATGTAAAGTCACATATGCCGCCGAAGAGAAACATGTGCTGCGGCCTATACTGATCAAGTGCGGGCTTACCAAGTTCGTAGATACTCACGACTCCCTTGCCTGGAAAATACTGTACACGCATCTCTTCGTGGTCTAGATATGGGGCCAGTGTTGCTCCTCGTGAGTCTGCAAGTATTATTGATGTAACAGCATCATAGTCCTCGTAGAAGGCCATTTTTACGTTCGTTATCTGTTGTAAAGATCCAAGTCTGCCTCGTGTGTTCAGATTGAGGTGGGCGGAAGTTGGGACGGACCGGTACTTCCGCTTCGAGTAGCTGGGCGCTCCGAGTTAGCTGTATTCGCTTTACCACGCCTGCCGCGAGGGGTGACGTCATCGGCTTTGTTTTGTTTACTCGTTCCACGTGTTTCTGCGTGGGCGTGGTCCTTGTTCTGATCATTTGTTTGATCTGTCCCGTTAGATTGGTCTTGCTCTGGCGTGTTTGCGACTGTGGGATTTTGGTATTCGGCACCTGCCTGGGTGGGGGTATCGGGTGGTCTTTGGTTATCAGTATTTCCATCTTCAGTTATAACTTCAGTTGGGTGAGGGGTGCCAGCTGGGGGTGCTAATGGTACATTATTTTCAGCCGGATGGATTTCAGGAGGGAAAATTTCCGCCATTTCCCTCTCATCCCTCTCCTTCTGCTCTTGTTTCTCTTCGTCGCTTGACTCTTCATCTGAATCTGAATCATCTGAAACATCTTCCTCTAGCGGTATTGGTGCTAGGGGATCAGGTCTCACGAAATCTGACTCTTTAATTTCAAATCCTTCATTAAAGACTGACTGGAGCTGGGTCATCCGCTCGTATTGATCGTTTCTCCTGACAACCTCCCTCACTTCTATAAGTATCTGGCCATGGTGGTTTTTGCCAGGCCAGTGTATTTTTTCATCACTAAGATCTTTGTCAGAGAGTGGTAATCCGACTCCCCACCATTTGTCATGCGTGCATTCGGCAAGCATGTCATTGCCTGTTGCCAAAAGCGCTTGCTTGGCGAACTCTACTTTTTCAAATTTCACTAGTAGGATCTCTTTCATGATACGCATTTTTTGTTTGTTCCATATCTCATGATCCCCGCATCTTTCTCCCATCCGTTTGGCTTCTCTGGGGCAAGTGGTAGATGTAATTGATTTTGCCACAACCATGTTTTTTGTCATAATAGCCCACTGGTACTGGTAGGCGTGTTCTGCCGTGCTAAACATTTGGCCCTCATATTGGAAGATAGTGGGGCTAAAATTCGAAAGATACAAATGTTCGCCTTGATATCCAGTGGCTCCATGAATTCGCTTGGTCTTAACTTGGGCTATTTTTAGACCCTCAGGTAGTAGGTTCAACTCTTTGTGTCCATACTGCTTGTTGTCTATTCTTATCCTGCCTTTGACCAGTTTGGGCTTGAGGTTCGATTCAGACTGCTTGGCATGTGCCACAATTTGTCGCATGTCTGATTGTCTACGCGCTATTTTTTCTGGTAAATCCGGATTAAAGAAGCACTTCTCAAACCCCTTGGTTTGTTTAAGGGTTTTTTTCTCTCTGAGGATCCGATTACGGGTCTCCTCGTCTTTGAATTTGAGAATTATATTCCTCGATGCGTTTTTCCTAGCACCCTTAGTACCAATCCTTGCTGCGTATTCAAGGTCAGCCGCCCTGAATGTTTCATCGATGTTACCACATAGTTCACTGACTCTACGTAGTGTTTCTCGTGATTTTGGTTTGGATTCTTCATTACTTTCACTCAGCCCAGATAGAATAATATGCTTACGCCTTTGATTTTTGTCTAAGTCCAGACAATAGTCCTCCAGATTCTCAGTAACCGTATTCAGTTGGTATACCTCCATTTCTAGAGTTTTAACTCTCTCAGCTAATTTTACCATGCCTGACTGCAAATGACCAACTGCATTTTCCAGTGGTCTAACCGATCTAGTAAGCGCGTTAACTTTCTCCTCCATTTTGGTATATAGGCAAATGCCTTACACAAGTTTTTGTACAATAATCAGGTATCCAATACCCACACAGAGTCCAGTGCATATACACGGTCCACCACAGTCTAATAATAGATCCTTTGTCTGGCTAGTAGGTATACATATAGCCAAGGCACATGTGTACTCACTCAGAATATCGCTCATCGGTACTTGAGATACATATCTTTCGTTCGTATATCTTCCAATAAACACTATATACTGTCCAACACCTTAGTAAATGTAGGTCGGTGATACTCCATGTTGTGAAATATATGAGGGTGAGATGAGGGGTGAAGAATATATGCGTCAATAGAGCTGTATGTCAGCCGTATATTCGCTCGAGTATCAAACTACGTCCGTGCGCCATGACAGCACAGACCTTATTCAATCAAACTTTCCTGAAAAAAACATGAAAAGGACCAATGAGAGTACCTTTTGTTTTCGAGTACCAACTTCGGGGACCACTTTGTCTGCTTAATCTATATTTAAAGATTTTATACTGAAATCAGTCACAGTCACAGGGAAGACCTTATGCAGGTTTCACATATACAGGGGTCCTGCATAATAACCATTGGATTAATGCAATCAACCCATATTTAACAGTTGGGCTTAGCCACCATCAGGAGACACCTAGCAAAGCAACCATCCCACTGTGCAACAAAAACCAACATTTTTATTTTGATCACATTACCTTATAGTTCAATATCAGAGATTTAGATTAGCATTACTCTGTGTATTGTTCAATACCAAGATAAAGAATAGATATAATCAATGTAGTTATGTTTGTATTGTATTAACAATTTTATTCAGGAATCAACATTCCAAGTGGAGGCAGGCAAGGTTTTTATAATAGCAACACTATAAAAGGGATTTATACTTCTGCTTAGTCCTTTGCTGAATTAACATTTTTTATACACAATGACCAGGCCCATTGAATTTATGTTCGATCAACAAAATAATGCCTCCCCTTTTTAATACTTGTAACATGGTTAAGACATGTAAGAAAATCATGTCTACCAGATACATTGATCATTTGTATCATTGGGACACTCTCAATGCTAAATACAGAGATATTGAGTTTGTTTTTACTTTATATTTTCTATTATGCTGCAGGGCGTCTTCATCTTTATGTTCCACTGTTGCCTGGACACATCAGTGAGTATTGGATGATCATTTATTTAGTCTTCTTTTAGTTTTCACTGATAGAATATTTTCATTGATAGAATATTTTCTTGATAGAATATTTTTCACTGATAGAATATTTTCTTGCACATGAGATTACAGGTACAAGTATCATACAAATTCAATGATTGTGTGAGCTGTTGGGAGTTGTAACTCCTCTTCAATATGGACGCAAATGAATGAACCCTGGAATAAAAGTGATGGGGATAAGACAGGGGAGAAATGGAACACATAGCTTCATTTTATAAGCAAATGTTAATCCTATTATGATAAGGAATATTTGGCATTACTAGATTCTTTTGTCCTACCCCCAGGGCTGTCCCATTTCTCCCTGTTTTGTGCTTAGATTGTAACATCATATTGTTACGTAATCATCAGTACCACATGGTTCTAATGGATCACCATGGAACTAGTGTTGTATTGAATACTGCTACCCGTTGTATTAATTGACTAAAGATCAGAATTGGTGTCTTGCATTCATGATAATCCTTGTAGTGAAGTCTTCAAGATTTATATTCAAGATTTATCCCCAGTGGTGAACTACTAATCTACATTTTAGACATAATATGCCATGTCCAAGCCAAGTTCAAGATACTTAAGTCTTATCAATATAACATGAGAAAAAACGATTAAGTATTCAATGAAGGGTAATCCTATATATGGCCTCTCAGCAGAGGTAATGCATTTAATTGCCATTAATATTTTTAATTTAAGAAGCACAAATATTGTTACTAACATAATTACATGATTGTAACAATGTTTGTAAAATTGCTGTAAAAATTATCTGTTATCTTTAGGTGAGGAGAGCATGGAAGCTGAAAGTAAGGAAGGCATGGTTCTAATGGTGCATACACATGCATTATGATATCCACACACCAGCAATCTCAGTGTAGAATTGATGAAGAACTGTTAATTTGACTTTCAGTGAATTCAGTACTAACCAGGGAATGTCTGATCTGACTTTACTACTTTAACAACTATAACATATAGATTCCTAGTTCACTCTCTAACTCTGAGTTCTATTACTATGCATTGTGGCCATATATCCATATAATATACGGGTAGAGTAATTTCTACGAAAGAGGTAGAAAAAAGGGGTTTCTTTGAGTCACATGTTCTCGGAATCTGGGGTCTTCCCATCTACTTTGTTGGTTTTTACAGGTCCGGCGGGCCTGTCTGGACGACATTTCATGTGGTTTATGAAGGTATCTGGGGTGAAAACTTAAATTGGGATCTCTACACTCTATTTATAGCCTGGGAAAGCCCCTGTGAGATACTATGTCATTTCCAACAACATTTCAGGAGCTTTCAGGGGGATCTTACTACATGCAGAGGAGTGGAAGATTGAAGTAGAGGGACAGGAGAGGGTGGGGGTATTGGAGAGGGGAGGGGAGGGGATGTACAGGGTGTAGGAGGGGGAGAGTTAAGAAAAGGGAGGGTGGGGGAATAGGAGAGGGAAGGGAAAGATAAGGGGAAAGAGGTGAGGGAGATGATGTAGGGGAAGGGAGAGAGGGCAGGGGGAGCATGAGAAAGAGGGAGGGAGAGGGGGGAAACAGAGATGGGGTTGGGAGAGAAAAACAGATATGAAAGACAGGGAAGGAGGGAAGGAAAAAAAAGAGGTAGAGGGGAAGTGTGGGGAGAGAGGGGGACCGTCCAGAGGACGGGTACTTCGCTAGTAACAAATAAATGACTAACTCCCTCTCTAACTCTGATTTCTACTGGTATATATTGTGGCTCTTCTGTCTGCTGCAAGTTGTACTTTGTTGTTAAAGATTATAAAAACAAATATTAAATGTGGAGTTATTAGCAGAAATATTTGGACATTGTGTAGTGAATTTAGTAGTGAAACAGTAGCAAGGGGGCTCTAAGTTAAGGCGTCGAAATGTTCAAAGATTTTCTGAATTTAGACGCCAGGGACAGGATCTTCTCTAACTAAAGGTGTAGGTGGATGCCAGTAGGTGGTGTGGCAGAAGTTTATGTAATGTTTCAGTAATGCTTCTCAACGTACACCAGGTGGGGCAGGTAGTTGCCTGTATGTAACTGTCTCACCACATATCCTTAGACCCAAAACAAAAATAGGTGTGTTTACGACTTAACCCCCCCCCCCCCCGAACCACTATCCTCTGCCCTACCTAGAAAAACATACCCCTACCTAAAAAATTTGAGTTTAGCTGAATTTTGTTTTACCATAACTTGTTTTGTCGGGGATTGTTTAACCAAAAAAGCTGATAAATACAGGAAAACAGGTTTTCCTAACCCGGAACCATCAAAAAGCACATTTCCCATGTTTAAAACAAGTATTGTTACAAATTAGTCATTTTTTCCAGTTCCTGGGAGGTGGTTTCCTAAAGAAAAAAAGTTACCACCCCGCCCCTACCTAGTTCTCAGCCAGATAAATCGGAAACACACCTATTTTTTTTTAAAAGCTGCATTCTTAGCTATGATAAAAGAAACAAATCTTAATTTATCAATAAATCATAATTTACTAATATTATTTGAAGAATTTAAAGGTTAATTTGCTGAGTAAAAAAACACAAGCAATAATAAGTGAAGCAACCACACAATAGCTTGTTTGCACATCCCTCAAATATAAATGTTCACTTTTATGAATCCTTGCAGCAAAAACAAAATATTTTACATGGACTGGAAAAGAACAGAACAAAAAGTAGAAAATCTTAAGTTTTTGACAACCCTTAGCTGAGACTGCAGCTTTAATTTATAATATTTATGTTATACATCGCTGTGATATGTTGCCCTGACTTGTTAAGTGTAGTTTACTGGTATCTATTTTCAAACTTCATGAACTTGTGATGTGTATCAATGTATAACTGGTATTACTGATTTATGAAATTCTTACTAAATATGTGTGTGTTATAAGCCTAATATGTGATGTGTTTTAGGAAAATGATACAGAGTCTGTATTTCCCGCATTTTCCCTGTATTGCCCACATGTAGAAAAAATAGTCACAATCGTGATTATTTTTATTTTTATTTAAATAATTCTGAAAATGCACATAGGCCTAATATACATCAACCATAAATAAAGGTAGGTCTATTTAAAAGAAACTAATTCCTTCAGTTTAACCACATTCAGAAGGCGCGAATGAAAGTGTGGCCTAGGCTACTGACAACAAAATGTGATGTGTTTCAGGAAAATGAGTCATAAGTCGCTAAAAATAGATTTTGAGATACCATTAGATTTGAAAAGATGAGATCAAGCTGATTCCAATGATAGTAAACAGTCTAATAATCTTATAAGTATTTCTAGATTTTAGTTTGATATTTTCGATTTTGAAAAAAAAAGTATAAAATATTTCTGGGGGTCAATAAACAGTAAAATTACTAAATGTAGTCCATATGGTTACCTTTAAAACTAAAGGATGTATTATATAGATATTCCTGAAACTTGATACACCGATTGATATAAGTCTAAGTGATAAACTCCCAAAAAATTACAACATTCCAATAATGTGATCTTGTAAAAAAAACACTTTGAAAATATCAATTTTGCGACTTATGACTCATTTTCCTGAAACACATCACAAATGATTGGTAGGCCTATACATTATAGGCTAGGCCTTGATCGGCATGCATGAGTGTCAACGCAGGAAGACTGGTCAAATATCAATAAATGAAATAATTAATTAAAATTCATTCATGTTTATCAAAGCCTACCTGTTGTCAATGCATTACTTTGTCTTAAAAAGATTTAAAGCTGTAAAAAGGATGACAAATTGATTTGATCTGCACAGCAGCCATCTAGCAAGAAAATGATCGGTGATCGGGTGATAGTGATCAGGGTGCATGTCAACACAGGAACAGTGGTAAAATATCGATCAAATGAAATAATGAACTAGAATCCTTTCATGTTAATAGAAGCCTGTACCTATTGTCACAATAATATAAATAAAGAAATATTCCCTCCAGTCAACTTACATTTTATTCATCATTACCGCAGATCTAACCTAGCCCATGTGAACGTGGGACTATGGGCATGTTATGCTGGCATGGGCTTACAGTCTGTCCATTGGTAGGGGAGACCGGGCCGAGTTCTAACACTTTTCACATTTTCAGCAATAACATCATGTATTTTCAAGCTATTGCTTTCTACATTTGCAAGAAATAAGGCAGGCCATACATCTATGTTCATAACATGAATGGTTCTGTATATAAGTAGCCATTGTAATGGTGAAAGGCATTTTACTTGTTAAAAAAACGTGTTAGAACTTACCCCATGCTGGGGCAAGTTCTAACAGTATGAATATCCCAGTTAATTTTTTTTTAAATCTTGAAGTAATGATGTCAATGCCTTGATCGGGGAGTCAAGACCAGCAACATGGGCTTACAGTCTGTCCATTGGTAGGCCTACGTGATATGCAGTCTGAAAAAAAAATCGTAAACACCAACCTTGTCTGTGACGGCGACCGTGAAGCTGTATAGTGCTATACATCCAATCTACTTGCTCAATCCACTCCTGGCAATATCCCAGCACAATCCATATTGAAGTATATAAGTATTCATTTGTAGGTTAGCTATCCATTTGAATGCATTTAAATGAACATCATGATCGATGGATTGCCGGCCTGCTCGATCGGAGAAGCAATAACGTAACGTTATGAATTTATACAACGTTAGTTACGCGCATTGGAAGTTGCGTCCTTGACAACGTTTTTTTTTACCGCGCTTTCCCCCATGTGGATCTGTGCATGGCGGGGGCGGGGGAGGGGGAGGGGGCGTTAGCAGGTTTTAATGTGAGGCTCTAATCCTACTTGAATGAAATATAAGTGAAAAATACCCTCCTCATTCTTTTTATCCATGGTCTTTAATATGGTTCGACTTCGAGGGAGTGGGGCTACATGTTGAAGGGGCTAAGGCAAAAAAAAAGAGGGTGTGTTTCCGATTTATCTCCCCCCCCCCCTACCTAGAAAAACCTTACCCTACGTAAATATTTTCTTACATACCTGATTTTTTTCCCCATCCTATCTTACTTTTTTGGGATTTTTTGACAATAAAGCTTATAAAAGCAGGAAAACGGGTTTTCCTAACCCGAAATTGTCAAAAAACACATTTCCCATGTTCAAAACAACTATTGTTATGAATAGGAAATTTTTTTCAGTTCCTGGGAGGTGGTTTCCAAACAAAAAAAAATAACAAAAAAAAAGTTACCACCCCCCTAACGTACCTAGTTTTCAGCCAGATAAATTGGAAACACACCTATTTTTTTGGCCTAAGGGATCAACGGCTTAACATGTAATATTAATAAAGTTGTGAAAAAAGTGATAACTAAAGAAGTTATTCAAAGAACTACATCCGCTTTATATTAAACCCAAACTAACAAATCTGTTAATTAGGATGGTATAAGATTGACACAATACCCAATAAGACACTGAGAGAGTTTTTTTTAAAGTTTTTTTGTTGTTTATTCATTCACGACCATACATGTTTCAGAGATGGGTTGCCTCCTTCCTCAGTGGTGTTAATTATTAACTCATCAAGTTGTTGTTAGGTTCCTTGCGGCATATTGATGAAAGAAACTACTTCCAACCCTAAACTAAATTTCCGTCATTACGCATAGGCTAATTACGATCATCTTTAATCAGTCACACCTTCTTCACATGAATATTTCATTCATACCATCGGCAAGCTGAGAAAAAGGGCTTTAAAATCATGTATCATATGTTAATGTGTGAAGGATATAACTATTTATTTGTAAGCTGAGTAATCTTTGAGAAAGCACCGAATTGTCAGCAAGATTGTTTGTAGGCCTATGACATGCACTGAGTTGTCAGCGCCAACCTTCTTCACACACCTTAGTAATAAGTGTGTATGTTTAAGGCAAATGAAGATACTTATATATAAATAATATCTTACTATGTGGTCCTATGCGCAGAATTTCTAACACAGTGTAGTATGAGTTATATCTGTCAGGTGGGGCCATATGTGATCCGTTTTTTATCCGAAAATTTGTCATAAGTCGTAAAATATGGATTTTGTGATATCACCATATTTGAAAAGAGGAGATCAAGCCGATTCCAATTACAGTAAACACTAGGACACCTTCTAAGTATTTTTATATTTAAAGTTTGATATTTGTATTTTTGACAAAAAAGTTTGCAGTGTTTCTGGGTGGGCAACTACCAGTAAAGTAAGTAAATATACTCCATACGAAGACCTTCAAAAAGCATAGATATATTTAATACAATGTCCCTAAGTTTGTTACATGGATTCACATGACTATAAGTGCTAAACCCTGTAAACATCACAACATTTCAATAAAGAGATCTTGTAATCTTTGATCCTGTATAATCCTAACACTTTGAAAAATATCAATTTTGCGACTTGTGACTCATTTTCCTGGAACACATCACATATGTGCAAACCGGATAATCAGTTTGCAAGTAGGCCTAAGGATCCAGTGAGGTGCATAATCATATGTGATGTGTTTCAGGAAAATGAGCCATAAGTCGCTAAAAATAGATTTTGAGATACCATTAGATTTGAAAAGATGAGATCAAGCTGATTCCAATGATAGTAAACAGTCTAATAAACTTATAAGTATTTCTAGATTTTAAGTTTGATATTTTCGTTTTTGAAAAAAAGTTTCCAATATTTCTGGGGGTCAATAAACAGTTAAGTGACTAAATGTAGTCCATATGAGGACCCTTAAAACTAAAGGATATATTACATAGATTGTCCTGAAATTTGATACCCTGATTGATATAAGTCTAAGTGATAAACTCAGTAAAACTCAGATCATTCCATTAATGTGATCTTGTGACAAAAACACTTTGAAAAATATCTATTTTGCGACTTATGACTCATTTTCCTGAAACACATCACATATATGTTGTGAATTGATTGAGTACATGTCATAGTTATCTTCCTATAGATTAAATCATGTAGCTAACATAAGTACACAAACGGAGAGTTGCATAGCCGCCATTTTGAATTGGGATTCGCAGGGCATTATGGGACTAATGGTAGCCCACAGTATAAACACTATCTCCTAGAGTAACTAAGTAACTAGTACGGTATGATACAATAGTTTTATTGCACCCGACTTATTGCACCTCAAGAGGGATGCGCATATAATATAGCAGTAGGTGATTCGAGAATAAAATACTGTATGACATGCTACATCCAAGCATTGTTATGTTTTAAAAATTGTTTCAAGTCTTCAAATTGTTCTATATCTGGCATTTGCTGTCAAGTTATTCCAAAGCGTTGGGCATAATAAGTAAAGAGGTTGTTTTTTTTTACATTTTTACTTCAAGTTTGCAATACAGATTTGCTGTTTTGAGCCAGACATTCAAGTTGTGTGTGCAGGTTGTTGGGAGACATGGGTCCATGGCATGACATAATTATGGTTGCAGCATTCAGAGCCCGGTTAGCCCAGTCGGTAGAGCACAAGACTCTTAATCTCCGGGTCGTGGGTACGAGCCCCACATTGGGCGACTAGTCTTTTACCAGCAAATTGCATAAAGGTGTTGGGACTATTACACTAGGAAGAGGAAGGGGATAGCAGGAAGGATTGAGAGAAGGAGCCGACAAGGATTGGGATTGGGAGAGGGAGTGGAGCTGGGAGAATGTATGTATTTGTTGCGATCCTTGCCTATGTTCTTTCCAGCAAAATTATTTAAACACTTCCGTCTAATCTGCTCTGGATCTCTCCCAGGCTTAAACACTATCAATATTTAATAATAATATAATCGTGACCATATATGTTACTTCTCCAAGTTAACATTAATTTGTTTTTAGCATTTGATATTTATCCATCTCTCTTTGAATCAGTGACATCTGAAATGATACAGTCCACTCTATCTCTCTGCTCTCCTGCCCTTGATATAACACTTTAAAGTGTTGATAAGGGCGTAAAGCAACCAATCTCACTCACTCACTGCTCATCTGCCTTGAATATTATTATAATACTAATGTCTCATCCTAGAGAATAGAAATATGAAGATGCAGACTACTGTTTTAGTACAAACACGTTTGTAATCTAAAAGTAAAATATCAGGCTTCTTATCATTTTAATAATTCTAATCATATCTGTAGCAAAGGTAGAAGAGGAAAAAACTAATGTCTGTGTCCATGGCCTAGGGTGGATGCTATTTCTATCTTTTAAAGCACTCCTCAGGGAAGAACAATATGATAGAGAAAATATGTTGTAAGTTTTTATTCCTTTTATTCCTTCCTGATCCTTGAGGTGAGGTTGAGATCCTTGCGCCCAACTTATTGTTACAGAGGTTTCCTTGCAAACGTCATGTATAATTCAACAAGTATAAACGAGGTGTTCGCAAATATGAATTTATTTTATTATACATAGAACATGTGAATAGATATAGGGGTCAGATTGTCAGAAAATGTACAATTGGCGGCAGTTCACATATAGAGGGGTGGTCTTTATTCAATAAGTTATTCAATCAGAACAATTCTAGGTTTTGAAATATAATTTGCTATAATATGCATTTTAGCATTCATTTCTTTTAAATGTTTCTATATCAGGTTCCTATATCAGTCTTTACAGCTTAACAGTATTTGCTGTGTGACCTGAACTTATTATTGGCTAGCCAGTGGTTTATTTCGTATTCCATGATGAAGTTGAATCACATAATTATAAGTTTCCTAAATGTGATTGTTCCAGGTTCATCGATGGGGCCACATAATCCAAGGCACTAAGGTATTCTCACACTCATACACACTCCTTAAATTGTACTGTCTTCGACAGAAGATGGTAGGCAACCATGAAGCCAAAGTGTTGAAACATTCTCTCAGGGTAGCGCTCATGCATCAGCAACCAGTCTTGTGTAGATCCCAGTTTAGCATTAGTGACATTCAGCGAGTCTAACTTATACGTAAACGTATCCATATCTCTGATACAAACATACATGAAAAGAAAGAAAGAGGTTCAGTAAAACATGATAAGAAAAACATAACATAATATATCAAGCAAAGTGTTTCATCTCACAAATAATTTATCAAATTGACACTGTAGATCAGTAAAAAAAAAAGAAATAATAAAACATTAAAAACCTGATATCATGAAAATCTGAAGGAATTCAAGGAAACATCAATGTTTCTTATTTAAATTTGTTGCACTACTGCGTTCTAAATCAACATCATTTTTGGTGGATTTAGCTGCAAATGAAGCGGTAACTGTGATCTGAACAGATTTTTAAATTATTTTGGAGCGACATAAATTCTAAAAGTGTACCTTATGATGACATCACCTATAACCGGGGAGGTACAGTTTAGTTATGAAATTAAATACAACTTTTACCAAGGCAAAGGTACAAGAGAAGACATACTCACCCTACGTAACAGCATAACTGACTGCATGGAACCACCTAATTAAGGCCCAAGGATAATCTGTATCTGTATCTGGGAGGTTTGGTCAACCTCAGTTAAGGATAACGAATATATTAAGGACCAAAACAAAACCTAATTGAATGGAGTTGACATCATCAGGATTGCAGTGAACATGTGTGTAGGTGTGTGTGTAGTTAAACTATATCTTTTGCCATTTTAGATGTGTTTTAACAGTTTGCAAGGTACAACCAACATATGTTGCCTGATGTCAGGGAGTTTGCAATTAGATGATCACTACTGGGAAAACAACCAAGCAAGAGAAATTAACACCACTCAGAATATCTTTTTTTCAACACTTGAAATATATCACCTTAACAGAAAGAACCACTTCACCACCCCAGACCTAACCCAACGTCCTAGAAAATCTAATTTTAACTGAAATAAAATAACAATTTGAAGACATTTCCAATAATGTTGGAAAAATGATTTAGTTTAAAACCAATTAATTATTTCATAAATTAGAATTCATAGCCAACTAGATATCTGGTTGGTAATTTTCCTAGTTGGTGGGACTGTCCTGGATATTAATATATTCTTTGTAAGACCTAAACAGAGTATGGTGGTATTCATGGTTCTAAGGATGGCCAAGTCGATGAAATAAATTATTAAAAAAATACAAGTGCAGTGTTGTTTAGTGCAGCAAGGTGAATGATTTGTATTATCCACTGTGTTACCTTGTCGTATGCACTGAGCATATTCCTCATGGTCCCCACATGCTTTCTTCTCAAAGAAACATTTCTTATCAGATTGTTTGTATCCCATTACCACACAATCCTTGTCATCATCTGAGTCAGAGTTTCAGAAAATATACAATTCAACTTCGCCAATCTTTTCAAATAGCCCAAATTTCAGATGAAAATATACTTCAAAATACAGTTTTACCTAGCCAAACAAATTGCTGGAATCAATGCAATGCCAAATATACTTGAATTTACCTAGTATTGACCAAATTGCAGCCTAATTTAGCAGTATTTACTAAATGTGTACAGCTGCCAATTGTACATTTTGTGAAAATCTGACCCACCTGTGCTACCTCTCCAGGGTAGAACACTGGAGACCTTTTCTCCGTTTCCCCACTCATGCTCTGCAGCTGTGCCAGTTGGGGCCACGTCCTTCATATCTACCCAATATTTGGTTGAACTGAAATGTTATGTGTTAAAGAAAAATGAGTCATAACTGTTATATAGGCATATAGCCTTCCCACACCTCCCGTTGGGGTGTAGGGTTACCCAAGCTCCTTTATATATATGGTTCTACCAAGAGCGCCCAAGTCTCAATACTATTAAACACTCATACGAATACCACCATCATGTGAGGGTCATTCTTGCTTGTTCTCCCATATTCATATACAATAGCCCTTTAGGTCTACATAACATAACACACACAAATGCATTTTGAGATATCATCATATTTGAAAAGTTGAGACATTGCAAGTAAGTTTGTAATTATTGAAAAATGTGGGATCGTTCCCCGACAACTTTTACATGCAACCACAAAATTAACAATAGATTTTGAGATACCATCAAATTTGAAAAGATGAGGTCCAGCCGCTTCCAGTGATAGTAAACAATAGGACATCTAATATGTATTTCTATCTTAAGTTTGATATAAAATTTATTTTCGTAAAGTTTGTATTATTACTGGTTGGACAAGTTGCTAAAAATACTCCATAGGATGATGAATGCATATATTTAATACACTGACTCAAAATTTGGTACATGTATTTAATGGATAAACCATGGGACCATAAGTGGATAGTGGATTTATAGGATATAATTCCCTGAGACAAGGCCTTTAGGCCGTCAAGGGAATTATATTCTTAAATCCACTATCCACGTTGAGGACCATGGTTCATCTGTTTTAACACACGTAATTAACCACAGACACATGCCAATTAACCACATCAGAGGAAGCTCCAAGGATGGTAAAATTGAAGCAACAGCTGGGAATTGTCACAGGGGAAGGCACTTCATTAGGTTGTTTCTGAGATTATAATATATCCATACTGCAATGCTACTCGCAAGTTTAGTCAATTTGAAACTAACAATCGACTGGACCATTCTGCCCACCTTATCACACAGCTACATGCCTGATAAGCAAATCACTGGAGGCTCCATTGATGTTCTAATGGAATCAACAGGTGGCAAGCCTTAGTGCCTGGGAGTTTTTTCTCCATGATCCAGTCGTTCCTCAATGAACTAACGATAATTCTCATCTGATGTCACCAGCAAGAAGTTTTTTATTTTTATACTATTTCCAAGGCAAGTGGTTTTCGATGCAAACAATGAATACAGAGTTAAAAAGTGAACAGAAGAGTATTTTCTGAACATGGTGATTTATTTCCACCCAAATAATTTAATTTTCTGTTGTCATTTATGTAGGATCCAAGTAACTTAATAATTTCTAGCTAAAGTTATATTTAACTTCAATATATGCTAGTGGAAGGCACTTCATTAAGTTGTTTCTGACATTCTATCCATACTTCAATGCTACTCGGAAGTTTAGTCGATTTGAAAATAACAATCCAGTGGTGTTGATCTAATCATTCTCGCCACCTTATCACACAGCCACATGCCTAATAATCAAATTACTTGAGGCTCCCCCTGGAGCTCATCAGGCAGTCCTCAAGTATCAACAAGGGTTGATACAGGTGGCAAATGGTATCATAATTGATACACACTATATATGAGAACAAATTTCGAAGTATTTAGCCCAATGGGGGTGGGGATAACTAAAAAAATTGTTGTTGAGTGGCATTAGGCCCCAGGTGGGGGCTGAATGCTAAGGTTGGACTAGGTCCAGGTGAGTTGTCGAGGGACGTCCAAGCGTCAAGGAGGTGTAGATAGGGGAGATGGACGATCTCAGGGTAGACAACGTTGAGGATAAAAATATCTGAAGGTTTGTACATCGTACATCGTCATTTTTTTCTCCCTCCATATTCAATTCAAAAACATCTTTTTCTTCTTCCTATTACCATAAAATATCTGTCTTTTGGTTTTCTTATTATTAATTTAATATTATTTTACCGAAAGGTGGATTATTACAGCCTCATAAATTATGAATTACAATAGTGAACTAGCTACGATTAAGAAAATCAATAGAAATAATATTCATAGAATCTTCAAATGTATCTTTGGATCTATATATGGTAGAAATATGAATAAAAAACAATTAGTATCTTACAAACTGGTAGAATATATTTCTTCCACTTCAGAGCTCCTGTGACTAGTATTCCTTTTTCAAAAAAAATACCAAGACAGTTCAGAGCCACATGCACATGTGGTCACAATTATGTCCACTACTGTTGGAGGCCTTTGGGGGCGGTGGAGGGTCACTTAATGAGAGGCACAATAAGTGTTGAGTTCAGACGGTGAGATAAGAGAGGGGGGTCGTCGCTCCTTAACCTCATGAGAGTATTGGTATTAATTAAGAGGCAATTAACAGTCACGAGCCCCCAGCATGATAATGCTAATGCATCAGCATGCAGACAACCTCAATAAATCATCCTGGAACACATCACATATATTATACAGATACATTTGTGAATGTACTTACTCGCTACCTAAGTCTTCCTGACGCAGGGTGTCACAGAATGCGTCATACACGTCAACGTCATCAAGAATTGTAAGTTGGGAGCCTCCTATCTTTGAGCACCTTGAAGTCGACTGGTTGTATGTTCTCTTGTTACTGAAGGGTATCCAAAAAAATAGACATTCCCCATTTGGCATCTGACAGTGATTATCTGAAACATGATAACATAGTCACCTACACTAAAGTACAGCTTCCCACTCAAGTATGTTAATTACATGTAAAACCCCACAAAACATGCGGTATATTGATATGGTCAAAAAACAAATTGGTATGACCCCCACATAAATCACTAGTAAAATATGCACTATGCATAAATCACTCTAGATAGATTGTTTAAGAGCAATGCGTATGTAATGAATGTACAAATTTACATACCTTGGCAAGCAAGCATCCATTGCCATTGATAATAGGGATCTGTAATTCTATTTTTGCAAGTTGCAGTGAAGTTGTTCTTGCCCAGGATGGTGAGAAAACCAGTGTGGCAGGTGTATGTGACTGATGATTCCATGCTTGTTGCTGCTCCTCCTGCATCATCATCTGCATTATCCACAGCCCTGTAAGGACATGATGCCGCCTCTACTTCTGTGCAGATAAACACACAATTAGCATTCAATACAATGATCCAGACAAACCCTGCCCACACACAATCGATTTGTCCCCCGATTCTCCCCTGATCTGGATCTCCTAGGATTTAATGTCCAATCCTGGTTTATGTTATTTCAAAAACATAAACCAGGATTGGAAATGAAATCATTATAGGAGTGAGTGAGTGAGATTTGCTTTACGCCCTTATCAACCCATTTAATAAGGGTATATCAAGAGCTGAGAGAGAGGCAGTTTATCGTCTTAGAAGAAGGGAGAGAGAGACAGAGAAAGGAGACAGAAAGGCACTTTATGGTCTTACCAAGGACCATAAATCATTAAAGGAAGGAGGAAGGAAAGGTAAATAAAAAGGTGCATCCAGCACCTCCCCACATGTATGCTCACATTTGTGGCACTGGACTGTGGCGTTTCTTTCCATTCCATAACATATATAACACTAATTCATTTTTATTGCCTCTTGCTCATTCATGATATTATTCATTATCAAAAAAATTGGATGTGTTCCAGTCACAAGTCGGAAAATTTATATTATTCAAAGCGTTTCTTTCACAAGATCTCTTTATTGAAATGTTCTAATTTTTAGAGAGTTTAGCACTTGTAGTCATATGAGTCCAAACAAATTTTGGGACACTGGATTATATCCCTCTCTTTTGAAGGCCTTTGTATGGAATATATTTAGTTACTTAACTGGTAATTACCCATACAGAAACATTAAAAACTTTTTTTTCTCAAAAATATCAAACTTGGAATCAGCTCTTTTCAAATATTTCGATTGATGATGATAAATAACTCACCTGTACAATAGGCGCAGATGATGAACAGATAGACACACTTTCTGCCCAACCTCCATAATGAAGGACAAGCGTCCATCTTGTCCCTCGGGTGTGCCACTCCACTCTGGCTAGTCAGGGCTCTGTGTCCAGCTCTAATAGTCAAATGCCTCAAACCAAAAATCACTAACTGTGGCAAGTATATGGGTTAGACTTTCTATAATTGTACAATTAGCAGCTATACACATTTAGTAAATTCTACTAAATTAGACTGAAATTTGGTTAACATTAGGTCAATTTGAGAATATTTGGCATTGCATTGATTCTAGCAATCTGTTTGGTTAGGTTGAACTTCTTTTTCGTCTGAAATTTGGGTTATTTGAGAGGATTGGTGAAGGTGAATTGTACATTTTCTGAAAATCTGATCCATATGTGGACAAGTGCGGCTGGACAAACGTTTATACACATGACAGGGAATGGTTAATGTTTCATTGATGTCAAACTTGGATTAATAACACCTGACTTCCTCATATATTCCTCATCATTAACACCTGACACACCCCATATACATCCACATCTCATAGTGACAAATGAAGCATAGAAGATCAGTTAACAGACTTTGCCTTCTGTACTATTATGATTATATGCACTGAGGATCAAAGAGGATCTGCCAAGTGGCAGTACAAAGCTGATGCACTGCCTGAATCCATGTGTCAACTTCATTCTATAGTTTCTTGCCTCTGAATGGACAATCCACATACCATTCAAACTCCCAACAAATAGATACTTGGGAAATAACAATTTTAAACTTACTGTTTATATCACATCTGATATTGTCTTTTTACATGTTAAACTATTTCTAGCTATTGCTAAATCAATGTGATGCTGTTTATATTTTATTTTGTAACTGTGGATATGTGTTGGGATATTTCAATAAACTTTGGCTGTTTCTTGCCAAACCTATTCCTTCTTCGCATTATATTTCCTAGCATTGTAGACATATATGACTAATTCCTTGTTGACAAATTCTCTATTTACACATGACTTGCCATGCATTGACACAACACACCTTTCAGACACTCATAATAACAAATGAAACATAATCTGAAATTGATGAAAACGTTTGGTCTCTCTAATGGTAGGAGAAAGACCACAGAGAGATCAGAGAGAATCTACTAAGTGGCACTAATTCACTCATACACTGCGTGAATCCCCATCAATATCACAGGGGAGAAACCATGTGCACAGACCAATGATCAGAAGATCGACCAGTGGATCACCCGGCTCTCAAAGAATGTCTTTCGGAACCTGTGCCCGATGTTTGAATTCCCAAAGCGTAAGAAGATGATAGAAAGTCAGGCTGAAAAAAAGTGAGATTTCACTGGGTCCTCTGAATAATTATTTTGTGGGATAATGAAATTTAACTCCAAGAAGATGATGCCCAGATTATTTAATAGTCTATCTGGGATGGGTCTGGAATGAATAGAACACTGACTAGAAAATGTCATCGATCTACATCTTTCAGAAACAATCAAGATGTTTCCTGAATTACACCAAAGATGATTTGTTTTTTTCAGAAAAAAGCCCCCCCAAAACAGTTTGAGTTTGTATTAATGGCGCAATGGTTAACACATTCCCAATTAATCTTGAAATAAAAGTTCACAAAATCATTCATGAAGAATATATTAAATAGATATCCCACTGTTTATGTCTCACATATTGACAAGAGCTTTCATGAATCAAGTGTAGGCCTACACAAAGCTAAGATACGGTGATCTAAAAATGACTGATGGATGAAACTATAGGCCTAGTTTTATAACAAGAAATTTTGGCTGTGACCAAGGGAACAACTTTTTCCTCCGAATCCCCTTAACAAATGAAGACCCCTCCCCCTGCCCCAATCGATCACCACTTCATGCTGGAAAACGTGTTGTCTAGAAAGTATCCGCTGCAAAATTGTCCAGATTTTCTATGATTGGGTTAGAATGGTACGTTCTCGGTGACAGTAGAGAGGAGGAAAATGGTTAGGCACTGGATATCTAGCTGCCCTCCCTTCCTCCCTCAACTTTCCCCCCCCCCCCCCCCCCTCACGAAAGTAACACTACGTCTATGGCCGTTTTTGCTTGGGGAAGTTTTGCCTTGGTTTCAGCATTCACTCTGCAGGGTCTCATCGCGTTGAAGACACCTACAACCCACAGACAGTGGTAAACTATGTAAATGTGCAGAATGAATGTCTCAGCTTGAGTGATTTAAGAAATAAATTGCCTGATTTTGAAATGGATTATATTGAGCCAGCTTGCAGCTGTTAAGTGTTGTCAACAAGCGTGACTGACACTAAGCGCGGGTACTGAGGCAAGTTTGTGGACGGGGGATGGGTCACATGACAGGGGCTGGTAGTGTTGGTGTAGCGCTAAATCTAATTATAATGTATGTGCCATTTTGGCGTTTTTTTTAAATATAGGCGCATCCAATACTCCCCCCCAGGAAAAGTTGTCCATTGATGATTTTACTGGAAAGAAAGAGCCAAAAAGACAAATCCTGTTAGCGAGGGGCTAAGACTGTCAAGGAATCCATCAATGTGCGTTACCAATGTTGCAAAAATTTAAGACATCATGACAAAAATACGGAGCGCACAGACAAGTATGTTATTGCGTCGTCACCGGCATCGTACATTGGGTGGCTAGAAAGAATTTAATGTCTCTAGAGGCCTAACATACTTTCACTCTAGGACCCTAGAGAATAGAAATATGAAGATACAGACTATTGTTTTAGTACAAAAAGGTTTATAATCTAAAGTAAAGCATCATTCTTCTTATCATTTTAATAATGTAAATGTTAATCATATCTCTAGCAAGGGTAGTGGAGGAAAGAACTAATGTCTGTGTCCAAGGCCTAAGGTGGATACTATTCTATATTTCAAAACGTTCCTCCGGGAAGAACAATATATAGAGAAAATACTTTGTAAGTTCATTTTTATTCCTTCCTGATCCTTGAGGTGAGGTTGAGATCCTTGCTCCCAACTTATTGTTACAGAGGTTTCCTCGCAACGGTCATGTATAATTTAACAAGTACAACAAGGTGATTCAACATTTAAATATAAAACAATTAATATAACATAAACATTGGTAAACGTCCAAATGATGAAGCATTAAACCATGAATAAGTATTGAGAGAAACAATGATCTAACCACATGATATATTCTATCCTGGTCATATAAATCCTTTGGCATCAAGAGGTACTTCATTGAATCCTGGATGTTCCCCTGAGGCTACCCGGAAATGATTAAATCAACTGTACGGATAATTCATAGCATCATTTCATGTTCATAAACATATAAAAGCAACAGAATATTAATGAATTTAATCTTATAAGTGTATGCTTTGCTGTATGTTCTTTTTGTAATACCTGGAAATGTGGCTTTAAAACATCTCTGTACAGTGGAACCTTTCTAATTTTGTGGTCTCACAGCGAGGTGGTCTCAATAGAGGGGCAAATCTAATTGGAGGAAAGCAATTCAGGACTGAGAGAAACAGGTCTTGATAGAGGGGTGGTCTCGATAGAGAGGTGGTCTTTATGCGAGTTTCCACAGTTCTTGAATTGAATTGAATGGGAAAAAACTGTATTTGTCTTAACCTTAGATAAACATTTATTCGCATAATGAACAGTAGAGGGGTATATATTTACTTTTGACATATTCCCTCCCTAAAGATCAACAATTCAGTCAGATATTCAATCAGAACAATTCTAGGTTTTGAAATATAATTTGCTTTAATATGCATTTTAGCATTTATTTCTTTAAATGTTTCTATATCAGGTTCCTATATCAGTCTTTACAGCTTAACAGTATTTGCTGTGTGAGCTGAAATTGTTATCGGCTAGCCAGTGGTTTATTTTGAATTCCATGATAAAGTTGAATCACATATAAGTTGGCTAGGCGATTTTGTAAATGTGATTGTTCCAGGTTCATCGATGGGGCCACATAATCCAAGGCACTAAGGAATTCTCACACTCACACACACTCCTTAAATTGTACTGTCTTGGACTTCCTCACCACAACACTCAGACCAGAAGAATTAAATGTCACGTCCGCCTGAGTCACTAGCTGGTCCCAATCACCCTGCATGGTAGGAACCACATTGCACTTGTGAAGCAAAGTTTGAAGTAGGCGACCATGAAGCCTTATAGGGGATTTGCATAGCCACCATTTTGAATCTTTATTCACATGGAATCATGGGACTAATGGTACAGTCTGAAATCTGCAAGAAACATGTCATGTTCTGCATGTGAATATTTATCAGTGTTGTAATGTCAATATCCATGTGTTATACATGTTCCCATAAAACAAGATTTCATCTTTCCCATCATGCATTTGGCTAACATAGATCCTTTCTACCAGCTATGATATTGGTGAAAACATTCCTGCAATTTTCTATCAAAATGTTGTCAAATATGTGTATGTCAGATTCCAATATAATCCATCCCATGATGCACTGTAACAGACATGTGTAGTGGCACATGCAACTCCCCTATTGTTGAAACATTCTCTCAGGGTAGTGATCATGCATCAGCAACCAGTCTTGTGTAGATAGGCCCAGTTTAGCATTAGTGAGGTTCGGCAAGTCTAACTTATACGTAAACGTAAACGTATCCGTATCTCTGATATACAAACATACATGAAAAGAAAGAAAGATGTTCAGCAAAACATGGTGGGAAAAACATACCATAATATATCAAGCAAAGTGTTTCATCTCACAATTAATTAATCAAATTGACACTGTAGATCAGCAATAAAAAAGAAATAATAAAACATTAAAAACCTGATATGATGGAAATCTGAAGGAATTCAAGGAAACATCAATGTTTCTTTATTTAAATTTGTCGCACTACTGCATTCTAAATCAACATCATTTTTGGTGGATTTAGCTGCAAATGAAGCGGTAACTGTAATTTGAACAGATTTTTAAATTATTTTGGAGCGACATAAATTCTAAAAGTGTACCTTATGATGACATCACCTATAAGTGGGGAGGTACGTTTTAGTTATGTAATTAAATACAACTTTTACCAAGGCAAAGGTACAAGAGAAGACATACTCACCCTACGTAACAGCATAACTGACTGCATGGAACCACCTAATCAAGGCCCTATCTGTATCTGAGAGGTTTGGTCAACCTCAGTTAAGGATAACGAATATATTAAGGACCAAAACATGAAGCTAATTGAATGGAGTTTACATCATCAGGATTGCAGTGAACATGTGCGTAGGTGTGTGTGTGGTTAAACTATATCTTGTGCTGTTTTAGATGTGTTTTAACAGTTTGCAAGGTACAACAAACATATATATGGTGCCTGATGTCAGGGAGTTTGCAATTGGATGATCACTACTGGGAAAACAACCAAGCAAGAGAAATGAACACCACTCAGAATATATTTTTTTTCAACACTTGAAATATATCACCTTAACAGAAAGAACCACTTCCCCACCCCAGACCTAACCCAACGTGCTAGAAAATCTAGTTCCAAACTTTTGTAATTAACAATACTGCAAATGCATGCAGATGTATAATCTTCAAGAATATTTTTTTAAAAACGAATTTTAACTGAAATAAAATAACAATTTGAAGACATTTCCAATAATGTTGGAAAAATGATTTTGTTTAAAACCAATTAATCATTTCATAAATTAGTATTCATAGCCAACT
Organism: Sthenelais limicola; assembly: GCA_942159475.1. Lineage (NCBI taxonomy): Eukaryota > Metazoa > Annelida > Polychaeta > Phyllodocida > Sigalionidae > Sthenelais > Sthenelais limicola. The sequence goes on along the minus strand of OW804102.1, from coordinate 57,644,524 downwards.
AGATATCTGGTTGGTAATTTTCCTAGTTGGTGGGACTGTCCTGGATATTAATATATTCTTTGTAAGACCTAAACAGAATATGGTGGTATCCATGGTTCTAAAGATGGCCAAGTCGATGAAATAAATTATTGAAGAAATACAAGTGCAGTGTTGTTTAGTGCAACGAGGTGAATGATTTCCATTATCCACTGGGTTACCTTGTCGTGTGCACTGGGCATATTCCTCATGGTTCCCACATTCTTTCCTCTCAAAGAAACACTTCTTGTCGGATGCTTTGTATCCCATTACCACACAATCTTTGTCATCATCTGGGTCAGATTTTCAGAAAATGTACAATTCAACTTCACCATTCTTTTCAAATAACCCAAATTTCAGATGAAAATATAGTCAAAAATACAGTTCAACCTAAACAATTGCACATTTTCTGAAAATCTGCCCCACCTGTGCTACCACTCCAGGGTAGAACACTGGAGACCTTTTCTCCGTTTCCCCACTCATGCTCTGCAGCTGAGTCAGTTGGGGCCACGTCCTTCATATCTATCCAATATTTGGTTGAACTGAAATGTTACAAGTTAACGAAAAATGAGTCATAAGATGCAAAAATGCATTTTGAGAAATCATCATAATTTGAACAGATGAGACACTACAAGTGTGTCTCATACGCAATTTCACAAACTATGACTTTGTACTTCATTTTTATTTCCGAACTACCAAGCTTAAATCGTGAAAAATGTGGAATGATTTCTAAAAACCAAACCAATTCAGGGTATACAGTGAACAATGATTATTTGATTTGAATGTGATCCAAACCTCCTCTGATCTGATTGTTCTCCGATCACCATCTGATTATATCATGACTACCTTATTTAAACACATTATATAAATGGGCTTGTATAGTTGTATTTATTCAAGTGAACTGCATTGTTAACCTTATAGCGCAATGTTACAAACTACAATCGGGTTAATATTTTATATCCTAACTGCACACCTGTAGAGAATCATCGGCAGTCAATGACTGAGATGATATTGTTACTCTACATTAGGAAACTGTAAGAAACAAACAAAGGGATTGGAAACCTCCAAAATGGCTGGAGACGCCCTTTGAATGCCAGCAACAATAGAAGTTGTTCAATTCAATTCCCTCAATATTGTTTACATGCAACCACAAAATTAACTAATGCCTTTGCATCCCTGTGAAGCATGTCATCTCCAAAAACCCACATCTGTGCCGTTTACAGGAAAATGTGTCACAACTCGCAAAATTGTTTTTTTTCAAGGTGTTTTCATCACAAGATCTCTTTATTGAAATATTCTGATTTTTAGAGGGTTTCGCATTCATAGTCATATAAATCCACAGCAATAAACAAATTTCGGGACAAATTCGGGACAAAATTCGGGACACTGTATTAAATATATACTTGCGTTTGGAAGGCCTTTGTATGGAGTATATTTAGTTACTTTACTGGTAGTTATCCATGCAAACTTTTTTTTTCAAAAATAAAATTATCAAACTTAGAATATAGAAATACTTATTATGTGTCCTAGTGTTTACTATCATTGGAATCAGCCTGATCTCCTCTTATCAAATATGGTGATATCTCAAAATCCATATTTTGCGACTTATGACTCATTTTCCTGAAACGGACCACATTTTGTTTCACTAAACAAACTGCATAGTTTTGCTAAGTTAATAGCAACCCTATGGTATAATGTGATTATACATCTATAATTCTGAGACTCTTCTATTATTCTATTAATGTCTTCATGTTGAGTTAGCTGTGCGATGGTTATAGCCTAGGCCTACCAGGTAGCCTAGGTAGGCCTATTAGGTTGTGATCAGCTAGGCACCCTAGGCTTCTGTCAGCTCTTTTTTTAGGCTTATATATATATATAGGTCATATGCTAATAGAAATAATAGAAATAATTATAACCAGTAAATTCATACAACAACATCAATTCTATAATAATGTACTTTAGTTGGGAAACTGTCCCACTGAAGAGGTATGAAATTGACTAAGTGAATGATACAACAAGGAAGAAAGAATAATCCATAGATAATTAGACAAATTGTAATATAGGAGGTAATCAACGTCACATTAATGTAACGAGGTAAAATTGTAATTTAGTGATTGTATACAAATTAATGTTAAATCGAATGTGTGTAGGTAATCAAACTAGTGTTTTCAAATTGGCAAATGCGAATTATTGCATATGATGTAAAACTTTGGCCAATACAACTTTATAAAAAAGAAATGCTCGATTTCAAAGTAAATTAAATTGAAAAAATGACTGACTAATTTTTTTTTCTCAAAATGCCTTTGTCCATGTAAGATATATTTTGCTTATTTTCTTCAGCGGAAATACTAGTTTAAATTAAAAACAAAATAAAAAAATAATGGGACAATTTGTTCTATATGCGGGCAATACGGGATCAATGCAAACAATACAGATTCTGTTTTGCCCGTGTTTTTCAATACGAGACTCGGTGCTTAAGCCTATTGGAGTATCATACCAACTCCACCAAAGCTATAAAAAGACATATGTGTGTATGCTGGGCGATTAGAACCTGACGTTGTAGGGGGGCCAGGTGTATGTGTTCACGCATACACCCGGACCCCCCTACAACGGAGGGATCTAATTGCTTTAGTCGCGCATTGTTGGGATCCTCTGATACTTTCCAACCACCAACAATATTGTGAACAGTTCTTACAAATAAGATACTTACGGCAGACAACAACTATTTACCACCCCTATCATGTGACCCATCCCCTGCCCACACACTGGCCTCGCCACCCACCTAGAAACGCACTCAACCGCATCGGCTGGGACATCTGCACCCACACAGCAGAACCCAAAATCCCAACTATTTGAGACTAAATGTACTTACTCTCCACCTTCCTTACGCAGAGTGTCACAGAATGCATCATACACGCCAACGTCATCAAGAATTGGTTGGTAGCCTCCTATCTTTGAGCACCTTAAGGTCGACTGGTCATATGTTCTCTTCTTAATGAAGGGTTTCCCAAAAAATAGACATTCCCCATTTGGCATCCGACAGTGATTATCTGAAACATGATAACATAGTAACTTGCACTAAAGTACAGCTTCCCACTCAAGTATGACCATACAGGAAGAGCCATCTAGCTTTGCTTAGAAAGTCAGCAGTCTGGTGCTTTTTGAAAATTTCAGGCCTTATTAAATTTTTAACAACATGCCAAATTTAAAAAACGTGTGACAACATGCACAATGTAGAGAATTAGGTCCCCAAATATTATGACCTGATCTAAGAAAATGCTTTTTTCACCAAAATCTGACCGTTGCCATGGCAACAAAATTTTAAAAAATAGATATTTTGTTGAAATATATATTTTTAGAATCTCCATACGTCCATGTTTACTATGGTACCTCAACCTGTACAGTATATTTTATATATGTTATATTCCCTGCAAATAACAATGCCAAATATTCTTAATGTTGGCAATAATGGCCTGAACCAAGTGCTTTTTCCCATAGAGACCAATGCTATTTTGTGGAAAATGACGCAAAAACGTCAAAATCTCAAAAAGCACACGGTCCCCAGGTGCGGACTTTTCAGGGAATGTTCCCCCATGTGTCCCGCATCATATATCCAAAAATCAGCTTTATATTATTTTATTCCGGGTTTGGCCTAAAATTTACCTAAAATGCCTGTACTAATAATTATTGCGCAAAAAGTGTCCACGCTCATCACAGAACTATGGCAAGATGATTGCGCATTGAACATTGCGTAGAATCGCGTTCATTTGCCCGTTGGGTAGCTGTTAACTATTACAGTTGATTGATTGATTTGAATTAATTTGCATGACTTTTATCATTGTTATACAGGAAATTGGATAACTGCTCTATGCTCAACTGCATTTCTTCCTCACAGACTATCGATAATTACATGTATTTTTATGTCAAGTTATAATGAGGTTATGCAATGTTACGTAATGTGTCATATCATAGGGAGGTTTAAAGCTGCACTCTCAGTTAACGTCAGTCAAAACATTTTCTACTTCCATTATTTCCCAACCCATGTAAAAGTAATTTTATCAACATTTTGCAGAATTTGGTCCAGTTGTTTTTGCTAGAGGGTTTCTAAAACGTCCTCATTTGTATTTGGAGGACCAGCCCAAATACTTTCATGTGATGATTTCACTTTTTATTGCTCACTGGCGGCTGTTTTCTCTTGTTGATTATAGGCTTTGATTTATTGTATAAACACATACCAGCAGTAGAATATGGATAAAAATAGTCATAAAATGAGTCAATTTGTTTATATTTGTTTCATTGAAATAGCCAAGAATCCAGCTTTAACACATGGATAGGCCTATTGAGCTGTTAGAGCCGGAGTTTATGGTCCTCACTGGGCTCTAAGCCTGCCGGGACTAGCCGAGGCTGGTTTCCAGCAGGCTTAGAGCCCAGTGAGGACCACAAACGAAGGCTCTAATGGCTTTAGTCCCCGTTGGTTGGGCTGTTACTATCACTTCAGTCTGTTAGTATCAGTTTCCCCGAAAAAATAAATTGTAAATTATAACTTGTAGACATTAGTTAAACACCACAATCGTCCCTGTTTAACTCTTGTTTATCAACGTTTCACAAATAAGCTGAGTGTAGGTAGCGTGAGGTGGAGACTCCGGTCGCACCCAGAGGACCCGGTTTTCCGCCATTTTTTTCATGTCTCTATGTCAAGAAATGCAACCATGCTTTTGGGTCCCGCAGTCCTCGTAGTGCAGACCCCTATTTTCGTAGCGCAAACTAAGTGGAGAAAGCAATTCATATACGCACATACACTAACGCATAAGCCAGGAATGATTAATAACTGCTGCCATGTTAAATAGGGAGCAAGAACAGACTAGTTCAGGCAAGGGCGAGTGATTCGAAGGCCAACCGGAAGTTATGATGGCCAGAGAGGGCCAATCTGGATGGTTGGGTTCCAGCTTAGAGTGGCCAGTGTGGGTACAGGTGGCCGCTCTGTGCATCTATAACGGGCCACCCCAGACCAACCAATAGGGACTAACAGGCTTTAGTATAGAGGCATACTGCTGGCGCATACTCCCTACTGTTAACCGCTATTATAATCAGGGAAGCCATTGCAGTTGCTTATAGAATAGAATAGAATAGAAAATCTTTTATTTGTCAAAGGTCAATTATTATTTATTATAGGAGTTTAACTTTAGTTTGTTTGAAAAAAGATAACCAAAAATGTTTATTCAACTGAGACATATGTTGAATCTTTAGATACATTCTGTTCAATTATAGAGCTTATCTAAAGAATCAATATATGGTTGAGTTGGACCCATAAAAAACTATGACTATGTTATTGCATTGTAAGGATACCTGAGTAACCTTTGAAATGTATGTAACCTGATTGTAGACTAATGTTATGCTGCAACTCAACAATTTACTTTAATCAAAGACATCACATACAAGTGTGTAAGCATTGGAAAACATTTGAAGGTAGGACACCAGCTCTTCGCAGCATCGTAACATCCTAACGCTAATTAAAATGTCCCATTTGTGTCAGGTGTGTCCAAGCATAACGGCATGCAATGTTAAATTAAAATTATTGCTAGAAGCCCCCCGTGTATCACGGGTAGGAAGCCTATGCCTACCAGGAAGCCTATCAGCCTATGCCTACACTATGCAGGTTGCCCTCAGGACACAGATGAGTTCCAATATTATTCTTGTGCTGCCGCAAATGCCTGAATAATTGCGATTATGAAAAGCAGAAAGCAATCCGCGATGTCACTGTGGCATCTGATTAAGTATCTATTGAATATACAAGTTTGCATACCTTGGCAAGCAAGAATCCATTGCCATCGATAATAGGGATTTTGATTTCTATATTTGCAAGTTGCAGTGAATCTGTTCTGGCCCAGGATGGTGAGGAAACCATTGTGGCAGGTGTATGTGACCGATGATCCTATATTGATGCTTGTTACTGCTGGTCCTGCATCATCATCTGCATTATCCACAGCCCTGTAAGGACAGGGTGCCGCCTCTACTTCTGTACAGATAAACACACAATTAGCATTCAATATGATGATCCAGACAAACCCTGCACACACACAGCCAATTTGTCCCCCGATTCTCTCCCGATGTGGATCTCCTAGGATTTAATTTCCAATCCTGGTTTATGTTATTTCAAAAACATAAACCAGGATTGGAAATGAAATCATTATAGGAGTGAGTGTGTGAGATTGGTTGCTTTACACTCTTATCAACACATTTAATATGGTTATATTTATATCAAGGACAGGGAGGCAGTTTATGATCATACTCAGGAAATAGGGATAGAGAAGAAGGGAGAGAGAGACAGAGAAAAGAGACAGAAGGCACTTCACGGTGTTACCCAGGGAGAGCTGAGAGGGAGGCAGTTTATGATCATACCCAGAAAATAGAGATAGAGAAGAACGGAGGGAGAGAGAGACAGAGAAAAAGAGACAGAAGGCACTTCATGGTCTTACCCAGGGAGAGCTGAGAGGGAGGTAGTTTATGATCATACCCAGGAAATAGAGATAGAGAGAGAAGAACGGAGGGAGAGAGAGACAGAGAAAAAGAGACAGAAGGCACTTCATGGTCATACCCAGGACCATAAATCACTATAGGCAAAAGTAATGAAGAAATAGTCAGTGCCATGAAACTTTCTGTTCCAGGAATAGAAATATTTGGTTTGGAATAGGATAAGGTGTCTTAGTGATGTATTTTGGCTCTGCGTAATATATGCAAATGACACTGATACAGATGACGACTCTGGGACACAACAAATCCATATTTTACGACTTATGATTTTTTCCTAAAACGGATGACATTAATGTCAATATTATAATGACCACTGAAGAAGGAGACAACCCATCTCCGAAACATGTATGGTCGTGAATGAATAAACAACAACAAAAAAACTTTATCTCTCAGTGTCTTATCGGGTATTGTGTCTATCTTATACCATCCTGATTCTCAATATTATAATTACAATATCTTTACGATCATGACAACTACAACATTATAATAGGATTTGCTAAAGTTTGAAGTTCAATAAAGAACTATGAAGTGAGTTGCACTTTCACAACAAATTGTGCTATAAGATGTAATAGTTTGATCCAATGTTACAGTCTAGGCCCAAACCCTCAGATCAGTTATGAATGTAAGTGATTGGGCACCTGCTGCACTAATCAGTTTTCTAACCTAGGACTAGGCATTCTAATGGGATTATAATGACATTTTGCGATCTTAATGGAATTATAAAGGCACTTTGTGGTTTGAGGCAAGAGGCGAGAGGCTGTTTGAAGGGACTCTCTTATCTTTGGGTCTAGACTAGTTATTAGATTGATGATAATAAATAACTCACCTGTACAATAGACACAGATGAGGAACAGATAGACACACTTTCTGCCCAGCCTCCATAATGAAGGACAAGCGCCCATCTTGTCCCTCAGGTGTGCCACTCCACTCTGGCTAGTCAGGGCTCTGTGTCCACCTCTACAACAGTCAAATGCCTCAAACCAAAAATAATCACTAAATGTTTTTTTATTGCACTTATTATATCTTGTGGCAAGTATATGGGTCAGATTTTCAGGAAATGTACAATTAGCAGCTGTACACATTTACTAAATTCTGCTAAATTAGGCTGCAATTTGGCCAATACTAGGTAAATTTGAGTATATTCAGCATTGCATTGATTCTAGCAATCTGTTTGGTTAGGTTGAACTTCTTTTTCGTCTGAAATTTGGGTTATTTGAGAGGATTGGTAAAGGTGAATTGTACATTTTCTGAAAATCTGATCCATATGTGGACAAGTGCGGCTGGACAAACGTTTATACACATGACAGGGAATGGTTAATTTATCATTGACGTCAAACTTGGATTAATAACACCTGACTTCCTCATACTTTCCTCATCATTAACACCTGACACACCTCATACACATCCACATCTCATAGTGACAAATGAAGCATAGAAGATCAGTTAAGAGACTTTGCCTTTTGTACTATTATGATTATATGCACTGAGGATCAAAGAGAATCTGCCAAGTGGCAGTACAAAGCTGATGCACTGCCTGAATCCATGTGCCATCTTCATTCAATAGTTTCTTGCCTCCGAATGGACAATCCATATACCATACAAACTCCCAACAAATAGATACTGGGGAAATAAGAATTTTAATTTTACTGTTTATATCACATCTGATATTGTCTTTTTACATGTTAAACTATTTCTAGCTATTGCTAAATCAATGTGATGCTGTTTATATTTTATTTTGTAACTGTGGATATGTGTTGGGATATTTCAATAAACTTTGGCTGTTTCTTGCCAAACCTATTCCTTCTTCGCATTATATTTCCTAGCATTGTAGACATATATGACTAATTCATTGTTGACAAATTCTCTATTCACACATGCATTGACACAACACACCTTTCAGACACTCATAATAACAAATGAAGCATAATCTGAAATTAATGAAAACGTTTGGTCTCTCTAATGGTAGGAGAAAGACCACAGAGAGATCAGAGAGAATCTACTAAGTGGCACTAATTCACTCATACACTGTGTGAATCCCCATCAATATCACAGGGGAGAAACCATGTGCACAGACCTATGATCAAAAGATCGACCAGTGGATCACCCGGCTCTCAAAGAATGTCTTCCGGAACCTGTGCCCGATGTTTGAATTCCCAAAGCGTAAAAAGATGATAGAAAGTCAGGCTGAAAAAAAGTGAGATTTCAGTGGGTCCTCTGAATAATTATTTTGTGGGATAATGAAATTTAACTTCAAGAAGATGATGCCCAGATTATTTAATAGTCTATCTGGGATGGGTCTGGAATGAATAGAACACTGAATAGAAAATGTCATCGATCTACATCTTTCAGAAACAATTAAGATGTTTCCTGAATTACACCAAAGATGATTTGTTTTTTTCAGAAAAAGCCCCCCCAAAACAGTTTGAGTTTGTATTAATGGCGCAATGGTTAACACATTCCCAATTAATCTTGAAATAAAAGTTTACAAAAACATTCATGAAGAATATATTAAATAGATATCCCACTGTTTATGTCTCACATATTGACAAGAGCTTTCATGAATCAAGTGTAGGCCTACACAAAACTAAGATACGGTGCTCTAAAAATGACTGATGGATGAAACTATAGGCCTAGTTTTATAACAAGAAATTTTGTCTGTGACCAAGGGAACAACTTTTTCCTCCGAATCCCCTTAACAAATGAAGACCCCTCCCCCTCCCCCAATCGATCACCACTTCATGCTGGAAAACGTGTTGTCTAGAAAGTATCCGCTGCAAAATTGTCCAGATTTTCTATGATTGGGTTAGAATGGTACGTTCTGGGTGACAGTAGAGAGGAGGAAAATGGTTAGGCACTGGATATCTAGCTGCCCTCCCTCCCCCCCTCACGAAAGTAACACTACGTCTATGGCCGTTTTCGCTTGGGGAAGTTTTGCCTTGGTTTCAGCATTCACTCTGCAGGGTCTCATCGCGTTGAAGACACCTACAACCCACAGACAGTGGTAAACTATGTAAATGTGCAGAATGAATGTCTCAGCTTGAGTGATTTAAGAAATAAATTGCCTGATTTTGAAATGGATTATATTGAGCCAGCTTGCAGCTGTTAAGTGTTGTCAACAAGCGTGACTGACACTAAGTGCGGGTGCTGAGGCAAGTTTGTGGACGGGGGATGGGTCACATGACAGGGGCTGGTAGTGTTGGTGTAGCGCTAAATCTAATTATAATGTAATTATAATTATAATCTAATTAGACACTACTCCTGATGAAGGGCAAGTAAGCCCGAAAGACTTGAGTTCAATAAGAAACAACATCAACTTTATTTAAAGAGCTTCTCTATTTCATCATCAATTCCACCCTCGGTTCCCCCGATATAAAGCGATCTACCTTCCCCCTACTAATTATAATGTATACATGTGCCATTTTGGCGTTTTTTTGAAATATAGGCGCATCCGATACTCCCCCCCAGGAAAAGTTGTTCATTGATGATATTGATGTCAAAAGAAACTAACAATCATGGGATTTTACTGGAAAGAAAGGGCCAAAAAGACAAATCCTCTTAGCCAGGGGCTAAGACTGTCAAGGAATCCATCAATGTGCATTACCAACGTTGCAAAAATTTAAGACGTCATGACAAAAATACGGAGCGCACAGACAAGTATGTTATTGCGTCGTCACCGGCATCGTACATTGGGTGGCTAGAAAGAATTTAATGTCTCTAGAGGCCTAACAAACTTTCACTATGGGACCCTAGAGAATAAAATATGAAGATACAGACTATTGTTTTAGTACAAAAACGTTTATAATCTAAAAGTAAAACATCATTCTTCTTATCATTTTAATAATGTAAACGTTAATCATATCTCTAGCAAGGGTAGTGGAGGAAAGAACTAATGTCTGTGTCCAAGGCCTAAGGTGGATATTATTCTATATTCTAAAACGCCCCTCTGGGAAGAACAATATATAGAGAAAATACTTTGTACTTTGTCATTTTTATTCCTTCTTGATCCTTGAGGTGAGGTTGAGATCCTTGCGCCCAACTTATTGTTACAGAGTTTTCTTCGCAAAAGTCATGTATAATTTAACAAGTACAACAAGGTGATTCAACATTTAAATAAAAAACAATTAATATAAACATGTAATGAATATAATCTTTAACAAGAATGAGAGTAATATTTAGCATAAACATTGGTAAATGTCCAATGATGAAACATTAAACCATGAATTAGTATTGAGTGAAACAATGATCTAACCACATGATATATTCTATCCTAGTCATATAAATCCTTGGGCGTCCAAAGGTCCTTCATTGAATCCTGGAGGTTCCCCTGAGGCTATCCGGAAATGATTAAATCAACCGTACGGATAATTCATAGCATCATTTCATGTTTATAAACATATAAAAGCAACAGAATATTAATGAATTTAATCTTATAACTATATGCTTTGCTGTATGTTCTTTTTGTAATACCTGGAAATGTGGCTTTAAAACATCTCTGTACAGTGGAACTTTTCTAATTTTGTGGTCTCACAGCGAGGTGGTCTCATTAGAGGGGCAAATCTAATTGGAGGAAAGCAATTCAGGACTGAGAGAAACAGGTCTTGATAGATGGGTGGTCTCTATAGAGAGGTGGTCTTTATGCGAGGTTATACTGTACTTGAATTGAATCCAATGGGAACAATTGTATTTGTCTTAACCTTAGATAAACATTTATTTGCATAATGAACAGTAGAGGATTTGGTATATATTTACTTTTTACATATTCCCTCCATAAAGATCAACAATTCAATAAGATATTCAATCAGAACAATTCTAGGTTTTGAAATATAATTTGCTATAATATGCATTTTAGCATTTATTTCTTTAAATGTTTCCATATCAGGTTCCTATATCAGTCTTTACAGCTTAACAGTATTTGCTGTGTGAGCTGAACTTATTATTGGCTAGCCTGTAGTTTATTTTGAATTTTGTGATGAAGTTGAATCACATAAGTTTGCTTGGTGATTTTGTAAATGGGATTGTTCACAGGTTCATCAATGGAGACACATAATCCAAGGCACTAAGGAATTCTCACACTCACACACACTCCTTGTACTGTCTTGGACTTCCTCACCACAACACTCAGACCAGAACAATGAAATGTCACATCCGCCTGAGTCACTAGCTGGTCCCAATCACCCTGCATGGTAGGAACCACATTGCACTTGTGAAGCAAAGTTCGAAGTAGGCGACGATGAAGCCTTATAGGGGATTTGCATAGCCACCATTTTGAATCTTTATTCGCATGGAATTATGGGACTAATGGTACAGTCTGAAATCTGCAAGAAACATGTCATGTTCTGCATGTGAATATTTATCAGTGTTGTAATGTCAATATCCATGTGTTATACATGTCCACATGAAACAAGATTTCATCTTTCCCATCATGCATTTGGCTAACATAGATCCTTTCTACCAGCTATGATATTGGTGAAAACATTCCTGCAATTTTCTATCAAAATGTTGTCAAATATGTGTATGTCAGATTCCAATATAATCCATCCCATGATGCACTGTAACAGACATGTGTAGTGGCACATGCAACTCCCCTATTGTTGAAACATTCTCTCAGGGTAGTGATCATGCATCAGCAACCAGTCTTGTGTAGATAGGCCCAGTTTAGCATTAGTGAGGTTCGGCAAGTCTAACTTATACGTAAACGTAAACGTATCCGTATCTCTGATATACAAACATACATGAAAAGAAAGAAAGATGTTCAGCAAAACATGGTGGGAAAAACATACCATAATATATCAAGCAAAGTGTTTCATCTCACAATTAATTAATCAAATTGACACTGTAGATCAGCAATAAAAAAGAAATAATAAAACATTAAAAACCTGATATGATGGAAATCTGAAGGAATTCAAGGAAACATCAATGTTTCTTTATTTAAATTTGTCGCACTACTGCATTCTAAATCAACATCATTTTTGGTGGATTTAGCTGCAAATGAAGCGGTAACTGTAATTTGAACAGATTTTTAAATTATTTTGGAGCGACATAAATTCTAAAAGTGTACCTTATGATGACATCACCTATAGCCGGGGAGGTACAGTTTAGTTATGAAATTAAATACAACTTTTACCAAGGCAAAGGTACGAAAGAAGACATACTCACCCTATCTAACAGCATAACTGACTGCATGGAACCACCTAATCAAGGCCCTAGGATATCTGTATCTGTATCTGGGAGGTTTGGTCAACCTCAGTTAAGGATAACGAATATATTAAGGACCAAAACAAAACCTAATTGAATGGAGTTTACATCATCAGGATTGCAGTGAACATGTGCGTAGGTGTGTGTGGTTAAACTATATCTTGTGCCGTTTTAGATGTGTTTTAACAGTTTGCAAGGTACAACAAACATATATATGGTGCCTGACGCCAGGGAGTTTGCAATTAGATGATCACTACTGGGAAAACAACCAAGCAAGAGAAATGAACACCACTCAGAATATATTTTTTTCAACACTTGAAATATATCACCATCACAGAAAGAACCACTTCAACACCCCAAACACAACCCAATGTGCTGGACGATCTAGTTCCAAACAGTTGTAATTAACAATGCTGCAAATACATGCAGATGTAAGTATCTTTAAGAATCTTTATTTTTTGAACGAATTTGAACTGAAATAAAATAACAATTTGAAGAAATTTCCAATAATGTTGGAAAAATGATTTAGTTTAAAACCAAAAATTTATTACATAAATTATGTAGTTGGTAGCTGGTACTTTTCCTAGTTGGTGGGACTGTCCTGGATATCAATATATTCTTTGTAAGACCAAAACAGAATAATATGGTGGTATCCATGGTTCTAAAGATGGCCAAGTTGATGAAATAAATTATTGAAGAAATACAAGTGCAGTGTTGTTTAGTGCTACAAGGCGAATGATTTCCATTATCCACTGGGTTACCTTGTCGTGTGCACTGGGCATATTCCTCATGGTTCCCACATTCTTTCCTCTCAAAGAAACACTTCTTGTTGGATGCTTTGTATCCCATTACCACACAATCTTTGTCATCATCTGGGTCAGATTTTCAGAAAATGTACAATTCAACTTCACCATTCTTTTCAAATAACCCAAATTTCAGATGGAAATATAGTCAAAAATTCAGTTCAACCTAACCAAACAGATTGCTAGAATCAATGCAATGCCTAATATAGTCGAATTTACCTAGTATTGGCCAAATTGCAGCCAAATTGCAGCCTAACAGAATTTACTAAATGTGTACAGCTGCCAATTGTACATTTTCTGAAAATCTGCCCCACCTGTGCTACCACTCCAGGGTAGAACACTGGAGACCTTTTCTCCGTTTCCCCACTCATGCTGTGCAGCTGTGCCAGTTGGGGCCACGTCCTTCATATCTATCCAGTATTTGCTTGAACTGAAATTTTACGTGTTAAATAAAAATGAGTCTTATGACGCAAAAATGCATTTTGAGAAATCATCATAATTTGAACAGATGAAAGAGACACTGCAAGTGTGTCTCATACGCTATTTCACAAACTATGACTTTGTACTCCACTTATTTCAGAACTACCAAGCTTAAATCGTGAAAAATGTGGAACGATTTCTAAAAACCAAACCAATTCAGGGTATACAGTGAACAATGATTATTTGATTTGAATGTGATCCAAACCTCCTCTGATCTGATTGTTCTCCGATCACCATCTGATTATATCATGACTTCCTTATTTAAACATCCATATAATATATGGCTAGAGCGATTTCTAGGAAAGGAGGTAGAAAAGAAACGGTAGAAAGAAGGTTTTCTTTGTCCAGAATGTTCTTGGAATTTGCTGTTTTACAAACCACTTTAGTCATCTTTAGAGGTCTCTCCTCCCTCTCTGGATGTCGTCGTATGTGGTTTGTGAAGGTATTTGGGGTGGAAATGTGATTTTGAAGCCTTTTTTAAATTGGGATAACCACACTCTATTTATAGCCTGGGAAAGCCCCTGTGAGATACTACGTCATTTCCCACAACCTACGTCCAGGGGGACCTAGGGGGAGCATGAGGAAGATGGGAGGGAGAGTGTGGGAGGGGCGGGGGATCGGAGAGGGGAGGGGGAGCATTATTTTTTAATCAAACTTGAATATATAATTAAAAAGGTTTCTACCACTCTACCAAATGTAAAACAAATGTAAAATATGGAAAACATTATGTAACAACAACTTCATCATAGAAACTAAAACAAAATGTAATCCAAAATATATCAGGAAATCTGGGAAGATCAACACACTTCAGAGTACTGCTGACAGATCATATATGTGATGTGTTTCAAGAAAATGAGTCATAAGTCGCAAAATTGATATTTTTCAAAGTGATATATTCCCAAAATCTCTTTGTAGGAATGTTCTCATTTTTGGTGTGACTAACGCTGGATTAAGTATGACTACATGTACCAAAATGCAAGACAGTGTCAAATATTGTCATGTATAAATTATAGGGTCATCCCATAGAGTATATTTAGCTACTTTAATTGTGATTGTTCACCCAAAAATATTGAAACTTTTTTTTCAGAAATAAAAATATTAAACTTAAAATATATAAATACTTATTAGATGCCCTTAATGTTTATATTCATTGGAATCCCCTTGGTTTCATCTTTTCAAATATGATAATATCACAAAATCCAATTTTTGCGACTTATGACTCATTTTCCTGAAACACATCACATATGCTATCCCCTTTTTCTCCTGTATGTATCTGTAGGCTTAATGAGAAATAAAAGTTCAATTATGATAATAATTAGGAAGAGGGGAGGCAGATGGGGGAGGCAGAAGGTTGGGGGGAAATCGGAGATGGGGTTTGGAGGGAAAAACAGGTATGAAAGACAGAGAAGAGGGGGGGAAGGAAAAGAGGGAGAGGGGGAAGTGTGGGGAGAGAGAGTGATTGTCCGGAGGACGGGTACTTTGCTAGTATTATATAAATGGGCTTGTATAGTTGTATTTATTCAAGTGAACTGCATTGTTAACCTTATAGCGCAATGTTACAAACTACAATCGGGTTAATATTTTATATCCTAACTGCACACCTGTAGAGAATCATCGGCAGTCAATGACTGAGATGATATTGTTACTCTACATTAGGAAACTGTAAGAAACAAACAAAGGGATTGGAACGAGGTAAAATTGTAATTTAGTGATTGTATACAAATTAATGTTAAATCGAATGTGTGTAGGTAATCAAACTAGTGTTTTCAAATTGGCAAATGCGAATTATTGCATATGATGTAAAACTTTGACCAATATTACCAATATGACCAATTACAATTTTATAAAAAAAAAATGCTCGATTTCAAAGTAAATTAAATTGAAAAAATGACTGACTAATTTCTTTTTCTCGAAATGCCTTTGTCCATGTAAGATATATTTTGTTTATTTTCTAATTGGGATCTAATTGCTTTAGTCGCGCATTGTTGGGATCCTCTGATACTTTCCAACCACCAACAATATTGCGAACAGTTCTTACAAATAAGATACTTACGGCAGACAACGACTATTTACCACCCCTATCATGTGACCCATCCCCTGCCCACACACTGGCCTCGCCACCCACCTAGAAACGCACTCAACCGCATCGGCTAGGACATCTGAACCCACACAGCAGAACCCAAGATCCCAACTATTTGAGACTAAATGTACTTACTCTCCACCTTCCTTACGCAGAGTGTCACAGAATGCATCATACACGCCAACGTCATCAAGAATTGGTTGGTAGCCTCCTATCTTTGAGCACCTTAAGGTCGACTGGTCATATGTTCTCTTCTTAATGAAGGGTTTCCCAAAAAATAGACATTCCCCATTTGGCATCCGACAGTGATTATCTGAAACATGATAACATAGTAACCTGCACTAAAGTACAGCTTCCCACTCAAGTATGACCATACAGGAAGAGCCATCTAGCTTTGCTTAGAAAGTCAGCAGTCTGGTGCTTTTTGAAAATTTCAGACCTTATTTAACAACATGCCAAATTTATAAAACTTGTCACAACATGCACAATGTAGAGAATTAGGTCCCCAAATATTATGACCTGATCTAAGATAATGCTTTTTTCACCAAAATCTGACCGTTGCCATGGCAACAAAATTTTAAAAAATAGATATTTTGTTGAAATATATATTTTTAGAATCTCCATACGTCCATGTTTACTATGGTACCTCAACCTGTACAGTATATTTTATATATGTTATATTCCCTGCAAATAACAATGCCAAATATTCTTAATGTTGGCAATAATGGCCTGAACCAAGTGCTAAGTGAGACCAATGCTATTTTGTGGAAAATGACGCAAAAACGTCAAAATCTCAAAAAGCACACGGTCCCCAGGTGGGGACTTTTCAGGAAATGTTCCCCCATGTGTCCCGCATCATATATCCAAAAATCAGCTTTACATTATTTTATTCCGGGTTTGGCCTAAAATTTACCTAAAATGCCTGTACTAATAATTATTGCGCAAAAAGTGTCCACGCTCATCACAGAACTATGGCAAGATGATTGCGCATTGAACATTGCGTAGAACCGCGTTCATTTGCCCGTTGGGTAGCTGTTAACTATTACAGTTGATTGATTGATTTGAATTTATTTGCATGACTTTTATCATTGTTATACAGGAAATTGGATAACTGCTCTATGCTCAACTGCATTTCTTCCTCACAGACCATCGATAATTACATGTATTTTTTAGTCAAGTTATAATGAGGTTATGCAATGTTACGTAATGTGTCATATCATAGGGAGGTTTAAAGCTGCATTCTCAGTTAACGTCAGTCAAAACATTTTCTACTTCCATTATTTCCCAACCCATGTAAAGTAATTTTATCAACATTTTGCAGAATTTGGTCCAGTTGTTTTTGCTAGACGGTTTCTAAAACGTCCTCATTTGTATTTGGAGGACCAGCCCAAATACTTTCATGTGATGATTTCACTTTTTTATTGCTCACCGGCGGCTGTTTTCTCTTGTTAGTTATAGGCTTTGAGTTATTGTATAAACACATACCAGCAGTAGAATATGGATAAAAATAGTCATAAAATGAGTCAATTTGTTTATATTTGTTTCGTTGAAAAAGCTGAGAATCAAGCTTTAACACATGGATAGGCCTATTGAGCTGTTAGTGCCTGAGTTTATGGTCTGAATTGGGCTCTAAGCCTGCCGGGACTAGCCGAGGCTGGTTTCGGGCAGGCTTAGAGCCCAGTGAGGACCATAAACTCAGGCTCTAATGGCTTTAGTCCCCCTTGGTTGGGCTGTTACTATCACTTCAGTCTGTTAGTATCAGTTTCCCCGAAAAAATAAATTGTAAATTATAACTTGTAGACATTAGTTAAACTCCCCAATCGTCCCTGTTTAACTCTTGTTTATCAACGTTTCACAAATCAGCTGAGTGTAGGTAGCGTGAGGTGGAGACTCCGGTCGCACCCAGAGGACCCGGTTTTCCGCCATTTTTTTCATGTCTCCATCTCAAGAAATGCAACCACGCTTTTGGGTCCCGCAGTCCTCATAGTGCGGACCCCTATTTTCGTAGCGCGAAAGTGGAGAAGTGCAATTCATTGACGCACATACACTAACGCATAAGCTAGGAATGATTAATAACTGCTGCCATGTTAAATAGGGAGCAAGAACAGACTAGTTCAGGCAAGGGCTTGTGATCCGAAGGCCAACCGGAAGTTATGATGGCCAGAGACGGCCAGTCTGAATGGTTGCGTTCCAGCTTAGAGTGGCCAGTGTGGGTACAGGTGGCCGCTCTGTGCATCTATAACGGGCCACCCCAGACCAACCAATGGGGACTAACAGGCTTTAGTACAGAGGCATACTGCTGGTGCATACTCCCTACTGTTAACCGCTATTATAATCAGGGAAGCCATTGCAGTTGCTTATAGAATAGAATAGAATAGAAAATCTTTTATTTGTCAAAGGTCAATTATGATTTCAAAGGAGTTTAACTTTACTTTGTTTGAAAAAAGATAACCAAAAATGTTTATTCAACTGAGACATGTTGAATCTTTAGATACATTCAGTTCAATTATAGAACTGATTGTAGACTAATGTTATGCTGCAACTCAACAATTTACTTCAATCAAGACATCACATACAAGTGTGTAAGTCTTGGAAAACCTTTGAAGGTGGGAAACCAGCTCTTCGCAGCATTGTAAAGTCCTAATTTAAGTGTCCCATTTGTGTCAGGTGTGTCCATTACAAGCCTAACGGCATGCAATCTTAAATTAACATTATTGCTAGAAGCCCACCGTGTATCACGTGTAGGAAGACTATGCCTATCAGGAAGTCTATCAGCCTATGCCTACACTATGCAGGGTGCCCTCAGGACACAGATGAGTTCCAATATTACTCTTGTGCTGCCGCAAATGCCTGAATAATTGCGATTATGAAAAGCAGAAAGCAATCCGAGATGTCACTGTGGTATCTGATTAAGTATCTATTGAATATACAAATTTACATACCTTGACAAGCTAGAATCCATTGCCATCGATAATAGGGTGTGTTTGTTCTAAGTTTGCAAGTTGCAGTGAAACTGTTCTGGCCCAGGATGGTGAGGAAACCATTGTGGCAGGTGTATGTGACCGATGATCCTGTATTGATGCTTGTTACTGCTGGTCCTGCATCATCATCTGCATTATCCACAGCCCTGTAAGGACAGGGTGCCGCCTCTACTTCTGTACAGATAAACACACAATTAGCATTCAATATGATGATCCAGACAAACCCTGCACACACACAGCCAATTTGTCCCCCGATTCTCTCCCGATGTGGATCTCCTAGGATTTAATTTCCAATCCTGGTTTATGTTATTTCAAAAACATAAACCAGGATTGGAAATGAAATCATTATAGGAGTGAGTGTGTGAGATTGGTTGCTTTACACTCTTATCAACACATTTAATATGGTTATATTTATATCAAGGGCAGGAGAGCTGAGAGGGAGGCAGTTTATGATCATACTCAGGAAATAGGGATAGAGAAGAAGGGAGAGAGAGAGACAGAGAAAAGAGACAGAAGGCACTTCACAGTGTTACCCAGGGAGAGCTGAGAGGGAGGCAGTTTATGCTCATACCCAGAAAATAGAGATAGAGAAGAACGGAGGGAGAGAGAGACAGAGAAAAAGAGACAGAAGGCACTTCATGGTCTTACCCAGGGAGAGCTGAGAGGGAGGCAGTTTATGATCATACCCAGGAAATAGAGATAGAGAGAGAAGAACGGAGGGAGAGAGAGACAGAGAAAAAGAGACAGAAGGCACTTCATGGTCTTACCCAGGGAGAGCTGAGAGGGAGGCAGTTTATGATCATACCCAGGAAATAGAGATAGAGAAGAACGGAGGGAGAGAGAGACAGAGAAAAAGAGACAGAAGGCACTTCATGGTCATACCCAGGACCATAAATCACTATAGGCAAAAGTAATGAAGAAATAGTCAGTGCCATGAAACTTTCTGTTCCAGGAATAGAAATATTTGGTTTGTAATAGGATAGGTGTCTTAGTGATGTATTTTGGCTCTGCGTAATATATGCAAATGACACTGATACAGATGACGACTCTGGGACACAACAAATTCATATTTTACGACTTATGATTTTTTCCTAAAACGGATGACATTAATGTCAATATTATAATGACCACTGAAGAAGGAGACAACCCATCTCCGAAACATGTATGGTCGTGAATGAATAAACAACAACAAAAAAACTTTATCTCTCAGTGTCTTATTGGGTATTGTGTCTATCTTATACCATCCTGATTCTCAATATTATAATTACAATATCTTTACGATCATGACAACTACAACATTATAATAGGATTTGCTAAAGTTTGAAGTTCAATAAAGAACTATGAAGTGAGTTCGACTTTCACAACAAATTGTGCTATAAGATGTAATAGTTTGATCCAATGTTACAGTCTAGGCCCAAACCCTCAGATCAGTTATGAATGTGAGTGATTGGGCACCTGCTGCACTAATCAGTTTTCTAACCTAGGACTAGGCATTCTAATGGGATTATAATGACATTTTGCGATCTTAATGGAATTATAAAGGCACTTTGTGGTTTGAGGCAAGAGGCGAGAGGCTGTTTGAAGGGACTCTCTTATCTTTGGGTCTAGACAAGTTATTAGATTGATGATAATAAATAACTCACCTGTACAATAGACACAGATGAGGAACAGATAGACACACTTTCTGCCCAGCCTCCATAATGAAGGACAAGCGCCCATCTTGTCCCTCAGGTGTGCCACTCCACTCTGGCTAGTCAGGGCTCTGTGTCCACCTCTACAACAGTCAAATGCCTCAAACCAAAAATAATCACTAAATGGTTTTTTATTGCACTTATTATATCTTGTGGCAAGTATATGGGTCAGATTTTCAGGAAATGTACAATTAGCAGCTGTACACATTTACTAAATTCTGCTAAATTAGGCTGCAATTTGGCCAATACTAGGTAAATTTGAGTATATTCAGCATTGCATTGATTCTAGCAATCTGTTTGGTTAGGTTGAACTTCTTTTTCGTCTGAAATTTGGGTTATTTGAGAGGATTGGTGAAGGTGAATTGTACATTTTCTGAAAATCTGATCCATATGTGGACAAGTGCGGCTGGACAAACGTTTATACACATGAAATGGAATGGTTAATTTATCATTGACGTCAAACTTGGATTAATAACACCTGACTTCCTCATATATTCCTCATCATTAACACCTGACACACCCCATACACATCCACATCTCATAGTGACAAATGAAGCATAGAAGATCAGTTAAGAGACTTTGCCTTTTGTACTATTATGAGTATATGCACTGAGGATCAAAGAGGATCTGCCAAGTGGCAGTAAAAAGCTGATGCACTGCGTGAATCCATGTGTCAACTTCATTCAATAGTTTCTTGCCTCCGAATGGACAATCCATATACCATTCAAACTCCCAACAAATAGATACTGGGGAAATAAGAATTTTAATTTTACTGTTTATATCACATCTGATATTGTCTTTTTACATGTTAAACTATTTCTAGCTATTGCTAAATCAATGTGATGCTGTTTATATTTTATTTTGTAACTGTGGATATGTGTTGGGATATTTCAATAAACTTTGGCTGTTTCTTGCCAAACCTATTCCTTCTTCGCATTATATTTCCTAGCATTGTAGACATATATGACTAATTCATTGTTGACAAATTCTCTATTCACACATGACTTGCCATGCATTGATACAACACACCTCGGACACATCAGACACTCATAATAACAAATGAAGCGTAATCTGAAATTGATGAAAACGTTTGGTCTCTCTAATGGTAGGGGAAAGACCACAGAGAGATCAGAGAGAATCTACTAAGTGGCACTAATTCACTCATACAATATCCATAAAAAATTATCAATATCAAAGGGGAGAAACCATGTGCACAGACCAATGATCAAAAGATCGACCAGTGGATCACCCGGCTCTCAAAGAATGTCTTCCGGAACCTGTGCCCGATGTTTGAATTCCCAAAGCGTAAGAAGATGATAGAAAGTCAGGCTGAAAAAAAGTGAGATTTCAGTGGGTCCTCTGAATAATTATTTTGTGGGATAATGAAATTTAACTCCAAGAAGATGATGCCCAGATTATTTAATAGTCTATATGGGATGGGTCTGGAATGAATAGAACACTGAATAGAAAATGTCATCGATCTACATCTTTCAGAAACAATTAAGATGTTTCCTGAATTACACCAAAGATGATTTGTTTTTTTCAGAAAAAGCCCCCCCAAAACAGTTTGAGTTTGTATTAATGGCGCAATGGTTAACACATTCCCAATTAATCTTAAAATAAAAGTTTACAAAAACATTCATGAAGAATATATTAAATAGATATCCCACTGTTTATGTCTCACATATTGACAAGAGCTTTCATGAATTTCAGAAAGTATCCGCTGCAAAATTGTCCAGATTTTCTATGATTGGGTTAGAATGGTACGTTCTGGGTGACAGTAGAGAGGAGGAAAATGGTTAGGCACTGGATATCTAGTTCCCTTCCTCCCTCAACTTCCCCCCCCCCCCCCCCCCCCCTCATGAAAGTAACACTACGTCTATGGCCGTTTTCGCTTGGGGAAGTTTTGCCTTGGTTTCAGCATTCACTCTGCAGGGTCTCATCGCGTTGAAGACACCTACAACCCACAGACAGTGGTAAACTATGTAAATGTGCAGAATGAATGTCTCAGCTTGAGTGATTTAAGAAATAAATTGCCTGATTTTGAAATGGATTATATTGAGCCAGCTTGCAGCTGTTAAGTGTTGTCAACAAGTGTGACTGACACTAAGCGCGGGTGCTGAGGCAAGTTTGTGGACGGGGGATGGGTCACATGACAGGGGCTGGTAGTGTTGGTGTAGCGCTTAATCTAATTATAATGTATGTGCCATTTTGGTGATTTTTTGAAATATAGACGCATCCAATACTCCCCCCCCCCCCCAGGAAAAGTTGTTCATTGATGATATCTATGTCAAAAGAGACTAACAATCATGGGATTTTACTGGAAAGAAAGAGGCAAAAAGACAAATCTTCTTGGCGAGCGGTACTGTGTGGTGTGGAACCGGAATATATTTAGCAATGCTTTTGTGAACAAAATGCGGATGGATGCCGACTGTCAAGGAATCCATCAATGTGTGTAACCAATGTTGCAAAAATTTAAGACGTCATGACAAAAATACGGAGCGCACAGACAAGTATGTTATTGCGTCGTCACCGGCATCGTACATTGGGTGGCTAGAAAGAATTTAATGTCTCTAGAGGCCTAACATACTTTCACTCTGGGACCCTAGAGAATAGAAATATGAAGATACAGACTATTGTTTTAGTACAAAAACGTTTATAATCTAAAAGTAAAACATCATTTCTTCTTATCATTTTAATAATGTAAATGTTAATCATATCTATAGCAAGGGTAGTGGAGGAAAGAACTAATGTCTGTGTCCAAGGCCTAGGGTGGATACTATTCTATATTTTAAAACGCTCCTCCAGGAAGAACAATATATAGAGAAAATACTTTGTAACTTCATTTTTATTCCTTCCTGATCCTTGAGGTGAGGTTGAGATCCTTGCGCCCAACTTATTGTTACAGAGTTTTCTTCGCAAAAGTCATGTATAAGTACAACAAGGTGATTCAACATTTAAATAAACAACAATTAATATAAACATGTAATGAATATAATCTTTAACAAGAATGAGAGTAATATTTAGCATAAACATTGGTAAATGTCCAATGATGAAATATTAAACCATGAATTAGTATTGAGTGAAACAATGATCTAACCACATGATATATTCTATCCTGGTCATATAAATCCTTGGGCGTCCAAAGGTCCTTCATTGAATCCTGGAGGTTCCCCTGAGGCTATCCGGAAATGATTAAATCAACCGTACGGATAATTCATAGCATCATTTCATGTTTATAAACATATAAAAGCAACAGAATATTAATGAATTTAATCTTATAACTATATGCTTTGCTGTATGTTCTTTTTGTAATACCTGGAAATGTGGCTTTAAAACATCTCTGTACAGTGGAACTTTTCTAATTTTGTGGTCTCACAGCGAGGTGGTCTCATTAGAGGGGCAAATCTAATTGGAGGAAAGCAATTCAGGACTGAGAGAAACAGGTCTTGATAGATGGGTGGTCTCTATAGAGAGGTGGTCTTTATGCGAGGTTATACTGTACTTGAATTGAATCCAATGGGAACAATTGTATTTGTCTTAACCTTAGATAAACATTTATTTGCATAATGAACAGTAGAGGATTTGGTATATATTTACTTTTTACATATTCCCTCCATAAAGATCAACAATTCAATAAGATATTCAATCAGAACAATTCCAGGTTCTGAAATATAATTTGCTATAATATGCATTTTAGCATTTATTTCTTTAAATGTTTCCATATCAGGTTCCTATATCTATGTCTTTACAGCTTAACAGTATTTGCTGTGTGAGCTGAACTTATTATTGGCTAGCCTGTAGTTTATTTTGAATTTTGTGATGAAGTTGAATCACATAAGTTTGCTTGGTGATTTTGTAAATGGGATTGTTCACAGGTTCATCAATGGAGACACATAATCCAAGGCACTAAGGAATTCTCACACTCACACACACTCCTTGTACTGTCTTGGACTTCCTCACCACAACACTCAGACCAGAAGAATTAAATGTCACGTCCGCCTGAGTCACTAGCTGGTCCCAATCACCCTGCATGGTAGGAACCACATTGCACTTGTGAAGCAAAGTTTGAAGTAGGCGACCATGAAGCCTTATAGGGGATTTGCATAGCCACCATTTTTAAATCTTTATTCACATGGAATTTTGGGACTAATGGTACAGTCTGAAATCTGCAAGAAACATGTCATGTTCTGCATGTGAATATTTATCAGTGTTGTAATGTCAATATCCATGTGTTATACATGTTCACATGAAACAAGATTTCATCTTTCCCATCATGCATTTGGCTAACATAGATCCTTTCTACCAGCTATGATATTGGTGAAAACATTCCTGCAATTTTCTATCAAAATGTTGTCAAATATGTGTATGTCAGATTCCAATATAATCCATCCCATGATGCACTGTAACAGACATGTGTAGTGGCACATGCAACTCCCCTATTGTTGAAACATTCTCTCAGGGTAGTGATCATGCATCAGCAACCAGTCTTGTGTAGATAGGCCCAGTTTAGCATTAGTGAGGTTCGGCAAGTCTAACTTATACGTAAACGTAAACGTATCCGTATCTCTGATATACAAACATACATGAAAAGAAAGAAAGATGTTCAGCAAAACATGGTGGGAAAAACATACCATAATATATCAAGCAAAGTGTTTCATCTCACAATTAATTAATCAAATTGACACTGTAGATCAGCAATAAAAAAGAAATAATAAAACATTAAAAACCTGATATGATGGAAATCTGAAGGAATTCAAGGAAACATCAACGTTTCTTTATTTAAATTTGTCGCACTACTGCATTCTAAATCAACATCATTTTTGGTGGATTTAGCTGCAAATGAAGCGGTAACTGTGATCTGAACAGATTTTTAAATTATTTTGGAGCGACATAAATTCTAAAAGTGTACCTTATGATGACATCACCTATAACCGGGGAGGTACAGTTTAGTTATGAAATTAAATACAAGTTTTACCAAGGCAAAGGTACGAAAGAAGACATACTCACCCTATGTAACAGCATAACTGACTGCCTGGAACCACCTAATCAAGGCCCAAGGATAATCTGTATCTGTATCTTGGAGGTTTGGTCAACCTCAGTTAAGGATAACGAATATATTAAGGACCAAAACAAAACCTAATTGAATGGAGTTGACATCATCAGGATTGCAGTGAACATGTGTGTAGGTGTGTGTGTAGTTAAACTATATCTTTTGCCATTTTAGATGTGTTTTAACAGTTTGCAAGGTACAACCAACATATGTTGCCTGATGTCAGGGAGTTTGCAATTAGATGATCACTACTGGGAAAACAACCAAGCAAGAGAAATTAACACCACTCAGAATATCTTTTTTTCAACACTTGAAATATATCACCTTAACAGAAAGAACCACTTCACCACCCCAGACCTAACCCAACGTGCTAGAAAATCTAATTTTAACTGAAATAAAATAACAATTTGAAGACATTTCCAATAATGTTGGAAAAATGATTTAGTTTAAAACCAATTAATTATTTCATAAATTAGAATTCATAGCCAACTAGATATCTGGTTGGTAATTTTCCTAGTTGGTGGGACTGTCCTGGATATTAATATATTCTTTGTAAGACCTAAACAGAGTATGGTGGTATTCATGGTTCTAAGAATGGCCAAGTCGATGAAATAAATTATTAAAAAAATACAAGTGAAGTCTTGTTTAGTGCAGCAAGGTGAATGATTTGTATTATCCACTGTATTACCTTGTCGTATGCACTGAGCATATTCCTCATGGTCCCCACATGCTTTCCTCTCAAAGAAACATTTCTTATCAGATTGTTTGTATCCCATTACCACACAATCCTTGTCATCATCTGAGTCAGAGTTTCAGAAAATATACAATTCAACTTCGCCAATCTTTTCTAATAGCCCAAATTTCAGATGAAAATATACTTCAAAATACAGTTTTACCTAGCCAAACAAATTGCTGGAATCAATACAATGCCAAATATACTTGAATTTACCTAGTATTGACCAAATTGCAGCCTAATTTAGCAGTATTTACTAAATGTGTACAGCTGCCAATTGTACATTTTGTGAAAATCTGACCCACCTGTGCTACCTCTCCAGGGTAGAACACTGGAGACCTTTTCTCCATTTCCCCACTCATGCTCTGCAGCTGTGCCAGTTGGGGCCACGTCCTTCATATCTACCCAATATTTGGTTGAACTGAAATGTTATGTGTTAAAGAAAAATGAGTCATAACTGTTATATAGGCATATAGCCTTCCCACACCTCCCGTTGGGGTATAGGGTTACCCAAGCTCATTTATATGTATGTATTCTACCAGGAGCTTCCAAGTCTCAATACTATCAAACACTCATACGAATACCACCATCATGTGAGGGTCATTCTTGCTTGTTCTCCCATATTCATATACAATAGCCCTTTAGGTCTACATAACATAACACACACAAATGCATTTTGAGATATCATCATATTTGAAAAGTTGAGACATTGCAAGTAAGTTTGTAATTATTGAAAAATGTGGGATCGTTCCCCGACAACTTTTACATGCAACCACCAAATTAACAATAGATTTTGAGATACCATCAAATTTGAAAAGATGAGGTCCAGCTGCTTCCAATAGTAAACAATAGGACATCTAATATGTATTTCTATCTTAAGTTTGATATAAAATTTATTTTCGTAAAGTTTGTATTATTACTGGTTGGACAAGTTGCTAAAAATACTCCATAGGATGATGAATGCATATATTTAATACACTGACTCAAAATTTGGTACATGTATTTAATGGATAAACCATGGGACCATAAGTGGATAGTGGATTTATAGGATATAATTCCCCGAGACAAGGCCATTAGGCCGTCAAGGGAATTATATTCTTAAATCCACTATCCACGTTGAGGACCATGGTTCATCTGTTTTAACACACGTAATTAACCACAGACACATGCCAATTAACCACATCAGAGGAAGCTCCAAGGATGGTAAAATTGAAGCAACAGCTGGGAATTGTCACAGGGGAAGGCACTTCATTAGGTTGTTTCTGAGATTATAATATATCCATACTGCAATGCTACTCGCAAGTTTAGTCAATTTGAAACTAACAATCGACTGGACCATTCTGCCCACCTTATCACACAGCTACATGCCTGATAAGCAAATCACTGGAGGCTCCATTGATGTTCTAATGGAATCAACAGGTGGCAAGCCTTAGTGCCTGGGAGTTTTTTCTCCATGATCCAGTCGTTCCTCAATGAACTAACGATAATTCTCATCTGATGTCACCAGCAAGAAGTTTTTTATTTTTATACTATTTCCAAGGCAAGTGGTTTTCGATGCAAACAATGAATACAGAGTTAAAAAGTGAACAGAAGATTATTTTCTGAACATGGTGATTTATATCCACCCAAATAATTTAATTTTCTGTTGTCATTTATGTAGGATCCAAGTAACTTAATAATATCTAGCTAAAGTTATATTTAACTTCAATATATGCTAGTGGAAGGCACTTCATTAAGTTGTTTCTGACATTCTATCCATACTTCAATGCTACTCGGAAGTTTAGTCGATTTGAAAATAACAATCCAGTGGTGTTGATCTAATCATTCTCGCCACCTTATCACACAGCCACATGCCTAATAATCAAATTACTGGAGGCTCCCCCTGGAGCTCATCAGGCAGTCCTCAAGTATCAACAAGGGTTGATACAGGTGGCAAATGGTATCATAAGTGATACACACTATATATGAGAACAAATTTCGAAGTATTTAGCCCAATGGGGGTGGGGATAACTAAAAAAATTGTTGTTGAGTGGCATTAGGCCCCAGGTGGGGGCTGAATGCTAAGGTTGGACTAGGTCCAGGTGAGTTGTCTAGGGACGTCCAAGCGTCAAGGAGGTGTAGATAGGGGAGATGGACGATCTCAGGGTAGACAACGTTGAGGATAAAAATATCTGAAGGTTTGTACATCGTACATCGTCATTTTTTTCTCCCTCCATATACAATTCAAAAACATCTTTTTCTTCTTCCTATTACCATAAAATATCTGTCTTTTGGTTTTCTTATCATTAATTTAATATTATTTTACCGAAAGGTGGATTATTACAGCCTCATAAATTATGAATTACAATAGTGAACTAGCTACGATTAAGAAAATCAATAGAAATAATATTCATAGAATCTTCAAATGTATCTTTGGATCTATATATGGTAGAAATATGAATAAAAAACAATTAGTATCCTACAAACTGGTAGAATATATTTCTTCCACTTAAGAGCTCCTGTGACTAGTATTCCTTTTTCAAAAAAAATACCAAGACAGTTCAGAGCCACATGCACATGTGGTCACAATTATGTCCACTACTGTTGGAGGCCTTTGGGGGCGGTGGAGGGTCACTTAATGAGAGGCACAATAAGTGTTGTGTTCAGACGGGGAGATAAGAGAGGGGGGTCGTCGCTCCTTAACCTCATGAGAGTATTGGTATTAATTAAGAGGCAATTAACAGCCACAAGCCCCCAGCATGATAATGATAATGCATCAGCCTGCAGACAACCTCAATAAATCATCCTGGAACACATCACATATATTATACAGTTACATTTGTGAATGTACTTACTCGCTACCTAAGTCTTCCTGACGCAGGGTGTCACAGAATGTGTCATACACATCAACGTCATCAAGAATTGTAAGTTGGGAGCCTCCTATCTTTGAGCACCTTGAAGTCGACTGGTTGTATGTTCTCTTGTTACTGAAGGGTATCCAAAAAAATAGACATTCCCCATTTGGCATCTGACAGTGATTATCTGAAACATGATAACATTCCAGTACAGCTTCCCACTCAAGTATGTTAATTACATGTAAAACCCCACAAAACATGCGGTATATTGATATGGTCAAAAAACAAATTGGTATGACCCCCACATAAATCACTAGTAAAATATGCACTATGCATAAATCACTCTAGATAGATTGTTTAAGAGCAATGTGTATGTAATAAATGTACAAATTTACATACCTTGGCAAGCAAGCATCCATTGCCATCGATAATAGGGATCTGTAATTCTATTTTTGCAAGTTGCAGTGAAGTTGTTCTTGCCCAGGATGGTGAGAAAACCAGTGTGGCAGGTGTATGTGACTGATGATTCCATGCTTGTTGCTGCTCCTCCTGCATTATCATCTGCATTAGCTACAGCCCTGTAAGGACATGATGCCGCCTCTACTTCTGTGCAGATAAACACACAATTAGCATTCAATACAATGATCCAGACAAACCCTGCCCACACACAATCGATTTGTCCCCCGATTCTCCCCTGATCTGGATCTCCTAGGATTTAATGTCCAATCCTGGTTTATGTTATTTCAAAAACATAAACCAGGATTGGAAATGAAATCATTATAGGAGTGAGTGAGTGAGATTTGCTTTACGCCCTTATCAACCCATTTAATAGGGTATATCAAGAGCTGAGAGGGAGGCAGTTTATCGTCTTAGAAGAAGGGAGATAGAGATAGAGAAAAGAGACAGAAAGGCACTTTATGGTCTTACCAAGGACCATAAATCATTAAAGGAAGTAGGAAGGAAAGGTAAATAAAAAGGTGCATCCAGCACCTCCCCACATGTATGCTCACATTTGTGGCACTGGACTGTGGCATTTCTTTCCATTCCATAACATAACACTAATTCATTTTTATTGCCTCTTGCTCATTCACGATATTATTCATTATCAAAAAAATGGGATGTGTTCCAGTCACAAGTCAGAAAATTTATATTATTCAAAGCGTTTCTTTCACAAGATCTCTTAATTGAAATGTTCTAATTTTTAGAGAGTTTAGCAGTTGTAATTATATGAATCCATACAAATTTTGGGACACTGGATTAAATGATATATCCCTCTCTTTTGAAGGCCTTTGTATGGAGTATATTTAGTTACTTAACTGGTAATTACCCATACAGAAACATTAAAAACTTTTTTTTCTCAAAAATATCAAACTTGGAATCAGCTCTTTTCAAATATTTCGATTGATGATGATAAATAACTCACCTGTACAATAGGCGCAGAAGATGAACAGATAGACACACTTTCTGCCCAACCTCCATAAGGAAGGACAAGCGTCCATCTTGTCCCTCGGGTGTGCCACTCCACTCTGGCTAGTCAGGGCTCTGTGTCTAGCTCTAATAGTCAAATGCCTCAAACCAAAAATCACTAACTGTGGCAAGTATATGGGTTAGATTTTCTGAAATTGTACAATTAGCAGCTATACACATTTAGTAAATTCTACTAAATTAGACTGAAATTTGGTTAACATTAGGTAAATTTGAGAATATTTGGCATTGCATTGATTCTAGCAATCTGTTTGGTTAGGTTGAACTTCTTTTTCGTCTGAAATTTGGGTTATTTGAGAGGATTGGTGAAGGTGAATTGTACATTTTCTGAAAATCTGATCCATATGTGGACAAGTGCGGCTGGACAAACGTTTATACACATGACAGGGAATAGTTAATGTTTCATTGACGTCAAACTTGGATTAATAACACCTGACTTCCTCATATATTCCTCATCATTAACACCTGACACACCCCATACACATCCACATCTCATAGTGACAAATGAAGCATAGAAGATCAGTTAAGAGACTTTGCCTTTTGTACTATTATGAGTATATGCACTGAGGAACAAAGAGGATCTGCCAAGTGGCATAAAAAAGCTGATGCACTGCGTGAATCCATGTGTCAACTTCATTCTATAGTTTCTTTACAACCTCCCAACAAATAAATACTGAGGAAATAAGAATTTTAATTTACTGTTTATATCATATCTGGTATTGTCTTTTTGCATGTTAAATTATTTCTAGCTATAGCTAAATCGATGCAATACTGTTTATGTTTTATTTTGTAACTGTGCATATGTGTTGGGATATTTCAATAAACTTTGGCTGTTTCTTGCCAAACCTATTCCTTCTTCGCATTATATTTCCTAGCGTTGTGGACATACATAACTAATTCATTGTTGACAAAGTCTCCATTAACACATGACTTGCCATGCATTGATACAACACACCTCGGACACATCAGCCACTCATAACAACAAATGAAGCATCATCTGAAATTGATAAAAACGTTTGGTCTTTCTAATGGTAGGAGAAAGATGAGAGGGAATCTACTAAGTGTCACTAATATACTGATACACTGCGTGAATCCCCATCAATATCATTTTCAATATCATTTGATAGTTTGAAGGGACAGTTAATAAACAACTCCCAAACAAGTCAATAAAAAGGACATAAGGTAGTGTTGGCACTCCTATTGATGAGAGGGAGCACTTGTCTCAGGAGAAATCTAATGGATAACAGGGGCTTTGCTACCGGGGGGACGGGGGGACATGTCCCCCCCACTTTTGGTGGCCGCCTAAAAAGGTCCAAGCCAGAGACTAAAAATTTCCAACCGAAATTCCTCCCAAAATCAGGTTCAAGGTTTTCGTAATAACCTTCTTTCTATCGTCTTTCTATCTCGTACAAAGAATAAATGTTCAAGGCTGTAGAATTTTGTTTTAATCTAGAAGATGTGTTACAAAATACACATTTTAAGGATGCTTTAGTGTTACTAAAACAAATTACCATAATATTATGATTATCTCAGAATGCTTAAATTAGATACTCTAAGGAATCCTGAAAATAGGGTTTTCCTCAAATTTGAATGGAGAGGCAATGGTCCGAACCACTTGATCTGGCTCTGGTCTATAATGACATTTTATAGAAAAGTGATAACTTCAAGTGCAAGTCCCAATGGGAAGGTACAGTTAATGGAACCTGGTCTTTGTACTGTATCAAACTATACAAGTATTGGTGTTGCAAATGAATGTCTAAGCTCTAGACACATGTACATGATATATTGGGTCAATGTCACTTGGGCAAAATTATATCTTTGGTCAATTTTGTAGAAAAGTAATAATTTCCATGTGCAAGGTCCCTGCTTGTTCTGTCAAATTACATTTCATCATTGTTTTAAATGGCTTTCTAACATTTAGACATGTGTATGTTTTATATCAAAATGTCTTCACTTGGGGAAACATTTATTTTTGGATTATTTTGTAGAAAAATGATATTTCCCACATGCAAGTCCCTGGTATTTTTCAAAATCTTGTCAGAATTGATAAAATCTCATATTTCATTAGTTGATTTGCTTGATAAATATAACAGTATGATAGTCTTTACCCTTCTAGTAGTAGTAGAATTGCAAAACGATGCAAAAAGAGGTTGTTAGCTGCAAAACTCGAAGTTAGATATTTTCAGGTGAAATTTTAACATAAACGGACTCTATTTTAAAGTAAAATTTTCCAGAACCATCAGATGGAGAAGACCATTTTAAGGGATTAACAACTGTCATATGCGCTGCTGCAGGTGGGAGTTCAAGGAACTAATGCATGAACAATTGGAGTTACAATATATCTTTTTTCAGAATGAATATCATTGAGTGATAACAAAAAGCAAAAAATAAAAATAGATCTCAACATTTTTTTTGCTTTTTCATCTTAGGGACCACCAATGTTTACTATTGAAGTTTGTGGGGAAAATGGATATTTCTCACTTTTTCAAGATTTCAAACGGATGAATTCCATATTTCTGTTGAAAATTCTTCTAAACATAGCCATCATAGCTATCAACTCTGTGAGGTTATTTGAAATAGAATTAATAATGGAATCAACTAAATTCCTTCAAAATTCATGCAATACAGGAACAAATTCTCAATAGTAATTGAAATATTATAAATCATGAGTTCATATTTTTTCAATAGAAAGAGCATTATTATATGTGAGAATTTAGGGGAGTTCATTTCAATGGCCTGGGAAGGACCCAACATCAAATCAGATTTTGTTAGAATAAAGTTTTCCTGAATTAACAGAGCCAATCTAGTACGATTTTACAGGAATAATATAATTCTTGTTTAACTTTGTTTTGACCATTTCACAAGCCCCACAAATTTGAAAATAGCTCACTTGAAAAAGCAAACAATTGTGAGAGCCTGTTTTCAACCCTGCTATCATGCAACTTCTCTTTCATTAATAAAATCTCTTATATCATGGGTTAAATATGTTTTGAAATTTTCTTATATTTCTATGATGATTATTTGATGATTGTTGTACTCCTTTCTGATGCTAGTTAGCTGACTTAGTTAACTGACACAATTGTAAGTGATCGGTTTTTTACATAAGATAATGGCATCTTTGAACTAATTTTTACACAGGCCTTTTAGTAGCTGCTCTTTGTACAAAGGTGGTTTAAATTTACCTAAATCCTTTTCACCAAAAATATTGTTCCAAAATGACATCAGAATGTGATGAATGTGTTTTTAGCCATTTAAGAATACCTCAATAATTCATGCCTTCCCTGTTGAGCTCATATTTGAAAACAATAAAAAGCCCTGAATCTTTCCCTGATGTATGTTGTGCACATATTGATATCCATATCATATAAGGGTAGAGCGATTTCTACGAAAAGAGGTAGAAAAGAAATGGTAGAAAGAGAGGTTTCTTTGTCCCGAATGTTCTCGGAATTTGTTGTTTTACAAACCACTTTATTCATCTGTAGAGGTCTGTCCCCCCTCTCTGGATGTCGTCATATGTGGTTTGTGAAGGTATTTGGGGTGGAAATGTGATTTTGAAGCCTTTTTTAAATCAGGATACCCACACTCGATGTATAGCCTGGGAGAGCCCCTGTGAGATACCACGTCATTTCCCACAACCTACCTCCAGGGGAACCTAGGGGGGAGCATGAGGAAGAGGGGAGGGAGAGTGTGTGTGTAGGGGGGGGGGGGTCGGAGAGGGGAGGGGGAGTATGATTTTCTAATCAAACTTGAATATATAATTAGACAAGTTTCTACCACTCTACCAAATGTAAAACAAATGTAAAATATCATATGCTATCCCCTTTTTCTCCTTTATGTAACTGTATGCTTAATCAGAAATAAAAGTTTATAATGATAATAATGAGGAAGAGGGGAGGGAGATGGGGAGGCAGAGGGGGAGGGGAACGAAGATGGGGTTGGGAGAGAAAAACAGGTATGAAAGACAGTGAAGAGGGGGGAGGGAAAAGAGGGAGAGGGGGAAGTGTGGGGAGAGAGAGTGACCGTCCAAAGGACGGGTACTTTGCTAGTAAGTAACTATAAAGTAGTAAGTATTCATTAGCACCTGCCTTCAAACTTTGCACGGAATGTGTTGCTTTTAGCAATGAATTGTTTCCGTCAAAGCCAATAGGATTTTTAGAAATTGAAAGAACCTCTAATGATTGATTTTCATCCATATATCTTGCAATTGCTTTTGCACCAGCATCACCAATGGAGTTGGAATTGACATTCAAATAATTCAAACTGGTCATTGGCAATGCTTCACTCATTTCAAGAATCCCCTTGTCGTGCATATTATTCAACGCAAGATCTAAAGACTCAATAGTCTGTTTTTTTATGAGACAATCTTTTAATGTTTCCCCACATTCATCAGCAAATACGTTTCTTGAAAGATCAAGTTTTTTCAGGGTTGTGTTGTGCATCAAGCCTTTGAAGAGGCGCGTGGCGGCCACATCATCTAACAAATTATGGCCTAAGTTTAGGGATATAAGGCCTGTATTCTTGGCCAGGGCTGAAGCTAAAGCTTCTACTCCTGCTAACTTTATCTCATTCTTCCACAGTATTAATTCTTTTATTGAGGTATTGTCCCTCAGACCATTAGCAATTGCTTTATGGGTCGCATTTTCAGAAAATGTACAATTGGCAGCTGTACACATTTAGTAAATTATGTTAAATGAGGCTGCAATTTGGTCAACACTACGTAAATTCGGGTATATTTAGCATTGCACTGATTCTAGCAATCGGTTAGGTTAGGTTGAACTGTATTTTGAACTTTATTTTCGTCCGAAATCTGGATTATTTGAGAAGATTGGTGAAGTTGAATTGTACATTTTCTGAAAATCTGACCCATATAGCACCTACCGCACATATTTGATTACATTCAAGATCCACTAGAGTCAGTGAACTGTTTCTCTGAAGAGATCGTCCAATCGCACATGCCCCACTTGGGCCTAAATTAACTTCTTTCATTACCAGATCTGAAATTCTACAATTTTCCTCCTCAAGGACATTGGCAATGACATTTGCACCAGTAGACCCCATTTGTTGAAACTGAAGTCCAAAGAATATATTCCACCGTTTATCTTCAATGAATTTTCTAAATATGTGAGGTGTTTTCCAGATAGATGACATTTCCTGGCCACCAGTTTCTGCACTCTGCAATCAGGGTGAGAGACCCATTTTCCAAGTACTTGAATTCCTACTTCATCGATGGCATATTCAGACACATCCCACTCCTCATGCTCTAGAACTGTGTCTAATGAGAAATTTAGGCTGCAGCCAGTAACATCCAGAGACCGAAGATTTTCACAAGTGAGGGCCAAGACTTGTAAATGCCGAATACATGATTATCTGTAAGTAAATGGTGACTTAAATCAAGGCTCTCATAATTATGTTGTCTGTCCACTTCTAATCTCCCAACATTTGTCACCTAGATTGGAAATGTCCCTGTTTCTATCCGCCATGTTTGTGGTATAGTTTTCACTTGTACTTGTCCAGCGAAGACACCTCCCTGATAAAAATGTAAAACGTCAATTGCTTTAATCTCACCTCCAGTCCTTAGAGTATTAGATAATTTCACCCTACCAACAGAATGCCCCAGGCAACAGGCAAATGCGAAACGTACAAGAGTTATCTACCCAAGAAGTACTCGTCAAATTGACAAATACTGCCACATTAGTGGCCTTCCCAATAAATGTGATTTATATTTAAATAAATTCAAATTATTGAGTTGAAAGTTGAGATTTAAAGTTAATTAAAGTTGCGAGATGAAAGTTAAGTGAAATGTAATATAATAGGCGAAGCTTGGGCGACAACATTTTTATTTATCGTTATCGTATAAAATGACATTTCATTTGATATACATTTATAATATATAATGATTTGTTAAATAATTATTATAATTATTATAATGTCGACACTGTGTTTGATGACGACCATTATAGTAGAATGAGTTGTTATACAATTTGTACATGTAATAAATGATTTAAAGAAATTTGACTATTTGGCTGTGTTATTGTATATTAGGAAGTGGGTGGGTGGGAACAAATCTCGTTAAAATATAGGTGACTGTTCCTTGTCTAAGGTTGGAGAAGAAGGATGTAGAAGGGTTTCTGGGTAGCTAGTAACACTGCCAGTAGTCGACGGTAGGGGGCGCCACTAATGCCCAATAATCAACGATTCTAATAACATTAGTGGCCTTCCCAATAAATGTGATTTATATTTAAATAAATTCAAATGATTGAGTTGAAAGTTGAGATTTAAAGTTAATTAAAGTTGCGAGATGAAAGTTAAGTGAAATGTAATATAATAGGCGAAGCTTGGGCGACAACATTTTTATTTATCGTTATCGTATAAAATGACATTTCATTTGATATACATTTATAATATATAATGATTTGTTAAATAATTATTATAATTATTATAATGTCGCCAAACCCAAACTCGCGTAATTTATATTTATGAATTAGAGAGGAAATTTTAGAGTTATAGTATGTCGTAGTTGTGATTGTCCGTGCCCGTGTGGGCTTGCTGGAGTGCGCCATGCGAGGTATGGTTGTGGGTGACTGTCTTTTTTCATGCGAGGCATGATATTTCCTGTAGTAGTTCTGTACACATGGGAATGAGTTGTTTCCCGTCAAGTCGAGGACTTGTGTTTTTATATCTTAGTATACCGATGAGCGGTCATATTATTTTATATTTACTTTCATTGATTGTTGTTTTAATTTGGGAGCACTGTGATCCACGTGGCTTCTTTGTTTTTAGGTCGCTGGGTGGTTTCTTCTGCACTTAACATATCTATTTTTTCCTTATGCTCTCCATCAGGGCGGTTGCAACTTTTGTGGCCGACTTGTTGGTTATGTATACTTTATATGCATCTGACGTCCACGAACCGAATTTTTGTACTTCTGCTTCTGTCATGCCTAACTGGCATGCGTTGGTTGCTGCTGATCTACGTATAGAGTGTAGTGAGTACTGAGTCCCGTCCATCCCCATTCTTGTTATCGACCAGTTGAAGTGTTTTGCCAGGTCGCGTGTGGTTACGGGGTTATATGTTGCTGGGAATACGAGCAGTGGTTGGTTCTCGTATCTCGTAGGTGCTTCTTCTATGGCCTGCTTGTATATCTGAACCGGGCATGTTTCTCTGTCTGTCGCTGCAGGTAGGTATAATGTACGCCTTTGATCATATGCCTGCAGATTTTTTGCCCACTTTTGTACCACCGCGATCCCTTCTTTGTGAATGTATACGTCCTCTCTTCTTATATTTCTGGTTCGGTCGTATTCTGCAGCCGAGCTGGGTGCTACCTCTGATTGACGGAAACCTAAACCGTACATCAGTATCATCGCCAATTTGTATTGTTTTGGTGCGGGGAAGTAGCATCCTAGTTCCATTATCTGTTTTATCTGTAGTGGCTCCAGTGCTTTCCTCTGTGTCACTACGTGGGACTTTTCTCTGGTCACCGCATCTATAGCTAGTTTCATTCTGTATGATGATAATGCCTCGTTGCTAGTCCCGCGCCTTTTGTAGTATTCCCTCACTGATGATATATAATTCGCGATGGATTTTGGACTCGTCAGGAAGGTCTTTAGATATTGTACGTATGCACATGCCTGTGGTATTGTGATCTGGTCCGGGTTTATTTCATAGCGGTAAGTGTAGGCAAAGAATGCCTTTAGCGCTGTCTTCTGGTTTGCCATGGTGCCAGGTGCTCTTGCCATCATTTGTGCTTTCTCCGCCCTCTGGAGTAGCTCCCTCATCTCTGGATCTGGAATATAATTAAATATTATATTTCATACCACTTCGTTATCTTGATGGGGGTGTATTCAATTGCTGCTTCTATGTATTTGGCAGTTCTTTCTCTAGTTTGCGTATCGTATGTTACATTGAAGAAGTTAAGTGCTTGTATCAGCCACATAGCCCTCGCTCCCTCCATGTTTAGCTCCTCTCTTACTCCCTGTGTCAGTATCTTTTTTGTGTCCTTCTGTTCCACCACGATTTTTATTGTCTTTGCGATGTCTTCTTCAGACCTCAATGTATTTACTATGTGTGGGCTGGCTTCCACTACGTGATCCTTTCCTTTTTCTTTCCCTTTCTTTTGTCTGACTGTCCATTTGTTTCCTCTTGCTGCTGTTATCTCGCCTTCTGTCTCTACTATATATATGGTGCCTGACACTTCTCTCGTTGGTATTAGGCTGAGTCCATTCCATCGGTGTGAGCATGTCTCTATCCACTGTAGATCTTTTTTCATTGATTCTGTGATTGTGACTCTCTCTCCCTTGGTCTCCCTCAGCGCTTCTAAAAGTCTTCGCACAAAGACTTTTGCCGGTAGTACGCACTTGGATATATGCAGAGTCCTGCCTATAATGGACTGCAGGGTCTTGAGTGTAGTTGTTTTCTTCTTGCTGAACCTTTCTGCTTCTTCACGCAGTTCTTCTAGTTTGTTCTCTGGCATTTTCAATGTCATGTTTGCCGTGTTTACTATGACTCCCAACCATTTCACTTCCATGCTGGGCTTTTGTGTCTTATCGTGTGCTATGGGGAGCGCAAGGTCCTGGAGTATTCGCACTGCATGCTGGTAGCTTTCTTCTGCCTCTTGTAATGTACCTGCCCATCCCACGATGTCATCTAGATACATCATCGCTTTGTATCCTGCTATTTTCATTATTGCGATTATAGCATTTGCCACTCGTTGCATATGAGCACTGCTCTGCCTAGCTCCGAACGGCATCGATATGTCCAGGTAGAAAAGGTCCTTCCATTTGAAGTTCAGCAAAGGCCAGTCCCCCGGGCAAGCCCTGAAATTTTTGTACGCGCGCTGGATGTCCAGCGTGTATAGGTACATACCCGGGCCTTTTTGTAGTAGTGCGTCGACCAGCGCTTCTACTGTCGGTAGTGTGTGACTTCTTGTCGTTCCTATGATGTAGTTCTGTTTTATGAAGGCATTTATGGATCGGTCAGCGGGAAATGAAAGGTCAAGTATCACTCTTCTCTTTTCGGGTGTGGATTTCGGGCGCGACATCAGGGGGTTTATGTGGGTCCACTCTGTAAAATTCTGTGTCTTAAAAGGTCCGTAGACTGCTTCGTTGTTTATCTCCTCATTAATGTATTTTTCCACTTGTTCTGGGTATATGTTTGCAGACGTATGGTTGTCCATCTCACTAGTGTCGCTTATCGGTCCCATATAACCTAGTGGAAAACCGTAGCACACCTGGTCTAACAGTTCATGTTCTGACAACACATTCGTCAAATAACCCTGCCATGCTTTTATGTTCAGACCTGTTGGCAACATTCTCCGGGCTTGCATTAAATTAGGAAGGCCTGTCTCTCTTACTGCTTCGTATATGTCGGCTAGTTCCTCGTGCAGTACTTCCTTGTTGGCCGCCGGCCAGCTGTTCGCTCTATACTGCGCCATGTCGATGGGTCTCGGCGTGGCTTCGTCCGGTATTTTTCCCGGCCTCGTGTTGCAGATTTGTCGTATATCATTGAAATCCCATCTGTATACGTCTCTATGAAAGTATATTTGTTTTCCTGTTACACTTTCCACCTCTGTCGCGCCTGTATTTTCACAGAAATCACTTGTATCTATCGCAGTTTCTCCTCTGTACTTGTTTTTCATGGGGGCTGCCATTTTGGATTTTGCAAGACTGCCCGTGGTTGGTGTGTTTCCTATCACGCCTGTCTCGGCGTTTGTGATTGGCTGTGGGCCCGGGCGGAAGCTGTGCTGGCTTCCGGCTTTCTCAAATGAACATAAACATAAACAGTTGCACATGCCGTGGCCACAGGTTTCGTATATACACACGTCGATCACTTCCATGTCATCATTTCTATCCTGATCTTTTAAACATAGTTTGGTGTTACTCACTGCGGTCTTTTGTCTTTCTGTGTGTGCCCACGAGCTGCCGCTCGCGGGGGCGTCTAGTTTTTTGAGCTGTAGTGTGTTTGCTGGCTCGTAGGTGGGCGTGGCGCGTATTGTGCCTGGTGTTGTGTCAGGTTAGTGGGCGGTGGCGGTGGGTAGAAGAATGGCTGGTTTGATGGGCTCTGTTCCCTACTATGTGATGCTTTCGCTTTCTGACGTTTCATACATTCTGACAGCGGGTGGTTGTGCCTATTCACACTGTTCAGGGCGTAGCAAAATGAGCATATGTGGTTGAGTATCGGGTTTTCCATTGTATGCCCCTCCGGTTCCTTGCATGTCCCCTTACTGTTGTAGGTTGGGCATGGTACGCTGGAGTGCTCGATGTTTAATATGTTTCCCGGTGCCATTGCGTACCTCATGCGTGCGTACTGTATTCTCTCTTGGTCACTCCACTTACACTCACCCCTCTCCATATTATCAAACACTTGGTTTGTCCATTTCAGGACATTTCTCCATGGGCGCTCTCTGGCGTCCTGGCACATTTGATTGATATGCAGTATCATGTATGGTAAGTCCTCCTGTGGCGTCATGTTTTTATCCATCATGAGGTCTGTCATCGCTTGTATATACTCTAACATTGACATTGACTCTTTTGCTTCTAGTTTATCCCTTGGTGTCACTACCCCCTCTCTCTCCAGGTACATGTGGGGTCTGGCTATGTGGCGTTTGATACGAGGATCGTAGTTAATATTACCTTTTGCGAGGTTAGGTTGAAACATTGGATTTCCCATGTCTATGTGCCCATCCAGATACATTCTGGACATGTGGTCCGTCATGATCTCCCTTGGATGTAGGTAGTGTGGGGGTACGTGTGGTTGTCGCGGGCCTCCTTCTGCGCCAGCTCCCGGGTAATGGGGCATGTCCTCAGGCTTGTGTCCGGTGGGCTCCTCCTCGTCGTTTAGTGTGACCGGTTCTTTACCCTTTTCTGCGGCTAAAGCCGTTGCTATTGCCTGCTTTATTGTTTCTGTCATGGTATCCTTTAAAGATGTCACAGACTCCTCTATCTTCCCCATTCTCTCATTCGCCCTTTTTATATCAGCCGACATGTTTGCTTCGTCTGTTGTTTCACCGGTGGCTGTTGCGCAATCACAATGGCTGCCAGTGTCGT
The DNA here is from genome assembly GCA_942159475.1 of Sthenelais limicola. NCBI lineage: Eukaryota > Metazoa > Annelida > Polychaeta > Phyllodocida > Sigalionidae > Sthenelais > Sthenelais limicola. The sequence continues at coordinate 57,602,603 of OW804102.1, read as the reverse complement.
CTGTATGCTCGGTTGGGTTTCTGTTTGTGCCCTCCGGCGTAATAGTCTCCTTCTCCACCCGATCGCCTGACTGTTGTGGCGTATTTTCTTCAGGTATAGTTGGTACTTCTTTCTTGCAAGCTCGTGTATGTCTTGACATTCCTGTCCGTATTTTGTGTTTAGGAACAAATCTCGTTAAAATATAGGTGACTGTTCCTTGTCTAAGGTTGGAGAAGAAGGATGTAGAAGGGTTTCTGGGTAGCTAGTAACACTGCCAGTAGTCGACGGTAGGGGGCGCCACTAATGCCCAATAATCAACGATTCTAATAATATTAGTTTACACATTAATGCAGTCGCTGCATCTACCTATCTATCTTTCTATCTATCAACTACTACTGTATCTGTTTAATAACGTACCTCCATTTTCTCCAAAGGGGGCCCTCAGGAAGATCTATGGTTTCATAGAGGAGACCCACCCCCTTTTTCGGTGTCAAAATTTGATATGTTATTGAAAAGTGTACGCTTCCTGAAATAAAAACATATACATACATACATACAAAAGCCCAAGGAGAAGTAAGAAAATATTTGAGAAATGACAAGAGACGCAAGTACGCATTCAAAAGTAAAAGATATGAAAAGAAATCTAAACGTGGGAGAAGATATGGGAATGATTAGGTTGAAAAGAGAGTTGAAGTTAAAAAGATATACATTATGTGTAAACCAAAGAATTTAAGTTATTATCATTATTTGTTACTTTACTCATGTTTAGATAATTTATTTCAGGCTACACTATCAGCATCATAGTATATCAATTGTAAGAGCCCAGACGGCAGAAACAGAAAAATAAAAGAATTTGAAAAGAAATGCACACTACTGTATACTCAGCATAAATTAATACATAAGTCACAACGAAAACAACTCGTCAAGAGTGAGAGTGTTAAGAATAAAGAATGCTGATCCTTACAACAACTCCTGTTCTTCTTCAACGCCAAAGTGTAATTGCTTCCTTGGTTATGCTCACAGCAATATCTTCATTTAAAGTTGATAAATCCTTGGCTTGTAGTCGATGCAGATACTTGAAGAATTGTGTCCAATGTCATTTACACCACCTCATTTTATACTGCATATTACACGTTTACAATACATCAGGTGATTAGTGAAACTAATCCATTGTTTCGATGTGAGTCAGATCATGAAAAAATGATTCAATATTGGCAGCTCTACACATTTTGAAAATTCTACTAAGTTAAGCTGAAAAATCGGTAAAGGTATATTTAATGATTGGTTCATTCATATTCTGGTCAGTCAATTTTAACTGCGTTCAGATCTTTTTGTCTTAAGATTGGGGGGTTTTCAGAGGATTTGTCGAGGCTGCTGGTGTAATATTAGGGTCAGATTTTCAGAAAATGTACAATCGGCAGCTGTACACATTTAGTAAATTCCGCAGAATTAGGCTGCAATTTGGTCAATGCTAGGAAAATTATATATATAAATTATATAGAGTATATTCGGCATTGCATTGATTCTAGCAATCTGTTTGGTTAGGTTAAACTGTATTTTGAACTCTATTTTCGTCTGAAATTTGGGTTATTTCAGAGGATTGGTGAAGGTGAATTGTACATTTTCTGAAAATCTCACCCATTTGGTGACTTAGCTCATGCTCGAAACTTTGAAACCAGTGATAACTTGTTGCATGATAGCGGCTAGACTTGCACCAATTTAAGCCCCTGTGTCCATGCAAAGCTATATGGGTCAGATTTTCCGAAAATGCACAATGAGCAGGTCTACACATTTAGTAAATTCTGCTAAATTAGACTAAAAAATGGTCAATACTAGTTATATCTGAGTATATTTGGTATCGCATTGATTTAAAGTACCAGTTCTGTTATGTTAAACTACGTTTTGAAGCTCATTTTTGTCTTAAATATGTGTTATTTGAGAGGATTGGTGAAGGTGAATTGTACATTTTCTGGAAATCTGACCCATATATAACTGAGGGACTTAGTACTTATCTACTGAATCACTAATTGGGGTAGAAAATTATATCTGGGCTAAAGCAACAACCAAGTCCCTCAGTCTCAATCGGCACATCAGACTTGAAATTTTAATATTAACAAGAGTAGTTTTAAAACAATTATAGTTAAATGATATACATACAGACTTGCACCAGTCTATAGATTGGCAGTCGGTGTGTTAAGGAGGGAAACACCCCCTATTATTTACAACAGACAGACAAACTAGGCGCTGACATAAGCATTTATTGATTAACATATACCTAGTGGAAATTCTCGGTTTCTTGGTTCTGACATAGATTCTGTAAGGAGTGGATGACTATCTCTCCTATGCGAGGGTGCTGTAACATGTCCCGTTTGACTCACACCCTGCTCCGATAGGCATAGATAACTTCCGGTAGCATACACATGCTTGGTTTAGGGTGGGTTTGAATGTAAACATTGCAAGTTGTGTCTCCTTAAACAATGGATTCTTTGCAAGATTTAGACGTTTTTGTAGAGATGAGTGCATAATACCTTTAGGACATGTGTTTCCTACATTGATTATATTGTATTCAAGTACACTTTCATCGTATAATGTTGTTATTGAGTGAGTTAGCTGAGTTCAGATGCATGGGTCAGATGCATGTATCTGTTTTGTATGTCAACACACTACGATATATACATGCATCAGTGCAGCACTCAAACTGATTGTTATGGTTAGACTAAAATCTTTGGACTTTCCTATCTATAATGAACAGTCCCCGAAACACATTTCAACGCCAACCAACACAACTTTAATAGATGTATTATGACATACTCTACTGGCCCATGAGTCCCAGTGCAAGGGAGGCCACATATGGTGCGGGTAGCTACTGCAACCCTTGGCCGTCACTCCGGCACTTCCCCTGGTCACCCAGGCCGCCCCCATGGCGGCCGTGATGGCCGATGCTCAGTTAGCAGAGGATAGAGGATGAAAAATCTAATTAGAATAAATGCACTCAGATCGATATTTTATTTTGAGTTTTTGAACATCACATATGTGGTACAAACCCTAAAAGTAACACTCTTCAATTTTAGACAGAATATTACACAGGGGTATTAACCAATCTATCGTTAAATTGGATATTATGTATTATTGGTAGATTTTCAAACTTTAATCAAAACCTAATGTTTAGTATAGTATATTGATGATAATTCCTATTTTTTCCCTTGACAAATGAGAAATATCATTCAATTCAATAAAATGTTGTTAAAAAAAAATTAACATTTGATGTAGGGGGCCAGGGGGGGGGCTATTAGGTCCAACATTTCAGGCTACATGACATGAGCCCCTTTTCAACGAGGTTTATGATTTTTCTTTTAGAGGGTGTTATGTACTATCATTCATTATTATGAAACACCACAAATCCTGGTCTATATGCGCCGCCTTATTTGAGATTAATATTTATTTCTTGGCTGTGTCATACAGGCATAGTCCAGCTATCCAAATAATCGTTCTATTTAGAGAAATTATTCTTCAAACTAGGAATAACTATTATTATGAGAGGACCTCAGTATGCCCATCATCCATCCCTATTATTTCTGGGAATATATATATACATCCCCAATAACATAATATCTTCAATTCAATTCAATTCACAGATTCTTTTATTGATGATGTTATTTCAGTTACAGGTTGTTCGTCGTCTGGTTAAATACAGAATATTTAGCCAGTTCTTCCGGCGAATGCCTAGAATCTTGATTGGCTTAGTTACAACACAATTTGAACAGTAGAATAATGAGTTAAATGATAGTTTTACAACGATTGATAGATTAAATGATAGTACAGCAACAGCAGAAAAAGGGTGATGAGATGTAATGATGAATTAACAGGTTGTGATATCGGTTTTGAAGGACGGATATATAGACTAGTCATGGCTGTATAAGCCAACGACTGAAATATATTTACTTTTCAGTATTGAGATACATTCATTCATTTTTCAGGACTGCAAGGACAGTGTTTGCTGTAGCAAATAGTTTGTATCCTCACAGGTTAATGTAATAAAATGTTCATAAGTTCTCGTGAGCCGACTTAATTTTTAATCCAGGCGGATTCAGTCCCACTGTTGGGGGTTCACAGAAAGTTCATCACATAAGTCTGGTTTATAACGAAGTTCATGATATATACATTAAAGCTCACAAGATTCCGCAATAGATAGCATCTTACATACAGTTATATATGAATAATTTACTTTTTATATGAATCAGTCGATATTGACACTATGAAAGGTGGGTTGGACACTAAAGCAAGGTATCCTTCCTCCCATCATAGGCGAATACCGTCAGATCAGATATTAAAAAATGTGTCATTTATATTTGGTACAAATTGAATTGTTACATCCGTAATGTGTACATTAGAAAATTGTATAGATCAAGAGAATTACAGATGATCAAGAGCAGTGTATTTCAACAATCAGAATGGGTTAAGCAGTCTGTCTGTGTACTTCTTAAAGGAGAATTTGTCAGATATTATGTGAGCCTCAGAGCTGAGGGCATTCCATCTGGTCTGACATTTATATATTAAAGAGTTATTGATTTTAGTTAAGTTAGAGGTTATGACTATCATGTTCCTCCTTCCCTTAGCATGACTCCTGGTCGGCAAATCCCTGCTATCGACGTTTTCAGGATTTTGCGACATATAGAATGCCATGTCTAATAAGTGTTTATCTCGTCGCTGTTGCAGCGGCCAGATATTTAAAAGTCGATGCTCAAGGTCTACATTATCATACCTATTTTTATTGTAAATTATTCGAAGTGCTCGGTTCTGCTGGGACTGTAGTTTATTAAGAAGGGATTTTGGGGCTGAATCATATATGAAATCACAAAAATCAAAATTTGGAAGAATTGCCATTTTGTATAAATCGTGTTTGGCTTTTGATGTTAAGGAATTTCTGGCTCTGTAAAGAAGCCTAATTTTGGCGGAGACTATATTTAGAGTGTTTTGGGTGTGAGTTTTAAAGGTTAATAATTCATCCAACGTGAAGCCGAGATACTTGTAGTCTTGAACATGATCAAGGGTCTGGGAGCCTAAATTAAGGCTAAGGGAAGGGTCAGTCGATTTTCTCCTTGCAGTGTAACTAAGAGCAAACGACATTGCTTTGCATTTCGATACATTCAAGGAAAGCTTATTAACAGTGCACCACTTATAGACATTATCGAGGTCTTGCTGGAGGTTTTTATACAAAGTAGTGAGATTTTGATTGTGGTAGCACAGCACCGTATCATCAGCATAATGCTGCAGGTGAGCGTGTCTAACCACAGAATGTAAATCATTTATATAAATTGTAAATAAAATTGGCCCAAGGATAGTACCTTGGGGTACCCCAAAGGTCACTGTCCCTTCTTTCGAATTGGACCCGTTGACACAGACAAACTGCTTTCGGTTTGACAAGTAGTTTTGAAACCACAGGTGTCCCATTCCCTGTACGCCGTAGGCCGAAAGTTTTTGTAGTAGGATCCGGTGGTGAACCGTATCGAATGCTTTGCTAAAGTCCAGGAAGACTGTTTTATTTAATGATTTAGCGTTTAATTGTGTATAGATATTATGTAAAAAGTCAGTCTGAGCCTGTTGAATGGAGTGATTGGTTCTAAAGCCATATTGAGCGTCATTAAATAGTAAATTTTGTTCAAAATAGTCCGTAATTTGTGTTTGAACCACCTTCTCCAGTACCTTTGCTGGCATACTTATACAGGAAATGGGCCTGTAGTTATTACATAAAGTTCTTCCCCCTGCCTTATGAAGTGGGGTGACTTTGGCCACTTTAAAAGAAGAGGGGATCCTTCCGAACAATAGCGACAGGTTGATGATATGTGTGAATTGTGAACTCAACGACATTAAACAAGATTTCAAAATCTTCGAGGGTAGATGTTCTATCCCCGAATTTTTTGAGACGTCCATCTTAGATATTATCTGATACACTTCCTGAGACGAAACTTCAGAGAAATGAAAGGTTGGTTTTGTTGGGGTTGGAGCATCCATGTATGACAGGGGATCTGTAATATCTACTGGTAATTTATTAGCCAACTTAGGGCCGACATTGAGAAAGAAATCATTAAAAGAATCTGGAACTTCAGCGGGTTCTATCATGTGATTATCCTCCTCTAGATTTATTGGTATTGACTTTTTCGACTTATCAGGACTGATTATCGGCCTCAAAAATTCCCAATATTTCCTGGGATCTTTATCAAAAAATTCTAAGTTAGATTTTATGAATGCAGCCTTAGCAGCCTTACAGTCTCGAGTAGCCTGGTTTCTTAATTTTTTAGCTTGGGCCAACATTTCCGGATCATTTTTCTTCTTTGCTAACCTAAACAATCTGTCCCTTTCGTTCATTAATTCAACTAGTGCTCCAGACATCCATTTTGGCTTGGAACGAACCCTTCTAAATTCTTTAATGGGGCACATTCTGTCCAAATAAAGGTTTATGCTGTCTAATAGGGATTTCCAACATTCCTCTGGGTTAGAATTGTTATAATATGCTGTCCAATCCAGATTTAACAAGATTTCATTGAGAACGTTCTGATCAAGACACTTTGTGTTTCTCGCCCAGAAGGACTCAATTTTATACCTATTTCGCAGCTTTTTCCGCGCTACAAAAATGGGGAAGTGATCAGATATGTTGAGGCTAATAATGCCTGCAGTTGTGACATGCGGAGAGTTAGAATAAAAGTGGTCTATGGTGGTACTAGATTTCAGTGTAGATATGGTGGGCTGTTTTATATGTTGGGTTAATGAAAATGTGCTCAGTAAATCACTTAATTCTACTGATACACTCGACTTAGATGATGCTATCGTTTTGAAATCCAGATTAAAGTCTCCCATTAGATAAAGCTCATGTGTTGAGTCAATTCTTGATAGGATATTAAGAAGGGAGTCAATAAATGACTGGGCATTGCCACTAGGCGGCCTGTATAAGTTCACTAGGGTGCACTTTTTAGTAAAACCTTTCTTAATTGTAATAATTTGTGATTCGATATTATTTGTTGAGATATTCAGTTTTCTGTATATTTCCGGGTCTACCACCAGGTCATCTTTCAAATACATGCAGAGACTACCACCTCTTCTTCTAACTTTTCTATCGAGACGGTGCAGAGTAAAGCCTTGAAGCTGAATCATACCATCATGGATAGAATTGTTTAACCACGTCTCACAGAAACAAAGCACATCAATCTTGGTATCATGTGTTAATAATTCGATTTGATCGTGATGTTTATATAAACTTCTGATATTCCATGATACCATTTTAATACCTTTGATGGAGTTCAGATCGGCAAAAGATTGCAGCGAAGAGCTGCCAACGCCACTCTCCATAAGTATTGACCTATGGGGGTGGGCATTCTGCATGGTGCAAGGGTTAACAACGGCACCAATCACCAAAAATTGAAAGTTTTAGCAACTAGAAAGATGTAGTTGAAATTGAAATTGAATTCAAGTTTGAGTTTGAGTTTGAGCTCGAGCTCCTCATTAATAGTAATACAAACATACCCTTGAATGATCAAGCAATCGATTTGTACTAAGTTATTCGACTTCTGTACCCTCCCTTTACCTACCTATTACCCACTCACAGTCAAATATAGCACAACTAGAACCTCCCATGATATGTTGTCATATAGATCAAACAATTCATGATGGAAAACAGCAAAAAGAATCCAGATTTCATTGTCATTTCGGCCGCACATTAAGGCTTTCCACTGTGCGTGGAGCCTCAGTGGTTGAGCCGGAAGTCAAGGATACCCATCGGAGTAGTGGTAGCCTCTGACAGGTCATCACACACATGAGTCAGTGCACGCACTGTGGGAGCTGGCCATCCACCCCTTATAATCTATGGTTCTGATAAGCTATGAAAGTACTTTAATTAAACATTGAATATGTCCTAAAGTGTTTCAATGTATCAACCTGTTGAATTGTTTGATCGGTTGAATACATTAAAAGTTTTATATTATAATATATGACATAATAACACATATATATAGTAAGTGAACATTTCTGCTCAGTAGATATTCTCTTCATATACTCCATTCACATACTCCATTTGCTAAATTTGAATCTCATATCCTATAATACACTTATGGAGCAAGCTGGACTGCAAACATGTCATTTCTAATGAAATATAAAAAATTAGGTGAAGTAATGTAACTTATATTTCAAATTTTTAGAAACTTACCATATGAAAATGTAATTCAAATTGTTATAGATTTTACTTGACTGTGGCAGAATATAGTGAGTATTTATGATGATTAAACCAGCTATATTTAATTGGTTATCTAATCCCGTATTGCTCATACAAACCCACGGTGATGATGTTTGTTGCATTAATATTGTTACTGAATACATTCGTGGGTCAGATTTTCAGAAACTGTACAATTGGCAGCTGTACATATTTAGTACATTCTGCTAAATTAGACGGCAATTTGCTCAATACTTGGTAAGTCCGAGTATATTTCGCATTGCATTGTTTCTAGCAATCTGTTTGGTTAGGTTGAACTGCATTTTGAACTTTATTTTTGTCTGAAATGTGGGTTATTTGACAAGATTGGCGAAATTGAATTGTACATTTTCTGAAAATCTGACCCACATGTAGATAGGTGAGACATAAAAGCAACTGGGTTCAGCAGTACAGAACAGTAGTGCCCTCTGGTGTTATTCAGCGGAAATAACACCAGCACCAATGTATAAAATACAATGACATCTAGTGTATTAAATATCACTACAATAGGGTGAAATCGCTAGAAAATGTACAATAATATTCGCCTTCACCAATCCTCTCAAATAACCCAAATTTAAGACAAAAACAAGTTCAAAATACAGTTCAACATAACCTAACAGAAAATTTGAATCCAGGCAATACTAAATATACTATGATATACTAAGTTTTCCGAAAATCTGACCCAATAATCATAAATATATATGCCCTACCCTAATAATAATCATGAGCATGAACCAGTGCCCTACTCTAGTGCAACGTATACATTCAAGATTTTCCTATATAACCATGTATTATTGTCCCCCTCAAAGTTACATATTTTAAAGCGAGAACAAATAGGAAGACATGACTGTATAGCATTGCTGTAGGATTAAATATATAGTATATATTATCTGCATAATGTGTCTATATATTATCTGTAGTGATACCTCAATCGGTGGCGGGGGTTGCTTAAGCGGTGAATACATAGTCAAGATTTGGGGTCCGATTTGGCATCCACGATCCGTTGTACGATTTGGAATTGTCCATTTGAGATCGTACATCAGATCGTGGGTCCCAAATCGTGCCAAATGGCCTACACATGCACGATTTAGCGCCGATTCAGGGCCGATTTGGATGTACGATTCATTGTAGGTGGAAAAAATGGTCCTCTGCGATTTCAAATCAAATCGCCGCTGCTTCTACGATTAATCGTCCATGTGTAGAGAGTGCTGCGATTTATCGTAGACCTTTATAATAAGGTCTACGATAAATCGTAGGTGCTTCTACGATTTTCGGATTTATTCGAAAATCGTGGGTCTATCTGCAATCTGGCAATATAAAAGAAATGAATTATTTATAATTTTATTTTGGAATGCTATAACTTCACTAATTTTTGGAGTATCAACACAATTTTTTCACTTTTATAATGCAGAATTTCCCTTCTACACATGTCGACATTCGGTCTCATTCCTCTTATATTCTATTTTATTTTATTCAACAATTAAAAAGAGAAAAAAAAACACCAGAAAATAGGTGATGTGTCACAGGAAAATGAGTAACGTTATATTTTATTTTTTTTTGCAGTTTTTTACTTTCTAGTTTGCTTCTAGGGTCGTTTTTTAAAACAATTTTCTCAACTCTATATTTCAGAATCTCAGATCAAATCTTGACTGCCAACCCACCCATGATTTCACTTTTTACCCACAATTTCACTTTTTTCTCCATATCGTGCATGTGTAGGTCCAAAAATAGGCACGATTTCAGGCAAATAAGTACCCACGATTAATCGTAGATCCTGAAATCGTGTCTGATTCCCAAATCGTGACTGTGTGTTCACCGCTTTAGCAGCCAACCACCAAGCTTACTCACTCTGGTTCGTGGCTATGAAGCTAATGGCCGCGTATTTATTGGGGGAAAAAAGCTCTAGTAGTCTGAAACGTTTTCCCCCTATTATAAACCAAGGTTCGTTCATTCGTTCATTTTACTCACCTTATTCTGATGCTGAAGCGTTGTTCTACCTGCTCTAGACTGCACTTATGGGTCAGATTGTTAGAAAATGTACAATTCAACTTAGCCAATCTTCTCAAATAACCCAAATTTTAGACGAAAATAAAGTTCAAAATATAGTTCAACCTAACCAAACAGATTACTAGAATCAATGCGATGCCAAATATACTCGAATTTACCTAGTATTGACCAAATTGCAGCCTAATTTAGCAAAATTTATTAAATGTGGAGAGCTGCCATTTTCTGAAAATCTGACCCATAATATTATATCCTTTCGGTCGGTCCTGCCTTGGTGCAATGGCGTCCGTCCTGGCTGGAGTAGATAGATACGATGTCAAGTACACCACCTTGGTCGAGGAGGCTTATACTGGCATAAATATATAGATTGAAACTTTATTGTCACTTTGATACACGGGTCAGATTTTCAGAAAATGTACAATTCAACATTTCAAATCTTCTCAAATAAGCCAAATTTCAGACTTAAATAAAGTTCAAAATACAGTTCAACCTTACCAGACAGATTGCTAGAATCAATGCAATGCTGAATATACTCAAATTTACCTAGTATTGACCGAATTGCAGCCTAATGTAGGAGAATTTACTAAATGTGTACACCTGCCAATTGTACATTTTCTGAAAATCTGACCCATACATAAGGTCTATATGAAATTAGGACTCTCACCTCTGTCCGACGGGACCTTCTAAATCTAGTAAATAGTAAATAGTTTTAATACAATCAATAGAATAAGATAATAGAATGAAATACATTTATAATTTCCACCAACATGGTGGGGCTAGTTAGCCTTGCAGTACTGTCAATTAAGGGTTGGCGTAAGGCTTACATGCATACAAAAGTATAAGTATTTACTGTTGAATTACATTACTTATATTATTATATTATAATATATATCACTAATATAATTATTATTATCTAGGAGGAAGGAGGTGATTCAGGGAGTCTGTTCTCTCTATTCCCTCAGCATATAATCTCGTAGGAATGGCCTAAACTCTCTAAGGTCATACATAAATAGGTTACTAGGGTATGAAGACTTTACTCCCAGTAGAAGTAGATCCTGTAAAAGTATGTCAGACACTTCGGGGACGGGTAGCCAACTGGTAAACTCTTTCTCCTCTATCAAATAAGGTGAGTGAGTTTGGTTGCTTTACGCCCTTATCAACACATTTAAGATGGTTATAACAAGGGCGGGAGAGCTGACAGGGAGGCAGTTTATGATCTTACCCAGGAAATAAGAGATAAAGAAGAAGGGAGAGAGAGAAAGAGAAAAAGAGAGAGAAAGGCACTTTATGGTCATACCTAGGACCGTATCAAATAAGGAAGTTATATTATCTGTGTAAACCTTTGAGTTGTGCAATATCAAAAAGAGTCCCATCAGGGGCGGATCCAGGATTTCTTGAAGGGGGGGGTTCAGGTCTTAGAAAAGGGCACATGTTGGGGAGACTGTGAGCGCCGAAGGCGCGAAGCGCTCAGAGGAAGGTCCAGGAGGGTTCTCCCAGGAAAATATACACCTCCTGGTGCATTTTGAGTGGATAAATATGATTTGTATTTTAATTTTATAATTTGTATTTTAACAATATTTGCTGTTCATTATATTACAGATGATGCAGAAAAAAATAATAGAGTAGTAGTCTCAATACCTGATGATCAATACTTACAATGGTTTGGGGGTTATTTTCTGATATTAAAAGTAATTCTCTTTCCAATTCATCCCCCTCTTTCAGTAAACGGCTGATTATTTTAGTCTTTCTCCTCATAGTTTTTTGACATAATTTTTTACAAAATCGATATCTACAATTCAGGCCAGAAACAGGTGGAATTTGCCTGAGGGCTTTGTAAAATAGCTTCAAATGGGATATACTAATGTCACCATAATGACAAGAACTATAATACATTAGTTGGACAAAATTCATGGGATTGAAATGACTAATGATATTTTTGTAAAATTAGAAACAAATTCCCAACAATGAAAGCAACATATCAAGATTAAACGCCAGTTGAAAAATCAATTTGGGTCACCCTATTCAACCTGACAATTCATCAAAATTCGGGCAAAATTCAAACTATTAAATACAAATCACACAAATAATTGAGAGGAAAATGAGTCATAAGTTGCAAAAAATGGATTTTGAGATATCATCATATTTGAGAAAGGAGAACAAGGTGATTCCAATGATACTAAACACTGGGACACATAATAAGTATTTCTTAATATATTAAGTACTTCTATGTTTTAATTTTTATATTTTTATTTTTGAAAAAGTTTTGCAATGTTTCTGGATGGGCAACTACCAGTAAAGTAACTAAATATACTCTATACAAAGGCCTTCAAAATTCAGGGATCTATTTAATACAATGTCCTGAAATTTGTGACACAAATTTATATGGCTACAAGTGCTAGACCCTCTAACAATGAGAATATTTCAATAAAGGGATCTTGTGAAAAAAACACTTTGAAAAATATCAATTTTGCGACCTATGACTCATTTTCCTGAAACACATCACAATTGATCTATTTCGAAATAAAAACAATATGGGTCACACTCTAATCACCATTAGAATTCAATATCTTGTATCCACTTAAAAACATTATCTCAACTATTCATGTATGTCAAAATGGCCAGATTTCAATACCAGTAAGGGCATCACATCACAAACATAAGGTGAAAATAATAATCTTCAGAATTGAATAGCCTTATTAGACTTTATATGCCCCTATGTACACCATTCACTATCCCATAAAGAGTTGAAAGGATTACTTCAATAATTTACACATGACAAAAGGGTCAGTTCCTATAGCCTGCACAAAGGGCTATACTCACATCACATGAAAGAAAGCAATAATTGTTAGATAAATTATAGCCTCATTTCCCCTTTTACTTTTTCAAACAATTAATAGATTCCAGTCAGAAAACCAGTTTACTTTTTCAAACAATTAATAGATTCCAGTCAGAAAACCAGTTGAAAAAGTATCATTTGTCATAATGAGGCCCTTTTTAACCAATTTAAACCGAAGGTTGCACAAATTTTTTAATCATCTTAAAAGTGAAATTTCAACAAGTTTTAAGATATAGGGTGGGTCGAAAACTACCGCTTTAGGCAAATATGGGGGCAAATAGGTAAGTTACACAGTCAATGGTCACATGGTCACATTGTCACAAAAGGCTAATTTTGAGACAAATTCATCGTTTTGGGACAGGAAAAAGGCCATTTGTGGCAGAAAAAAGACAATTTGGGGTGGGAAAAAATGGCACTTTGGGGGGGAAAAAATGGCAATTTGGGGTGGGAGAAAAGGCAATTTGGGGTGGGAAAAAAGGGCACTTTGGGGCTGGAAAAAGGGCATTTTGAGGCTGGAAAAAGGGTACTTTTGGGCTGGAAAAAGGGCACTTTGGGGCTAGAAAAAGGGCACTATTGGGTAGGGCAAAAAGGGCATCATGGGGCCCAAGGGGGGGGTTCGAACCCCCCGAACCCCCCCCCTGGATCCGCCCCTGCCCATGCCGTTAAAATCGATTTTAGAGTTAGCTAATGGATGGGTAAGCAGCAGGAAAGAGCTTTCCAATGATGTATAGAGCTTAATTTTAGGCCTATCGGGTATATTTATATGTTTGCAGTGAGTATTTAAGGGACACGGTTACTGGAGGAGCTGGTCAAAGTTGTGGGACTTTTCTTCGACACACCGTCCTTGGTTACGGGCATTTGTTATCTACCGATTTCTAAGAAATTTGGAACACACTTTAGTATCTACCAGAGCCATTGCATATACAAAATTCAGTTGGGTAACTTATTAACTTATCATTTTATCGCGTGGTGAAAATAGGGTAAAATTTGGGCAAAATAAGTTTCAAGGCGACTTTTGTGGGATTTATGTCGGGCGTATTGTCATGCAAAATGACCAGTTCATATGATCTGATTATTCTCAGATTTAGGACAGGTATTATTGACTACTAGGGCCCCAATATATCAAAAAAGCAGTGCATTTAATTTAAAAATTGTTATTTTATTACCCTGATAACATGAGCATAATATTTTGTACAAAATTCTTCGGTGCAGTGTTCAAAATTATATATACATGATAAATTTTATATACATGATATACCTTTTTAATTCATTCTATCAAAACAAAATGTACAAAAGTAATAACCAGTCATAATCAGTAATAAAATCAGTAATAAAAAGCAGTCAGCCCCTACCCTTTCCCTTACCTCTACCCCTTCCTGGCCGACGTTGCTGCACATTTCCCCTGCCCCTCTGTCTACCTCTCTTTGCTGGAGGAGCTGCAACTTCCCCATCAGAAGAAGATTCTGAGGATTCCCTTGCCCTTCCCCTAACTGTTCCTCTACCTGTACCCCTACCTCTCCCCCTGCTTGAGGGTTCACTACAACCTCCTCCTCCTCCTCAGAAGATGATTCGTCACCACCTGATTGTAATGATTCATCTGAAGAAGATTCCCTGTCCCTTCCCCTTCCTCTACCCCTTCCCCTCCCTCTACCTCTTACTGGGGTGACTGTGGGAGCCTGTACAATGTAGCCATCCCCCCCTGGCCCTTCTTTGGGTACAGTTGGTTTGGGACACATAATGTCTTTAAAAAGATACCACTGTCTGTATGCAGACAGTCCAGGAGAAGGTACAATGTGTGGGTTGTCCTGAGGGACATCACCCACAGCAACAGTAAGCATTTTAAATGTACCACTATTTTCAGAGCCTATAAATTGCCTGAAAGAAATAATACCAGGTTTGTGACTAGAAAATTCAAAATGATAATACCTTTTGATACCTGGAAAAGATTTGAAGAAAGGTGACAGGAATGCCTGCCAGTCGTACAATGGAACAAAAACAGTTGCTGAAGAGAAGAAACGTCCCAACGAAACTGTTTTTTCAAGAGACCAAAGCACCAGTCGGAGGCAAACTTAGTGTGCCCAGTAATCAAAAAGTTAAGTGTAATAGACCTGTGCCTTCCAGTAAGGACACGCCACATCAAATAGGCCAAAACATACCTGTTATTGTTTTGGCCACTACAATTATCACAGTTAAGATCTAAATCTTTCTTCCCCAGACCATAGTTTTCAAAGTAATGATTCAGATAAGAAATAACTGCATTTGATCCCTTACTGGTGCAATGGCTCTCATCAATAAGGTAATTAACTTTTCATGCCTTCCTTGCAAATACCGATAAAATTTGGGATAAAATACCAATAAAATTTGGGATAAAATACCTTCCTCGGGGTCAGAAAATAAAGGGGACCTGGTTGCATCAGAAAGGAAGGCACTTGAATGTCACATGAGCAAGGGGCATGTTTGCCAAGGGGGGGTTCGCCATTGTCTCTGTATGCTGTTTTGGCCACTACAATTATCACAGTTAAGATCTAAATCTTTCTTCCCCAGACCATAGTTTTCAAAGTAATGATTCAGATAAGAAATAACTGCATTTGATCCCTTACTGGTGCAATGGCTCTCATCAATAAGGTAATTAACTTTTCATGGCTTCCATGCAAATACCGATAAAATTTGGGATAAAATACCAATAAAATTTGGGATGAAATACCTTCCTCGGGGTCAGAAAATAAAGGGGACCTGGTTGCATCGGAAAGGAAGGCACTTGAATGTCACATGAGCAAGGGGCATGTTTGCCAAGGGGGGGTTCGCCATTGTCTCTGTATGCTTCTTTTGCATCAGCACAATATTTCTGATAAAGAGTTCGCTTGTCTGCTACAGTGTCTAAATGTTTCTGCTGTTTCTTTAACTTGGCAGCTTTCAAACTTCAGGTAAATTACTACTACAGGAAATGTCTCTGTTATTACACTGGCACTCCCAGCAGAGGTCTGTCATGGGATGCCCTGTGACTATTTTAGGAAGATATTTGCGCCATAAATAACCAAAAGTGGAGTAGGCCACAGCCCTATTGTCATTCTCTTGCATAGCTTGTGTGTAAAGATGATGAACTTCAGCTTTTGTAGAACGGCAGGGGAGAATGAGGATGTCGTCTCTATGGTGAGAAGCTACTCTACCTGGCAAGCCAAGAGCATGTATTTCGGCATAAGATGTGATGAAGTTTATTGTGTTCTTCAGGTCATCTATTGGCAATGACCTGACAGCACGGTGACCACCACCATGTCGTTGACGAGTGACCCAACCATCCTCGTTGAAGGATTTTAGCAAAACTGTCAGCAAGTTTTGGCTAATCCTAGAAGGGAAGAGAGAGAAGAGAAAATAGATAAATTAATTATACTTTAATCGTTTGCAAAGGAAGAAATTAAACATAATGCAGGATTGTAAATGAGTATACAAAATAATGATTCTTAGCAAATTATCATGTTATTATGAATAGCTATGTAATGTTCAGTATTAATGGGCACAACAAGATTCATGAAAATACTCACTTGTAAAGGAATTTAAAGGTAGCTTTGCAAATAGGCATCCTGTAGTGGCTCTTTGGGTGTTTTCTCTCTCCCTTCCATTGGCGCCCCTTCTTTGTTGGACTGCATCGATCACTGTTGTCAGTAACAGTATTGAAAACGCCAAAAAGGGCCATGTCAAGCTCATCTGAAACAACAGTATAACAAAAATATAAAAATGATTTTGTGACCCACCAAAATATCAACAACACAAATCTTAAATCCTACTGGAACAGCAAGATTCCCTACAGTTATCCTACGTAATTAGTAATTAGTTATCTGTGTCCTAATAATTGAACAAACTACAGCTTAACATACTGAATGAGTATTATACATGCATGTATGGGCAAAGAGGCAATAGAGAAAAACATTATTCAAAATTACCTCAGTGGATTTGATCATGTTCTGGCCGATGAGCGATGCGCTGTTCCACAGTGAACTGGTCTATGCAGGGCCCGTTGTTAAACAAATGGCAGTTACAACTGAAATGGACAAAATCCTAGATTTCAATTTGCCCAAATGTGACTTGTCGACACAAATAATGCATTTTTAACCCTACATTCCACATGAGACAAGTAAGGAATCTCAGACATCCCAAGTAAATAGGTACTCCCCCGATCTCGATGCTTCAGAGTCCCCATGCATGAACCACACCATGTGAGGTAAAACCTCTCCCGATCAAATTTAGAACATTTGAATATACCCACAAAATATCTCTCACACATTATAGCATTGGATCATAGATTTGATTGATTTCCAGGGATGTACATAGCATTGTTTTCAGATCGCCTCCCCCAGCGCATCAACACACAAGATAGAAGAAATGGCCGTAGAGCACCGACACTTACTTAATCTGTAGCACTTCTCCCGTTCCTTGTCCAGGACTGCCTGCATGTGGTCAATAATAAGATTAGGTTCTGATTTTCCTCAGCTTGTTCCTCATTTGTGTCCTGAGTTTCAGGCTGATCTGGGACGTCTGGTTCTCCATCCGAGTCAGAGTCCAATGTCTCTTCTTCCTCGTTGAACACAAAATATTCCTTGATGAGGTTACGCCATTTGGAGTTGTCAACAACACCTCTCAAATTGGCTCAAGCAATGCCATTAATAGCTTCTGCGATGGTGGCCTCAGCTTCCATGTTTAAATTTTAAACCTTTGGTCCATTTTGTTGGAGAGTAAAACACGTCTTGAATCAAGGAAAAACTGGTCGCTTCGATTCAAAGCCAACACCACGCTAGAAGCTGGTGTAAGCCGGAAGTTGATCTTTCTGAGCGGCTGGACCATTCACAGCACTGTATCCACTACACGTGGGCTCCCTAGCAACGATTGTTTATGCCAAATGCACTTGGATAGAGCTTTGTGATTGGTTAACTTACGTGAGCATTCAAAAGGGAAGACTGCCATCGGATAGAGGAGATTATAATTAGGAGGCTTTCTGAGGATTCCAAATGTGCTGCGGTACCCTATGCTCAAATGTCCATGGCGTATGAGTGAATTTAGTGAAAAATAGCCTCTGGCTCCTTTAAACCCATCCAACCATGTTATGAAAATGTTTACCGGCCATTATGAAGCGGAAATTATTGTTTTTTTTACAAAATACTTTCCAGTCTCACAAAAAACAAAAGATTTCAACCAAAAAAGTCCTATACCACCTTTGGAGCCCTATACCTCAAAATGAAAGTTGCCGACATGGGACTCTTTTTGATAAAGCGTAACACATTTATGCTCATGTAATTATATATTCTTTTGTTTCATCTACCACAGACACCTTACCGGCCCGGGCCTACCATAATAACAAAACATGTCAGCAGCTTGTGATGCCATCCTAGATGGTGTAACCTCCATCCCGGTGGAAGGCACACCAGGAACCATGATTGTCCATGGCAACAATAGTGATGTCATCATGACAGACAAGAATGGTGATGTTATGCTGGCAGCAGGAGTGAGTGGGAGCGGCCGGGTGGTGGTGTTCACGCATGATTCCTACACCCACCTCTTCCTCAGCCCCCCAAACTCCAACCACCAACTAGTGAAGAACATCAAGAACTGGGTGACATATGGCACATATGTCAGTGATGCTGAAATAGAGAATGTGGACGGGTAAGTGTGATAATTTTTTACTATAATATGATATAAAAGGCCACATGCAGGACGGTAATCCATGCGTTGATGGGTTACTTAAAGGCAAACGCTACTATCTAGTGGAAAATGAAAATAAATGTCATTTTTCTGAAACTTTGGTATTTGATTCTTGAAGTGTTTCTGGTCATAAAGATGGAAAAAAATCAATGGGTCGCCGTACTCATTTTTGAATTACAGGGCTTCAAAATTTTGTATCTCAAAAGAACCAATGAGAACCAAAATGGGGACTCATTTTGCAGTACCTCAAATTCATAGTTCATATTTGCTATTTATATTCACTCAATTTAAGTAAAGTTTACAGATTTGGAGAGAGTATTATTTGGCCAATAATTCTATGCCTCTTTTTTATAGAGTGTATTGATATTTTTATTCTGAAAACAACAAATACCTGATGCGAATTTTAAATTAAAAACTCAAAAAAAACCCATAATTTTTCACTTCTTTTATAAAAACAATTTTATTTTTCTCCTCATCGAAAATAAATGTCATTTTTCTGATATTTTAGTATATGATTCTTGAAGTCTGTGTGTTCATAAAACTAAAAAAAAAATAATGGGTCGCCGTGCTACTTTCTGAATTATAGGGCTTTGAAACATGGCTGACAACCCAAAAATCTGCTGCTTTTAATGTGTTCTATATTTCCTAAACATGTCTATTTCAGACACCTACAATTATTTTTTGAATGCGATGACATACACTTTTTTCCCTATATATATTTAGTATACTACCTGCACTATATGTGTAGAAAATTTTGGTATATTAGGAGTTTCCGTTTTTGTTTTATTCCTTAAACCGTGAATGAAAAATGCAGCATTTCCAGATAGTCTTGTATACTAAATGGGTACAACTGAGAGTACCTACAGCTACTTCTGTTTCCCAAACATGTCTATTTCAGACAGCTACAATTATTTTTTCAACGCGATGACATATATTTTTTTTCCTTTTGATATGTAGTATGTAACCTGTACTATATGTGTAGAAAATTTTGGAACAGTAGGAGTAGCCATTAATGGTTTATTTTGTACTATAAAACGTGAAAAAATGGACCGTTTCTCCATAGACTGCAATGCTAAAGGCATAGTGCGTAAAATACCCGTATATTTGGTATATGGAAAAGGGGGGCGTGGCAGTGAATAGTAGCGTTTGCCTTTAAGGGAACCCATGCCTATATACTGCACAGTCATGCAGAGGCCATGTGAACTGACTGGATGTAAACAAAGCCAAAGCGTGCGTGGGAGGGACTGGAGGGGGGGGGCTGGGGCTAGGCATCTGACCTTGCTACTTCACCATTTCCCTTATTATATTATTATGTAGTTTGAGTCAGGGCATCATTGCACTTTTTCTATATATCTTGCTACTATCGTTATAGTACTTGAGTCTATGGAAGGGGGAAAGGTTGGGGGTGGGTGTAGAGGGGGCAGGGGGCAGGCATCAGCTATAGGCCTGTGCACTGTAGGGTTAAGGACACTTCATAACTATCCACTGGGGGAGGGGGCATGCAGGGGTCAATTTTCAGGGGGCCCATCTTTTCTTGCACTGATTCTGAAGGGGGGGGGGAGAAATAAGAAAATTAAGTGCCGTCATATCATGTATTGTTTATTTTTATTTTTATCATGTATTGTTAATTTTACGTTACTCGTAACAGGACCCAAAACTTGCAAGTCAAGAGAGAAGGGCTCTGAAAACCTCACCTCGGTTTGACAAGTGATGTTTTTGGATGGGTACATATGAAAGCCAGCAATTTTCTTATTATTTCTCGAAAGTATCCCCCTTAAGCTATAATATACTAAAGTAATTAGCAGCAATCAATACAACATAGCATTTAGAAAGGATGATTTGTAGCGTTTTCAGTACAAGTCAATGGCAATAACATGACCGTAACCTGCACGGGATTTTGCGGGATTGTGCAGGATCTGTAACCTCTGGGGGGCGAAAAACCAGCAACTTAAGGGCCCTCAAGTGGCAGTTATAAGTGTTGAAGAGGACTTTATTTCATTTACTTTATTTTTCCTGATAATATTGGATCACATAAGCTTTCCCATGCATGCATCAAGGAAGAGAGGGCTTTCTCACAAACATATATCTATTCAACTTGTTCTTCCAAATTCGGTAACGGCCAGAAGAGATGATACCTTTGCTGTATCATAGGCATGTAGACCTATTTGTCTTTCTCCCCTAATCGAAGCCTCTGTAACTTCTTGGACAAATAAACAACATCTTATGTTATCTTATCTTAACATTTCATGTTTCCCTTGGTCGTTGCCATGTGGATTAAAATCCTGCAACGAAATCCGCAACAGCTAGAAGGTTTAAGAGATATGTTTAGTTATAATATATACCCGATTTTACAGCTTTTACTGGCTCTCCTGATCTTAGTTTTATTTAATGCTTATCCCCAGTCCGAACCTGGGTTGTGTTGGAAGAACACTACAGTAGCATAATTGATTTTATTCAACCCTTGCTGCGTTGTCCCTATACCTTTAGCATTGTACACTGCATGTACCTGAGGTTGCGATGTATGATGTGTCGTACACCACACCTCCTGTGTACGGAAATTAGAAGTAGTCCCTTGCTTCATCCATTAAATGGCAAAAAATATAGATTAATGCACAAGCAGATGTCAAAATGACAAAGATAGCGCAAATTTCGAACTTTTGTCAAGTTTTAACCTAGTACTGGTACAGCATGGCCATTACGCCAGTAACAATGATGCATGTGCATTCCGTGACGGCCGTCATTGATGCATTATCTGAGGGAACGAGGTAAACAAAACTATGAATAATAATAATAATAGATTTTTATTTCCAAAAGACATCAAGGAACTACGTTTTGTGCGAGTGGGATTCTGAAGGAATAAGATTAGAATCAGTTAGACAACATATTTCTTGAATATTGATAGTTTAATATGTTTTTTTACAAGAATTTCCATATTTTTACTTTGTGAAAGGGTGGAATAAATCCAGAATCCACCTTGGGTGGAGGTGGCAAGGAGTGTAAACCCCTTGGTGCAGAAGGATCCCTTGGGTGCTATGCGCCCTCGGGGACCTTCCTGCACCTTGGGGTGTATCCTCCTTGCCACCTCCACCTGAGGTGGATTCCTTCTATGTATTGAAATAGCTTGTGTACAGCTGTTAGCAATTACGTAACCGTGAGACACACCTGGACATGGATTGACATGTCTAAGCATACATGTATCAGCCTTCCTGTTGACATAAAGGTGCTGATGCCATATATTAGACATGAACATATTAGTAATGATTTTCATAAATGATATTCATATTAGTTATAAAATGTTACATAATATTGTGTCATCTGAATTCATGTTAAGATGGGGAATAAGTGGTATGACAATTCTTTGCAGCTACAACAACTTTGATGACATTCCATCCACCTGCAAGATCCTGGTGTGGGTCGGCATGCAGGAGAAAACTGACATTTTCTATGAGAAGATGCAGGTGTGGATCAACAACGGGGGTGGAGTTGTATGTGGAGCCATACCATGGGGCTACCTGCAGCTCTATCCAGGCAAGACCCTGGAGGATTTACCACTGAACAACATCCTCAACAGCATAGGCATCAGGCATATCATATTTTTATTTTAATTTTCATGATTGAAAGCATGTATAATAATCTGTTAACTAACTTGTTGGTTTCAGGTGCTTAGAATATTGCACTCATTACTATACAACTTGTGCAATACTCACGCTCCTTCAACCAAGTAATTAGTTAACTTATATGTACACTGGGTTTTCGGAACTTGGCTAAGCTTTCCATCACCTTTGTCATCATCCTTCTTTTCTTTTCTTCCCAGTTCTTTTAGATACCCTGTGCTCAGGGTAGACGGAGGATTACATGAGTTTGTGTTAGTTAGGTTTGGATTGATTTCAGTAGTAAAACACATTTCTGCATTGTTGTGCCCTAAAGTCTGGACCCGATAATCTGGTGGAGATGAGCATGATACTCTCTATATAAATAAATAAAATGATGCAATGCTAAGGACAGTATTTTTTTCTGCTGAGCTGAACAACCAACATTGATGCTCTCTGAATTGTTCATTTAATTTAGTGACTGATTATTCTCCACGTTCATATTAGTCCTTTACTATCCTCCAACAGCGAGCTCCCTTGTTTCTGCCTTCCTCAGTTTGATTAGGAGAATCTCACCCTCCCTTGGAATGATGCCTTATAGTAGCTCAGTATCTCAGCTGCTATTCGTGGCTAAAGTTAATCTATATCTTATATCATTATGAAGAGGGTGGAGACAAGTTAACTGAAAACATCTTGCGATAATTTTTGTTTATTGAATGTGACCTGACATGTTTCGCTTTAGTTTGGCTTAATCAGGTGTAACAACATTGTGAAATCTTAGACCTTACATTTAAAAATTAGCAAATCTGTACAACATACAGAGTTAGAAGTATTTACATTAGTTTGGTATTTGACAAGTAGAGTTGGCAGTCAGGTTCCTTGTTGACTGGTTTAGTTCAGTACAAAATTCTAAAACTCTTAGTCAGGTTGTTAATTACAGATATATATGGATTAAAAAAGATTTTACCTTATATTCTTTATTAGTTTAGAGTCATGAATGACAATTCCCCTTGCAATTAGACAGGGAACTTGATCCTACAACTTGTATGACTAATTTATGTAGTTAGAAAACTTGTTCAATTCATTTTAGGTACACTGACCTGTACATGAATAGTTCAGGTTCCATCTATGTGTCAGACAACCTGGCAGAGCACGCTAGTGTACAGGATGCAGTGAAAGCAAGCCGTGAAGACATCAACAACCTGGTCAAGTATGGCAAGAACATAGAAGGTGCCATCACTTACCTCTCTGATGATGAACTGGATGCTCTTCTACCTGACATCACACAGATGATAGAGCAGCACAAGGACACCATCCACTGCATACCAACCAAGTCCAGGCCAGTAACAACTAATGCTGGGAAGAGACTTGCCAGCCTCATCAATCGCATCTTTGTAAGGACTGGGTACTACCAACGAGAAAAGGTTGCTGAGGGAATTAATGAATTCCCTGGGGACTTCTCAACACCACCACAGACTACATCAGGGTCAGCTAGTGTATCTTCCAGAGGGTATCCATCACGCAGCTTCCCTCTTGGATACTACCTGCCAGCTGGGGAAGAACTAACCGTCACATGGTCATCCATTCCCAGCCAGAAATGGAGCATTCTGATTGGCTGTCACAGAGATGAGCTTTACAATGTGGATGAGGAGTTCAGAAGATGGCCCAAGATCCAGATCAGCAAGAAACTGGAAACCAGTCCCTTGAAGATCCACAGTCCATTTGGAGGAGCCATCTTTCTAAAATCGCCCGACAATGTTGCTGAAAATATTTCTGTCAACTTACAGAATGTTGTGAAGACACCCATATTTGTCCCTGGCAAAGGTTCAGAGTGGAACAACATCAGCTACAGTGAAAATGAATCTTTCAACTTTTAAGTATTAGTTCAAGTTTAATGGAACGGCACCTTTTGAAAGCTCAGGTATTTTAGGAGGAAATAAAGCAATTATGTAAATCAAATATTCTGGAAAAGGGAACTTGCTTTCAATTGCAAAAGTTCTTGCCCATTTTCATGGGCAAACCAATCCTGTGACAAATACTAGTGTTACTTCAGTCAATTTCTATGGTACATCCATAGGGCATAATGTTTTAAATATATTGCTATAGACCCATTGTAGCCCAAAAGAGGAAAATCAGGCTTGGACCCAGGAAAGTGGCAATGGGACAGTACTCTATACATGGATTGAGGCATCACCTCGGGAATATCTGACAATGCCTTCTATATGGCCTCTATCTTATTTTTCTTAAATCAGGAAAGAAGCAGGACTGTGGGCGAGCATCTCAGGTGAAAAGATGACTATCACGTTGCCATCTAGCTCAGTGAGAAACCTGGCTGATCCTACAGACACAATGGAGCTGTGGGACGAGGTGGTGAGTGCTCACTATGACCTGAGGGGCCTTGACCCCTACAAGGGCAGAGGTCAGTGGGCAGTGACTGATGAGCAGCCATCAGCTGGCTACATGCATGCAGGGTACCCAGTGATTACAATGATGGATGTGGCTGACCCTAACAAGGTAAGATATAAGCATATAGTTGTCAACCCATTTCATTCTAACAGGTTTCTAGATGTTATTGGTAAATAAAGTATTCAAACCGTGTAGCTTCCCATCTCAAGTCATTAACTTTAGATATCATAATTGCAACTGTGACGATCATTGTAATATTTGATCATTTGGTGCAATTTCATACAGCTACTCATTTATACATAGTCTGATATCTCAAGGCTGGTATTTCTGCTGTTCATACAGGGAGGGGAGGATGCGTTCCTGCTGAATAGGCATTTGCTGAAGATGTTAGGCATGTGGGGCATGTTCCATGAGATAGGCCACAACATGCAGGACCGGATGTGGACCTTCTCTGGTACTGGAGAGGTGCGTAGTTGATTATTTACAATTATTTATAAGTCACTGAACTTGGCTCTATGTGCGAAGAATCTTAAGTCCTTGAATTCTTCAACATATGTCAGCTATGTTCGGAACACTAGAATGTGTGCTATCAGATATCATACTTGGAAAAAATTGGATTATTAACAGTAATATCATTGAAGGTGATGAACATATCCAAGCCCAGTAAGTTACCTTTTAATGGTATTTTATTATTCCTTGCATGTTTTGGACCTGGGCTTGTCCTTCATCAGGGTGGAATGAGCATTTTATCGAGAGTAAATTGGAAGTAATGAAATTGCCATGCTGGGGTTGTAAAATACATCCCCTAATTCTCCCCTGATGAATCAATTAAATGCATTTAATTCATTATCAAATATCATTAGTATCAAAAAACATTACTACCAACAAACTTTCCTGCAGGTGACCTGCAACATCTTTACAATGCATGTCATGGAAGTGATCGCTGGTCAGAAGCCCTGGACCCACCCCTGGGTGAAGAGACAGCATGACCAGATGAGGAGTTACCTCAACAAAGGCGCTAAGTTCAGTGAGTGGTGTGCAGACCCCTATGTTGGTATAGGCATCTATGCCCAGCTGGGCCGTGACTTCACCTGGGCCTCGTACAAGTCAGTCTTCCGTGAGTACAACAACTTGTCATCAGGAGAGAAACCAAAGACTGATGATCAGAAGATCAACCAATGGATCACCCGGTTCTCAAAGAATGTGTCCCGAAACATGTGCCCGATGTTTGATTTCTGGGGGTTCCCCATCAGAAGCCATGTGCTGGATGGAGTGAAGCACCTGAGCCCGTTCCTGCATTCTGATGAGAGCACCAACCAGTGGGCTCCAACCCGCACAGCAGAGATCAGGCGCAAGTATGGGATGATGAGTCTGTAAGTGGTGAGGAAGCTGGTGAATGGTGTGGAGAACTGTAAAGTTCCTGGATAGTGGTTTCCTAACAAGAAATTTTTAAAAAAGAGTTACCATCCCACACCTAGTTTTCAGCTAGATAAATCAGAATGACACCTTTTTTTTTGTGTGTGTTTGTGTGTGTGTGTGGGGGGGGGGGCACCTCACCATATCTTCTTGCAGTTCTGGGGAAGGGGCTCAAAGTAAAACTTTCCGTATTAGGTAAATATTTGCTGAAAAGCTGCAGGGAGGATTCCTAAAATGGTTGAGATAAATGAGGCATAAGTTATTGGCAGAAGTAACGCAATAGTAATCAGCATTATCGGTAATATGTTATATCCTGCACAACATGAAAACAATATGAAGTAAACTGTTAGTTCTTCATCAGAAGTTGGTTTTAATTCTTCATTAAGGTAGAATGATGTAAGAAATAACTATAATATATGATCAGTTTAAATAGAATGTCTTGGTTTGCCTCAGTTTGTTTCTTGCCATTAATCTGAGCAGTGTAGACTGGAAGCAAATAAAGAAAATGAAGGAAAATATATTTCCTCAAATTTCCTGAGTTTTTCATGAATCCATGGCTTTTTCTAGAATACTTTTGTGATTCTTTTTTGCCGATCTACAGTGGCATTTTGGATCAGATGGGATTAATAAATAGTGCAATTAGTTGGCTTCTTCATGTACCTATCGAGCCAGTGGTATCCTTACATTTTCGAATCAAACAGGAATTCCCAAAGTTTAAGAAGATGTTTAGAGAGTCACAAAATTGATATTTTTCAAAGTGATTTATTCACAAGATCTTTTGTAGAAATGTTCTGATTGTGTGTCATATGAACTCATGTACCAAATTTCAAGAGAGTGTATTAAATATATCCTTTCGTTTTGAAGGTCATTGTATGGAGTACATTTAATCACTTTACTGGTAATTTCCCATCCAGAAATAGTACAAATTTTTCTTCAAACATTAAAATATCAAACTAAAAATAGAGAAATACATATTATATAACCTAAGTGTCTACTATTGTTATACCGTCAGGTGGCGGCGTTACTCCCAGAAAGGGAGGTAACTATCAGCCGTCCCACCAGGTGGCGCCATAGTCAGTGTCCCCTGGAGGAATTTGTGAGGAACTACTCACTACCTCTGAGGAAGCATCTATATACTAGCTGTCAGGATGTTAATAGAGCATTGTTACCATTACGCACTGTACTGCCATGTGTTCTGTGAAGTGGAATAGAGTACATGGATGGATACTGATGCTAACTATAACCCTAAACCTAACCTTAAATGTGTGGTCCTAGGTCAGTATAGGCAGTAGTTATACTCCACTAGCATCCTGACAGCTAGTTTTTAGTTGATACCTTGCTCTGATGCTCTAGAATAAAGCATAGTGATGTGGCCTTTTGCCACACTCCTAGTTTGAACAGTATCCAGACTACATGTGTCTTCATTGGGACTCCAACATTTAAACTTTTAGATTATCATTATAGTATATTATTTGGTAGATTATGCCCCCAAGGGTGTAACAAGTGCTATCATTGGAATTGGCTTGATCTCATATTTTCAAATATGATCATATCTCAAAATTCGGAAGCTGGCCTGGGCAGATGAGAGATGTCCACAGGCTTAAGCATGCATGGCCTGCATACATGTGCTGGGTTGGAACCACAACCTTCCGGTGATGGGTCAAGGTCAAGACTCGGCCGACAGTAGAGAGCGGTGCCTGTGCACTAATTACAGCAACCATATCTACAATAGAGCGTGTGCCAACAATATATATAGAGACATTTATTTGTGCCTTCAAGTACATAGAAATTAGGTATCAATATCTGCGTAACAGATCTTCCTATTGACCCTGTTCCTCTTCTAGTTTACATACATGTGTGTACATCATACCTTGTTCATCTTTTGAGATTACATTATTCATACATACATACATAAGTATTCAAGGGCTAAGATCAGATTATTCTCCCTGTTTTTTTAAAACAGGCTGTTAATATTTAAAATGTTATACAATTATAACAATTCTTGCATTAATGCCTACTACTATACATACAGACCTGCACAGGGAGACAACATCACTCCCTTATTAATAGGGTCTATCCACTACTGCGTACAGCCCCTAAATAGGGCTAGAGTATGGCATGAGTACAGCCATGCATATAGCTAGCGGCTCATACTCCTGAGCTCATACTTACTGGTGGATATACCCTTGCAGCTGACCGTGCCACCCATACAAACGTGCATATGGTTGGCGGCCCATACTCAGCAGCCACGGCCCATACTCAGCTGCTGGGGCCCCATACTCACCAATATCAAAACTTTTCGATATTTAGGTGCGTATACCCACAGCCGCAGTGAGCAGCTGATGACGTCAGCGGCCAATCAGAGACCAGCTTCCCACCACCTTTATACATTGAAACAAGAGGATATGGAAAATTCAGACGCTGCAATGCAAATAAATAATCTTTATCTCAAGAGTATACACAGGGATGCATACATATGCAATCTTCCTGCTCACCATATGCAGCACCATACACAAGGCCAAACACACAGTGGATAGACCCCATAATTATACTAATTTTATTCAAGTAAACATCGATGGGTCTTCCCAGGCTACCTATGGTATAATTTACATTAATCTCTAATAGCTCTACATGGTCTACAAGGCTAAATCAACATGAAACTCCTTACCCTCTGTTGTTCACGAATCAAACACAAGAAGGGAGCTCAGAAAGTACCTTAAAAATAGAAAAAAATAAAATGTATTATGACAAATAACCTAATCGTGCTGCTATAGTTGTATCACCATAGAGGATCATCTTGAATCAAATCAATAATATCATAAAAATTCTGTTTTTATTTCATTTTATTTCATTTGATTAACTGTATAAACTGCATCTAAATTAAAAGTTAACTGTGCCTTGAGAGAGATGGTAACGTCTGGGAGAACTGGATCTGATCCAGAAGTTTGTATACCTATTTGTCTGTATTTGTCTATTAATTGTTGTAACTTTATTAGGTACTGTGTGAGTTGGATTAATAAAGTAGTATCTTATCTTATCTTACCCCACTTTTGACCCAAAGGTTCAGATGGGCTGTCCAAAGAGTAAATTACCCTCTTTATTTAGACAAACTCTTAGAAGATGTAGAAGAACTGAAGTAATACTCAATCTATTATTATTAATTTTATTATCATAATTTGTGACTATCTATCAATCAATTTATCCATTCAAGGGTAATACCAGGGAATGTGATATGTGATCCTTTAAGGAAAATAAGTCATAAGTCGCAAAATATGAATTTTGAGATATCATCATTTGAAAAGAGGAGATCAAGCTGATTCCAATGGTAGTAAATAGTGGGACACCTAAGAAGTATTTCTATACTTTAACCCATTCAGGCCGCGTATTGCTTTAAAGCATTCCCACGCGTGTGGCCGCGTATTGCCTTAACGCACTCCCACGTGTTTGGCCGCGTATTGCCTTAAAGCACTCCCATGCGTAGGACGCGTAGTGCGTAACAGCACTCCCACGCACAGGACGCGTAATGGGATAAAGCACTCCGTAGGAAAGGACGCATATTGCCAAAAAGCATCATAATAACAACGTTATTCAATGGTGGTGATGTTATTGGCCGTCCTTAATTCAGATGACGTTATTAGAATGTGCGTCGTCATGACGGGACGTGTACATTTCACTCAGGACGTCATTAATTGAATGTTCTTTTCCCACGCTTGGTCGTTAAGCATAATGCAACATTGGCGGCGCTGTCCTGAATGGGTTAAGTTTGATATTTTTATTTTTGAAAAAATTGTTTGCAATGTTTCTGGATGGGTTATTACCAGTAAAGTAACTAAATATACTCCATAAGAATGCCTTCAAAATGCATAGATATATTTAATATGATGTCCCGAAATGTGTTACATGGATTGATATGACCCTGAGTGCTACACCCACTAAATTTCAGAACATTCCAATAAAGAGATCTTGTGAAAAAAACACTTTGAAAAATATCAATTTGGCGACTTGTGACCTATTTTCCTGAAACGCATCACATATATACTACAAACTTACAACATCATAGATATAGCGCGATGATGATTAGAACAGGCCTTTTTAGACCACCCTTGGGGCTTAACGATTCAG
The DNA here is from genome assembly GCA_942159475.1 of Sthenelais limicola. NCBI lineage: Eukaryota > Metazoa > Annelida > Polychaeta > Phyllodocida > Sigalionidae > Sthenelais > Sthenelais limicola. The sequence goes on along the minus strand of OW804102.1, from coordinate 57,572,320 downwards.
TACTGCAGATAGGTGAAATATTTGGAAGAATTGTGGGTTTGATGAAACGAGCATGAAACTTGGCAGAAAGTTAAAAAAGGTCCTTGGGAAGATTTTTGGCTATAGGGCCATTCCATAAATCTTTTTACAGACCCCGAAATGGAAGTGTTGCCTAGCAACCGACTAGTATGTTTGGAACAGGCTCTAGCTTCGCAGGTATTTGAGATATTAAAATTCTAAAGACACCTATCCCCACTAATGGAACTATGGGGAATCCACTGGTAAGTGTCTATAAGTGTCTAGTGTCAAAATATGTGGGCACTTCTGTTGAAATGTCGAACAATTCTGAGACCAGGGTCATAATGAAATAAAAGTTATGGGTAACATATATATATGACACAATAAGGTATAACAGCGCTATATGAGAGATATTTATGATGATGTATGTGAGGGAATAAAAGCTTTCAGAGACATTGTAGTCTAATAACTTAAGATATCCATCTTCCCTCAATAATAGATAAATCCAATTTAATATCATCGTTTAGTCACACATGGATTTTTTTTAAAACAACTTTATTCAACATGTCAACACGTGGATATTGACATTAGAGCATTGATAAATATTCCATGCTGAACATGGCATGTTTTCTATTGATTTTACACTGTATTTGCTAAACAAATTTTGAATTTACATTTTATTTGCCTGACCTCTTTCGATTTTTCAATGAAATGATTGTCCAATATTATATTTTTCAATGTTATTTCCATTATAGGACGAATTCAAGATGAACGATCCACAATGAAAAGGATGTGCTTCAGCTTGGAATGGGAACTAACGGTAATAACTATGAGAACCCTATCTGCAACTGGGAATGATGCTTGCCCGATGTAATGTCAATGGACACCCTTTCTTCAGGGAATGATGTCTGCCAGATATGTACCTCAATTAGTGTTAATAACAAGGCTCAGTTTGAAGACAAATTTATGTGATCTGTTTTAGGAAAATAAGTCATAAGTCGCAAAACGGATATTGTTTTAAGTGATTTATTCACAAGAACTTATGAAATTAGCTCATTTTTAGAGGGTTTGACACTTATAATCATATAAATCCATCTAACAAATTTCAGGACATTGTATTAAATATATCCCTGCATTTTGAAGGCCTTCGTATGGAGTATATTTAGTTACTTTATTGGTTATTACCAATCCAGAAACATTATAAACTTTTTTTTTCAAAAATAAAAATATCAAACATAAAATATAGAAATACTTATTAGGTGTCCTAGTGTTTACTATCATTGGAATCAGCTTCATCTCCTCCTTCCAAATATGGTGATATTTCAAAATCCATATTTTGCTACTTATAACTCATTTTCCTAAAACGGATCCCAAATACCCACTGGATTGACCTGTTAAGAAACTTAAGTGTTGGAAATAATACTTGTAATAAACATATTGAAACTTGGAATAAACATTGAAATGCATGGACAATACCTATTGTTTTCACTTTTCTTTTTTTCTTCCAATAAGAGAACTAATACCCTTAAACAATATTGTATGTAAATATTTGTATTCACCCATGGACAATATTCTCAATAGAAGCTGATCATTGAAATTTTAAGATATTACATGGGAAAACAAGATACGATAAGGTTTATACCCTTCCTATAATGTTGATTTATTTGATTCATACCACTTAATATTCCCAATTAGTATAATTTGAAGTCGAAAGGTTTGAATCTCTACTGAAATATTATACAACTTGTAAACATAAATACCAACACAACTTGGTTGTCAGGTTTTGATGTGATAGCTCACAATTTATTATAATTAAATCATCAAACATTACAAAAAAAACCACCAGGTGTCGACACTGCTCTCTACTATTCAATAATCTTCAATTTATTCATGCAATATCACCACCTTTAAAATATACTTTTAAATCTTTATTTTACAATACATTTTTCTCAGTCAAAGCTGTCAATCGATTACTAAGGTTAGGGAAAATAGTTATAAAGAATAGACTCGAGTCATAGTGAAAATTACTACACAAACAAATTATACAATTATACCAGAAGTGGTTAGAATATCTACAAACCAAGAAAATAACATCAAGTGAAAGATGATATGTGATGAAATAATTACTGATCAGTGGCCTCTGCCATTTAAATTACAGAAAACCAAATAAGCCACTCAACACTACCGAGTTTGAACAAATTCCAAGCCTTAATATGTGTAGAATGCTACAATAGTACTAATCAGAAAGCAAAAAGCAAGATCCAAAGGGAATACAAAAATGCAATTTGATTCCATGAATTATTCTAATTCAGGAGTATTTGTAAATAATTCTATGAATCAAGAAGGTATCTGTGATAATATTTGCTAATATTATGCAGTAAATAATGTTCAAAGTGACTTTATACTTAGTTTTATTTATTTCAGTTTTTTTATTCATCAAGGTATTATTAGTTAAGGTTATGGTTAATTATACCTACGCATTATTATGTTTCATGCCTCAAACCACTTATTTACTGGCTGGGATTGTAAAATATTTCGAAACAGGAAAACAATCCAGGTTCAATGGCGTTCAACTTTGAATGAGGGTTTGGTGGGTGTAACCAACAACCACAATGTCAGTGTCCCATAGTATCAATCAGGCGGTGTCATTGATGACCTCAATATAAGAAAATTTTAATAATATAGAGAATTAAAAATGTTGCATGGGTGTGACTAGAGCTTTACATGCTTCATTATGCCACTTCATGTTCCCACACTGACACCACAGTTTACTGACTTGCAGGTCTTTAGGAGCACCCATGCTGTAAGCCTCCTCACCACTCACGGACTCATCCCATACTTGCGCCTGATCTCTGCTGCACGGGCTGGAGCCCACTGGTTGGTGCTCTCATCAGACTGCAGGAATGGGCTCAGGTGCTTCACTGCATCTAGCACATGGCTTCTGATGGGGAACCCCCAGAAATCAAACATTGGGCACAGGTTCCGGGACACATTCTTTGAGAACCGGATGATCCACTGGTCGATCTTCTCATCATCGGTCTGTGGTTTCTCTCCTGATGACAAGTTGTTGTACTCACGGAAGACTGATTTATACGCAGCCCAGTTGAAGTCACGGCCCAGCTGGGCATAGATGCCTATAGCAACATAGGGGTCTGCACACCACTCACTGAACTTAGCACCTTCATCGAGGTAACTCCTCATCTGGTCATGCTGTCTCTTCACCCAGGGGTGGGTCCAGGGCTTCTGACCAGCGATCACTTCCATGGCATGCATTGTAAAGATGTTGCAGGTCACCTGCAGGAAAGATTGTTGGTAGTAATGTTTTTTGATACTAATGATATTTGATAATGAATTAAATGCATTTAATTGATTCATCAGGAGACAATTAGGGGATGTATTTTACAACCCCAGCATGGCAACTTCATTACTTCCAATTTACTCTCGATAAATTGCTCATTCCACCCTGATGAAGGACAAGCCTACGTTCAAAACATGCAAGGAATAATAAAATACTATTAGAAATTAGAAGGTAACTTACTGGGCTTGAATATGTTCACCTTCAATGATATTACGGTTAATAATTCAAGTTTTTCCAAGTATGATATCTGATAGCACACATTCTAGTGTTCCGAACATAGCTGACATATGTTGAAGAATTCAAGGACTTAAGATTCTTTACACATAGAGCCAACTTCAGTGACTTATAAGTAATAGTAAATATACCAACTACGCACCTCTCCAGTACCAGAGAAGGTCCACATCTGGTCCTGCAGGTTGTGGCCTATCTCATGAAACATGCCCCACATGCCCACTGTCTTCAGCAGATGCCCGTTCAGGAGGAACCCACCTTCCCCTCCCTGTAGGAACAGCAAAAATACAAGCATTTAGATATCAGACTATGTCTAAATGAGTAAGATGAAAATCTGTTGTATATAGCTCAATGAAAATGCAGTACACAGTTTTTGTTTTTTTCTTAAAAAGGCAGTTATCTATTAATGACCAAACATTTACAATGAAGATCATAGTTGTAAGAATGATTTGTATCCAAATGACATAATTTGAGGTAGGAAGCTACATGGTTTGAATAATTTATTTACATCTAACAATTAAGGTCTAGAAACCTGTAGGAATGAAATGGGTTTTTTTTTTTGTTTTAAAGCTTTTATTCATTTTCCTGCCTTCTGGGCTTCTACAAATATGAAATGGTTACCTTGTTAGGGTCAGCCACATCCATCATAGTAATCACTGGGTACCCTGCATGCATGTAGCCAGCAGATGGCTGCTCATCAGTCACCGCCCACTGACCTCTGCCTTTGTAGGGGTCAAGGCCCCTCAGGTCATAGTGAGCACTCACCACCTCATCCCACAGCTTCATTGTCTCTGTTGGGTCGGCCAGGTTCCTCACTGAGCTGGACGGCAGCGTGATAGTCATCTTCTTACCTGAGACGCTTGCCCACAGTCCGGCCTCATTCCTGATTTAAAGATAACAAGAACTAAATTTTATGATTATCATATATGTTCGGAATATTCATCATGCCCCATTGGTTGTACCATAGAGGGTGACTGATGTGACATTTGCATTTGTCATAGGATGGGTATGCCCATGAAAATGTTAAGACCAGAATTTTTGCAACTGAAAGCAGAAAGCTCCCTTTTCCAGGTTATTCAGTTTATATAAGGACTTTATTAGCAGCCTTGCACTATAGAATAAAGCTATATTACAGAAACATATTTTCTCCCAAAATACCTGATCTTCCAAAAGGTGCCTTTCCATCAAACTAAAACTTAAAAATTGTAAGGTTCATTTTCACTGTACCTGATGTTGTTCCACTCTGATCCTTTGCCAGGGACAAATATGGGTGTCTTCACAACATTCTGTAAGTTGACAGAAATATTTTCAGCAACATTGTCAGGCGATTTTAGAAAGATGGCTCCTCCAAACGGACTGCGGATCTTCAAGGGATTGGTTTCCAGTTTCTTGCTGATCTGGACCTTTGGCCATCTTCTGAACTCCCCATTCACCTGGTAAAGCTCATCACTGTGACAGCCAATCAGAATGCTCCATTTCTGGCTGGGAATGGATGACCATGTGACAGTTAGTTCTTCCCCAGCTGGCAGGTAGTATCCAAGAGGGAAGCTGCATGATGGATACTCTCTAGAAGATACACTAGCTGACCCTGATGTAGTCTGTGGTGGTGTTGAGAAGTTCCCCGGGAATTCATCTATTCCCTCAGCAACCTTTTCTCCCTGGTAGTACCCAGTCCTTACAAAGATGCGATTGATGAGGCTTGCAATTCTCTTCCCAGTATCGGTTGTAACTGGCCTGGACTTGGTTGGTATGCAGTGGATGGTGTCCTTGTGCTGCTCTATCATCTGTGTGATGTCAGGTAGAACAGCATCCAGTTCATCATCAGAGAGGTAAGCGATGGCACCTTCTATGTTCTTGCCATACTTGGCCAGGTTGTTGATGTCTTCACGGCTTGCTTTAACTGCATCCTGTACACTAGCATGCTTGGCCAGGTTGTCTGACACATAGATGGAACCTGAACTGTTCATGTACAGGTCAGTGTACCTAAAATGAATTGAATAAACTTCTCACTACACACATTAGATGTACGAGTTTGTAGGATTAATTTCACTGTCTAATTCCATGGTGAATAGGGGACTTGCATAGCCACCATTTTGAATCTAGATTCGCATGGAATTATGGAATTAATGGTACAGTCTAAAATCTGTAGAAAACATGCCATGTTCAGCATGGACTATTCACTAATGCTCTAATTAGACTATGTCAATATCCATGTGTTTTACATGTTTCCATAATACAAGCCCCCATCTTTCCCATCATGCATGTGGTTAACATAGATCATTCATACATGGTCTGATATTGGTGAAACATTCTTGCAATTTTCAATACAAATGTCACTATTTCAGTTCCGCCACAAGTTTGAAAAAGTTGACATCTCAAGTTAATCAGCCACTACTCAAATCATTTCACAACTAACTAATACAAACTCATGTATCTGAGTCCACCCTGAGCACTGGGTAGCTAAAAGAACTGGGAAGTAAAGAGACCAAGGTGAAAACCCACATGATGACAAAGGTAATGGAATGAATTTATATTGGAGAAAGTGTAGTCCAGGTCCACAAACGAAGTATACAATATGCTATACCTGATGCCTATGCTGTTGAGGACGTTGTTCAGTGGTAAATCCTCCAGGGTCCTGCCTGGGTAGATCTGCAGGTAGCCCCATGGTGTGGCTCCACATACAACTCCACCCCCGTTGTTGATCCACACCCGCATCTTCTCATAAAATATGTCTGTTTTCTCCTGCATGCCGACCCACGCCAGGATCTTGCAGGTGGATGGGATGTCATCAAAGTTGTTGTAGCTGCAAATAATACAGGAACAAAGTGTTTTTATGTATAATTGAATCATCCACCATTATGATATTGTTTATTTATAGTTAAAAGCTAAATTGGAAAGTGTGGTTTGAACGGAGGGCAGCAGGGCTTATATATGTGCAGGTGACCCGTCACCGATTATATTGTCGTGACCTTGGTGACCCGATGCGGTAACCACGCCCAACGCATCCATGGACGTTACGTCATAATCCATAACATTCGCTCCCCCTCGTCCATTCCTCACTCCACGCCCATCCACTGACCCGCACGCACATCAAAAATTTTTTCTGCTAAGTTTTGCTGTGAATTTGTCAAAATTTTTCGACAACATGGGTCATTGTAGTCATTGTAACACTGTTCATGACGGTAAGACAGGAAAGAATTGTACGAGGCAGAAGAATAACGACATACCTGAAGAAATGTCTGCTTCGGAGAAGGCCGATTTGTTGACGGGGCATGTCAACGGCCTGGAAGGCATGATGAAAACTATCTTGGACACAGTTGAGAAGCTCGACAAGAAATCGGCTGAAGTAGCAAGTTCTAGTTCTTCATCGGAAGTATTGTTCAACACTCGTAGCTCCAGATCGATGTTCAAGGATGACAATGACTCTAGACATCGTAATGATAGTGTGGAAAGTTCGATTTGCGAAATACCTGTGCGTCGAAGGAGGGCTAGTTCATCCCGTAAAAGAGTTGGTCGGTTTGACCGGGAGCAGTTTCTTGAGAAGGGTGAGGTTATAGAGAACTTTGACACTTTGCTATTGTTAAATCTTCAGCTGTTGGAGAAAATGGTTGGTGACTCTCGCCCCCATGATGAACTTTTGGGTGTATTGTCGCATTGCATCACTATGACGGAGAAAAATTCGTCGTCCATGTACACCCTTAAAGCTTCTCTGATGTATGACGCGGCTGTCAGGACCAGGGCAAACAAGAAAGGTTTGGTGGCGTTCGGCGAGACAAAACAGGAGGAAGTTCTCCGTCATTATTCTTTTGAAAATTCTCGTCGGGCGTCCTCTGCAAAGGCGTCTACTTCGACTTCTAAAGGCAGAAACACCAAGGATAAAGTCTGCTTTAAATTTAACGGATTGGGATGCTCGAAGAATCCTTGTGACTTCCCTCATCGTTGTTCTTCTTGCGGTGCGTCAGACCATGGCGCCTAGGGCTGCGTGTCGGCGAAGACAAACAAATAGGATGCGGTAGAGGATCGGGTAGGTGGTGGCGACTGTCGGATTGATCTTGAACCATCTCTCATAGTAGAGGTAGAAACTTGTGATAATTTGTCGAACTCTCCTGATGTAAAGGCTAGTACTGGTGGCAACATGGAGGCCACAGTCATCGAGATCGGCGAATCCTTACCTTCGACAGTTGCTTGTTCCCCTGATTCTCTCCCGGTAAATGTTTTTCAACTTCATAACCATGACAAATGTGTTTATACATCTATTTGTAATCGTATTGCAAAATTTTATCTTGATGGTTCTTGTGATAATGAAGAAGGATTGATTTTTGTCTCTCCTACATCTGCTAAGGGCCGTTCGGTCAAGGTTTACGATAAATGTTTTCATGGTATCTGTAGTTGTGTACATGTTTTGGGTGGCTTACCCGTTCAATTGAAACCGTGCAGAGTTGCGGCTTCTTTATTCTATCAAGGTTGTGATATATTTACAAAGTATCTTGATGTTTTCTACTATACGATTGACGGTATTGATGTGGTAGACACGCCAGTAGAGGCGTATGACCTACCGAATTATTCCTCTATTCTAGAGGATTCAGCACGTATCAAAATGGATAAAATTGTTGCTAATGAAATACTTGAAGGTTATGTCTCGGTAGTAAATGATAAACCTAAATGCATACACGCCCTAGGAGCAATATTTAAACCTGACGGTAGTGTCAGGCCTATAACCGACTGTTCTCGACCAGATGAGTCTTTGGTTAATTTCCATTGTTCTTCCCTTATACGATCCTTTTCGTATAAAAATATTGACGATGCTACGAATATGGTACATCCTGGAGATTATATGTGTGTGGTTGATATTAAATCGGCCTATAGAGCCGTAGCAGTTAATCCGGACCATCGTACACTGTGTGGATTTCGCTGGACTATTGATGGGAAAGAGAGATACTTAACTGACAATCGCTTGTGCTTTGGATTACGTATCGGTCCTTGTGTGTTTGATAATATTTCTAACTTCATTGCTGATTCTATGTATACATTGTACGATGTGCGTGTAGTAAATTATCTGGACGACTTTTTCCTGGCGTCTAATTCCCTCCATGCATGTTCCCTCGCCCGAAATACCCTTATATCCTTTTTGCGATCTCTTGGATTTTATGTAGCATGGCATAAGGTTACCACGCCGGCTACGTCATGCACCTACCTAGGATTTGAAGTTGATTCTGTGACCATGACAGTTCGCCTACCTCAGACCAAAATTGACAAGCTTCGACTTCTTCTGAACAATGTGAAAATGTCTGAGTATATTTCTAAAAAAGAATTAGAAAGGTTATGTGGCTATTTAGCCCACTGTGCTGCTGTATTTAAAGGTGGGCATACTTTTTGTCGTCGTATGTTTGACCTTTACAAAGTGATGTTGTGTAAAAAGTTGCATAGATCAACAATTTCAGATGCCTTCAGGAGGGACTTAGACTGGTGGCACGCCTTTTGTAAGGTATTTAATGGCGTGGGTCTATTGTCCAGGCGTGAATACCATCTTCCTATGGTGTCAGACTCATCCAGTAGAGGATTTGGTATTTTCATGGGATCCGACTGGATAGCAGGAGGTTGGGGCATACATACTGTTCCTTGGATAGATTCAACGTGTAATCACATTGCCCAGTCCCCTTCTGAAAATGTTAAATGGGACAATATCAATGTTCAGGAACTGTTTCCCATTTTATTGGGGGTGAAGAGATGGAAGCATCTATTCAAGAATTGTAGCGTACATTGCTTCATTGACAACACCCAGGTGGTAGCCATGCTTACGTCAGGCGTCAGCATCAATCGTACTTGCATGCAATGGCTATACGAACTATATTGGGTTATGTTTATTTATGGAATAGAGCTAATACCTCATTATATCAATACGAAAAACAATATTGTTGCTGACTTCCTATCTCGCCTTCCATACCTAAGTGAACCTGTTGATTATTCAATCCTGAGTGAGGCTGGACTATGTTGTTTTAACAATGAATATCCTTGTAGGAATGGACAGGTGGATGACCAAGGTCAAGGATCTTCAGTCGGCATCAGTAGCCCCTTCCACTTTGCGTCAGAGGGAACGCCAGTGGACAGCATTTAAATCGTTTCTTCACGCTAATGGGTTACCATCATCGCTTATTCGTCTAGACACCTTATGTATGTACGCTGCCTATCTGTCAGGATTCATGAAAGTTTCTTCTGTATCAACTTACCTATCGGGCGTTATCTTTGGTGCCCGTTTGAGGATGATTGACTGCCCAGCGTTGTCTCACCCAGTGATTAAATCGGTTATCAAGGGTATCGGTAAACTTCCAGGGGCAAGTCCCACGCCTGCCGATCCCCTTCTACCGTCTCATCTCCGGAAAATGTTTCCCTTTGTGAATACTTCCTCAAAGACTCAAGTTAAACTATGGGCCATGATCTTGTTTTTGTTTAGATCATTGTTACGTGTTGGCCACATTATTTCATCTCCTCACAGCTTATCAAGGAAGGATATTACATGTGTCCCATGGGGCGTGATCATCAATGTGAAATCGTCTAAGACTACTTCCAAGCCCTTCAATTTACCTTTAGTGAAACTAGGTAAACGCCCTCTATGTGCGGTATATTGGCTTTCAAGATTTTGGGCATCTTCACCTCTTCCTGATTCATCCTTGCTATTCGCCACCAATAAAATACCCAACCCTTCCTATGAGGAAATCAAGAACTTTTTGTGCGACTTAGTCAGTAAAGCTGGACTGTCTGGCGTGTATTCTACACAATCACTTAGACGAGGAGGAGCAACTTACATGTCGTCGATTGGTGTTAATCTATCGGATATTAAAGCCAGGGGACATTGGTTATCATCTAGTGTAGATTCTTACATTACACCAGACCTGGACTTAAAATTGAAAGTGGATTCTTTCACTGCCGACATGCTATCTTCATAATTTCTTCGGTTTGGCCTGGTTTGGTGTAATAAACCTCATGTTTATGTGGTTCAGGCCATACCTGTGTTTGTCCACTCCTTCGTCAATATTATATTCACCAAGTCAAGAGACACATATGTGCAGGTGACCCGTCACCGATTATATTGTCGTGACCTTGGTGACCCGATGCGGTAACCACGCCCAACGCATCCATGGACGTTACGTCATAATCCATAACATTCGCTCCCCCTCGTCCATTCCTCACTCCACGCCCATCCACTGACCCGCACGCACATCAAAAATTTTTTCTTTATCTATGTATATGTTTATGGTGTAATAAACCTCATGTTTATGTGGTTCAGGCCATACCTGTGTTTGTCCACTCCTTCGTCAATATTATATTCACAAAGTCAAGAGACACATATGAGGGAGTTATGTAATATTTTGAAGTAGGTAATTTAGAAGAGGGAGGCCCGCCGCGTCTCTCATGCTCCACTGATTTTCAATAGTGATCACCATTATGTTATATTTTCTTCTTCGTTATCTTCTTTGTACAATGTGAGAGGCAATATATACCCCATAAAGAAATTAATTAATACACAATTATATGTGCATAACAGAATAATGCTATTTTATCAGTATACAATTATTTCCATACCATTGCACTACCACCTCATACACATTGCCTCTCACATTTTGAACACTATTTTCGTCTGAAATTTGGGTTATTTGAGAAGATTGGGGAAGTTGAATTATACATTTTCTGAAAGTATGACCCATGTGTCATACACCTATAGACCTCTCTGGTCTGAATTATAATTTAATGGTTAGGAATTGTGACAAAATGCATGGGTCATACATGATAGACTACCCCCTGTTCATACAGAGTCAGGTATTGAAATTAGAACTTTAAGTTTGGTATTCAAAGAAATTGATACAACAACTTGGATTTTTTTTTGCTATAAATATCAATAATAATTCAGATAACATTTTCCCAGTAACTATACTACGAAAAATTATGTGATATTTTTTAATATATGAATGTAAAATGATAAAGGATTATTGCACTTACCCATCCACATTCTCTATTTCAGCATCACTGACATAGGTGCCATATGTCACCCAGTTCTTGATGTTCTTCACAAGTTGGTCATTGGAGGTCGGGGGGCTGAGGAATAGGTGGGTGTACGCGTCCTGGGAGAACACCACCACCCGGCCGCTCCCACTCACTCCTGCTGCCAGCATAACATCAGTGTTCTTGTCTGTCATGATGACATCACTGTTGTTGCCATGGACGATCATGGTTCCTGGTGTGCCAAGCACCTGGATGGAGGAGACACCAGCAAGGATGGTATCACGTGCTGCTGACATGTTGCTTGTTTGGGTGTCTTGTTAGGGTGTCTGTAGTAGAGGGCAAAGTTCTTTCATTGAATGTACTGATAGTTTCATGTTATTATTATAAATATCAGCATATTAAACTACAGATTCACATACTATTTGGGGATCCGTGGTAGAATTGACATTGAATTGATTTATATTGTAAACAATATGTATTTGATAGATGAACTTAGAACTGACTAAGGTAATGGCAGGGAAGCAATGTAGGAAAAATTTAGGACAAGGACACATGGAAGCTGGATCTGCATTTATTTTACCTCTGATAAAATTTTTATTGAAGGTTACCACATGAACCATGTTGCGAAAATAAAATAAACTATTCAATACAACTAACCATGCACAATGGCTTCTAAAATACTCCAAATAGTAACAAAATGTACGTAATACAATACTTTTATTGAAATGACTGAACGTTTGTGACTGTCCAAATTTTGAATATTATTAATGAATGGAAATGGCCTAGTGTCCAAGACCACACAGACCACAACAAACCACCAAACCTCGGTAGGAAGAACCGAAGGCGGAAAACACTGAGACCATCCAGCACATACATGGTCAATATGGCAGCAGCCGGGGACGCAGCCTGGGAAGCGGCAATGGTGGCTACAACAATGGTGGAAAAAAAGAATTGGAGAGGCAAGGGCAACAACAATTGGAACAATGGTAATGGCAACTAGAATAACCAGGGCCAACAACACCAACAGTGGCAACAGCCAGTATTCTTTGAGACGGGAATCTGAGTATTTCCAGGTGTTGCTACAATCAGTGGCCAACCTGCCTCAGCTGCATTGGTACATACGACTGCCGAGTCTGATTGCCGCCCTTGTTAAAATACCTGTTTTCGACCCCCTTTGAAACCGTACATAAATGGGTCAAAATGCTATGAACTTACATTATTACATTTTTCTGATATGGAATTAACATTACACATGATTAATACTTCAAAATTGGACAAAATCAGTTTGTTCCTAGAGTTGTGGATGCACTGTCACGTTACCAGCTGAGCAGAGGCCATCTCAAAGAATACTATGCCCCACCTCCCCAGCAAGACCAGCAAATGTGGAACAAATTCCAAGCTTTCATGAACTTCAGAAGACAGAGAAAACGGCTACAACGCACCCCAATAAGGCCAAAGGAGTGTGATAACTTATAACTATTTATATATTCGCTGGGGCTATCTAAAACAGGGGGGGGGGGGGGGCTTAGCTCGGGATCTGCCATGCTAGTGGCAAGGGTTAAATCTAAATATTAACAAAATAGTGTTTTAAGCTGGAAAACCCCTATCTTGTCAGAAACCGCTGACCAGATCTCCGATATATTTCAGGTGCACATTGCCAAAAATGGTGCGGAGCCATTCCACTATGTTTCATTAACACTTTTGGAAGACATCAGGGTTATAAATGGGTTATAAATGGGTTGAAATTGAACACCCCCATCCAGGGTTCCCATCGGTGCCTGAAAACAGTCCCCTATCAGTACCCCTACACCAGAACAAGGCGATTTGCATATTAGTTCGATTGCGGTCATGACACAACATTGTCTGTTGCTAAGCAGCACCCAAATCTCTGCTTATCCACGCCTGGGTGAAGCGGCCTGAAACTTTGCCTACAAATGCCCAAAATAAACTGTCTCTTAGTTCTCTCTTATTCTAAACATGGTGAATGTGAGCCATATCATGCTATATACCAAGTAGAAATGTTTTTTTAAAACACTTTCAAAGCTTGCCAGCCTCCACTGCCACTTACGGTAAACCTACTGGCATGCATGATTTTGCATGGTTTGCTATGAGCCTATCATTGCCGCGCTTATTATTCCCAATGACATTATTTTAGAATTTTGAGGCATGGGGTTTGTCATGAGTTCTAGCTCCTCTCTCTTCCTCCCCCTCGGAGTAACAGGGAGGGAGGGATCTCAAACCTTGCCCCCCCTCCTTCTCCCTCTTCCTCACCCCTCTTCTTCTGTTCTATCTATTCCTCTATCCCTGGGGAACATGTAGGCTATAATGCAATAGAGGATGGTGGGGGTGAGAGGGAATGGGAGAAGCAACAGGAGTGGGACAGGGACAGTCAACCCAACAACAATACAACAGTGACCAAAAAAAATCATAACAGGGTTTTGTTTGATGCATGAACTTTAATACAAATACTAAGTTACAGAGAGAACTTGACAGATAAAGATGATGGGAGAGGGAATATTGTGAGCTGAAGATGTAGGCCCCACTGTCCCACTAGCAAATCCTGTGCGTAGTAAGGGTATTTGCTAGTGATATACTATTAAATATTATTACCTAATAATGTCCGTGTAGAATTATGAATATGGCAGTGCCTATGTCGAGGCATTATTAATAAAGAAAGTGTTAAAGTCAAAGCACTCACAAAAGTCCAACGATTTTGTAGAAGTATGAAGAAGTGTATTTCTCAATGTCAAATAATAAATATCTAAATATGTTGGGGACAAGCATGTAGCCACGCAAGCCCCACAAGCCCCACAAGGTGACAAGCCCCACTAGCCCCACAAGGTGACAAATCACACAAGCCACACAAGCTTATATTCCCCTAATGCGCCCCTGGCTACATGAAGAATTATACAAATAACAGTCGCCACATTAGTTTTTCATTTTTACCCGATCCCTAAGAATTCTATTAAATGAAGAGATGACAATTTATTATTTCAACAAGTGCGTTGAACCCGAGATTCCTGTCGGTCAAGGACAACCAACGATCGAAACGACGCCGACAATTGCTAATATTCTAAGGAAAAACGTGGCTTTTGAAATTCCCTTAGTAGGGGAAGGAACCGTATCCTATAAAAGTAAAATTCTCCAAGCCTCCAGATCAACGACCAAGACTCCAGAAGCAAGGATCACTCTAACTTCAACAGCCAACAAGAAAGGTGAGATAAGACCCATTACTGCTAATTGATATTTTAAGGGTCAGATTTTCAGAAAATGTACAATTGGCTGTACACATTTAGTAAATTCTGCTAAATTTGGCTGCAAGTTGGTCAATACTAGGTAAATTCGAGTATATTCGGCATTGCATTGATTCTAGCAACCTGTTTGGTTAGGTTGAACTGTATTTTGAACTTTATTTTCGTCTGAAATTCTGCGTTATTTCAGAGGTTTGGCGAAGGTGAATTGGTTATTTTCTGAAAATCTGACCCATACATTGTGCTATAAAAATGGTTGGTTATGAGTATGAGTATAACCCACCCATGCGCATCTGTTCAGGTGGTTCCAATGATTATAAGCTTTAATATATCTATGTATCGAGGTAGGTAGATAGTCGCTTTTATATCGAGTATCCCGGTTGTCTTAGTGGTGGTGTTATTTTGGGTAGGAAAAAATCCCTAATTTATGGTTTCAATTCTTTATTACACTAGCTTTCGGGCTAAGATTGCCCTTCATCAGGTCAATATTAAGATTAATATATCTAGTAATTATTTAGTTATAGACGCTGTCTACTTATCCTCCCAACATGTTACGTCATACTAAGATACCGAACGAAAAATATTATCTACGTGTAATAACTTGGTGCAACAGCAATCCACGATTTTGTTTTTATCAACTAAGCAAACCATTGTCTATGTTATATATTACTTTTAATGCGGCCACACGAAAAACCAAAACAAGTTTTGTATTGTATGCTTCCACAACCTGCTGTATCTAGCGATGATATAATGTTAAAAAGTAATCTCACAGATCTTTTGTAGTCTTGTAAATTTGATCTACATGTTTAAACTTTTCCTCACGTCAAATGAAATGTACCGCTATTGCGGAATCTTGGCAATAAAATTTGTTAAAAAAAAAAAGTACTTCTATATAATTTTGTGTTAATATTCCGTTAAAATGCCTTTTGAAATGCATGTACCTATACCTATTCCGAGTCCTGAAATTTGGTACATATATTTAAATGATGACGAGGGCCATTCAACCAAACAACGAGAACATTCCTACAAAGAGATTTTGTAAATAACTTTATGAAATATCAATTTTGCGACTTGTGACACCTTTTTCTTTATCAAATGACAATAATATCACATATGAAACCCTTACCTGAAGTTGTGGTCGTCTACAGAAACCGCAAAAATTCTAATTTGGAAGATGGAAAGACTAGACTATTATATACCAAGTAGCCACTGACGATAGCTAAATGTATTCAGCCAATAAAACCTTTCAACAGCAACAATCTCTCAAGCCTGGGCTCCACTGCACCACTACTTCTTCCGCTACACCTCCCACTTCTTGATTAAAGAAGCAGAAGTGGTAACGGGTGAGTAACGGGGATGGGTGCTATTGGCTCCCGCTACATAGCCATGTTAATTTCCGCTTCTTTTGGCAGATTTTAGAAGCGTAGAGCATACTTTGTAGCTGAAATAGCAGGAATTAATGGGAGCTGAAGTGGGGCACTGGTACCACCCTATGTGGGTCAGATTTTCAGAAAATGTACAATTGGCAGCTGTACACATTTACTAAATTATGCTAACTGAGGCAGCAATTTGGTCAATACTGGGTAAATTCAAGTATATCCGGCATTGCATTGATTCTAGCAATCTGTTTGGTTAGGTTGAACTGCATTTTGAACTTTATTTTCGTCTAAAATTTGGATTATTTGGGAAGATTGGTGAAGGTAATTGTACATTTCCTGACAATCTGACCCAAGTAACCCCTCACATTATGTGACGCATCTATTTTCATGTAAAAATGGGCTCACATTTCTGAGTAGCGGTAGAAGTTACATGGCAATAGCAGCCATTCCAGTTAGTTTCTGTTACTTGCTCCCGCTTCTAAAGAAACAGGAGCAATAGACTGTCATAGTAGCGGGAGGAGTAGCGGGAGGAGTAGCAGGAGGAGTAGAGGGGCAGTGGAATCCAGTCTTTAAAAAACTAGTTCAGATTTCCAAGAGCGCATGTCTGTACGGGAATATCTTTTCATGAATTTGTTTATTAGGCAGTGAACAATGTCATGGCATTGTTGCCAGACGGTTTTCCCACATATACACCTGCCTCACAAATATAATAAATGTGGATTTTGTAAATAAGTTATATAAATGCACACCCAGTATAACCCACTTAATGATTTAATCTCATTACTGATTTGATTGCTTAATTAGTTAATTGATTCTTGTTTAATTCAATTACTAATTATATTCCTGGATTTGTTTTATTATTACTCTGTTCTTGGACTATAACATAAGGCTGATGACTATAGTAAAGTACTACAGATAGACCCCTTTGTTACAATGTTATTGCTGTAATGATTTATGTGAGTTAGCATATTGTGCTGGGGGTAAATCAGACACACACCTATTTTTTGGGTGTGGGGAGGGGGGATGCATAATAGTCGCGTCCCCCTGGATGTGATGTGGGTCAGATTTTCAGAAAATGTACAATTGGCAGCTGTACACATTTAGGAAATTAAACTAAATTAGGCTGAAAAATGATATACTGGGTATATCTGAGTATATTCAGTGTGGAATTGATTTATAGTATCAGTTCTGCTATGTTAAACTGCATTTTGAAGCTCATTTCTGTCTTGAATTTGGATTATTTGAGGGAATTGATGAAGGCGAATTATACATTTTCAGAAAACCTGACCCACGTAGCAGCTTGTGCGAAATGACATAGTATCTCACAGGGGCTTTCCGAGGCTATAGATAGAGTGTGGAGATCCCAATTTAAAAAAGACTTCAAAATCACATTTTCACCCCGGATACATTTACAAACCACATATAATAATTATGTGAGGTATTCGGCGATTACCAGTATAAATTAGCGGAGATGACACACCCACAAATAGCATGAAGACACGCCTCCTTTTTTCTACGCTCCTGCACGTGACAGTCACATGGTCCTGGGTGCGCGAACTTTTGAATACTTAGAACAGAAAAGCTTCGACTAGCCTGGTGTGATGTTGGAAAAAATTTGTTTGTTTTTGTTTCTTAGGGCTCTATGTCCACTTTTGGTATATCATCCAAAGAAGCAAATAAACTTGAACTTCTGAGATTTATTCTTCGCCTTTATTTCTTCCTGTTTATTCGTAAATCTATTCTCCATTTAACATTACAGACGATCAAATTTATGTCCTCCAGACAGGGTTGACAGACCTGTACAGACCAGAAAAACAGATGGGGAGATCAGAACATGTCTGACAAAAAAAACCCTTCTTGAGCTTTATATATTAATTAAGAATTTGAAGTGAATCAGCCAAGAGAAAACGACCACCCATGAGCGATAATATGCAAAGTCTAAAAATGCTAAATGTTTCACAAATACAATTTTAAAAGATGTAATTTGGAATGATGCACATGTTAATATTAAATTGATGTATGCACTAATGATGAAAATGATTAAATATATTTGCCTGGATATTTATCATATGGGTCAGATTTTCAGAAAATGTACAATTGGCAGTTGTACACATTTAGTTAATTCTGCTAAATTAGACTGCAATTTGGTCAATACTAGGTAAATTCGGGAATATTCGGCATTGCATTGATTTAAGCAATCTGTTTGGTTAGCTTGAACTGGATTTTGAACTTTATTTTTGTCTAACATTTGGGTTATTTGATAAGATTGGCGAAGATGAATTGTACATTTTCTGAAAATCTGACCCCATATCTGTAGGGGAAAGCAGTATGATCTAAGCTTAACCCATTATACATCTTATAAATACATAACAAAAATATTTGTCATTGATTGCCACGCTGTTCATATTCATGAATCAAATATATATAGCTATCTATAAGACTATATACAAGGGCTGCAGCTGTCATCGACGATAGCAGTTATTGTACTCCTACGGAGTATATTTAATTATATTTACCTATGTTACTATATATCTTAACTGGACAAGCTCGAAGCTGAGGGGAGGGAGGACCAGCTAGGACCACTTGTTTTGGTAATGAGGCCCGCCATCCTGATACATACTGATACACCTCGCCGCCTCTGGTACTGTCTGGTGTTGAGCTTCACCGCCATCCTGGGCTGTGGCGGAGAGGGTGATGATAAGACAAGGGGAGCTGTCCCCCAAATCTGAGTTCCTCCATCCCAACCCAGCTGTTGTTTTAATGGGGAGCTGACAGATTTCGAGAGGTTTAATGGAATTCCGTCTTCCGCACATCCCCATCAAAGAAATATCTTCGCTGCGAGGTTATCAGGTTACCAACTTTACAGTGATTGGGCATCAAGGAATATCTGTATCTTATTTCTCATCCATCAAAAAAATAAAGAACTATTTATTACATATTATTAATGTTCACCATCATTGGAATCGGCTTGATCTTAGCCTTTCAAATATGATGATATCTTAAATCCATTTTTCGAGACAGTGACTCATTTTGCTGAAACACATCACAATATTGCAGTCATAGTTCTTCCAGGGGGTCCCTACTAGGCCTAGACTTAATGAACAATATTAATCTATTATAACGTCATAGTATAAAATGCTACATTGTTCGCTTGAGGGCAATTGTTTGTATTGACTGATCATGTGGGTGAGATTTTCAGAAAATGTACAATTGGCAGCTGTACACATTTAGTAAATTCTGCTTAATTAGGCTGCAATTTGGCCAATACTAGGTAAATTCGAGTATATTTGGCATTGCATTGATTCTAGCAATCTGTTTGGTTCGG
This sequence comes from Sthenelais limicola, assembly GCA_942159475.1. Classification (NCBI taxonomy): domain Eukaryota; kingdom Metazoa; phylum Annelida; class Polychaeta; order Phyllodocida; family Sigalionidae; genus Sthenelais; species Sthenelais limicola. Next base: position 57,552,781 of record OW804102.1, on the reverse strand, counting down.
TTAAACTGTATTTTCAAGCTGATATTTGTCTTAAATTTGGGTTATTTGAGAGGATTAGCGAAGGTGAATTGTACATTTTCTAAAAATCTGACCCACATACGGTATCTTCTTGTGTTTGATAAAGTAGACTAGCCGAATACCATTTAATTGCTTCCCTTATTTTGGCAAATGCCAAAGATTATTGTATTTTTTACCTTGTGTTTTCATTTGGAAAATACCTGAACCAATAGGGGGTTTGCATCACCGCCATGTTGAATCCTGATTTGCATGGAATTATGGGACTATTGAATGGTATAGTCTAAAATCGATAGAAAACATGTCATGTTCAGCAAGGATTATTTATCAATGCTCTCTATATATAATAATCTCAATATGCATGTTATTCATGTTTCCATGACACAAGTCCCCATCTTTCCCGTCATGCATTTTGTGTTCATAGATCATTTATAAATGCTATGATATTGGTAAAAACATTCTAGTAATTTTCATTAAAAATGTTGCCAAATATTTATATGACAGATTTTAACTTAATCAATCCCAGGATGCACTGTAATAGACATGCCCATTGAGACATGCAAATCCCCTATTGTGCAGTTGTACATTGAAGGTAATTTGATCACTGATAGTTTATGAGAGAGAGCCTCCCTCTATTCATTAAAAAGAGACTCATTATATACTACTTGGACCAGTGCCCTCTTGATTAACGTTACATTCTCAGCTATTATGCCATGATAGGTGTGCATATTCACAAAAACATGGCCAGATTAGCCCATTGCATATGCATGCGTAGATTGCACTAGTGGGGGCTGCTTCTCGAATGCAACCAATTTACTCCCCTCTTTTGATTGGTTGCGTCAATATAGTTGCGCCAATCAATGATGCTCATTTCATCACGCTCATTTCATCACGCAACGTTGTAGGCGCTTGCTTTTGCCATAACAGAGGGTTGCTAGACATTAACTGAAGGTAAATAATCATTAAATAAGGCTAAAATATATATATCATGGCATAACAATAGAACCCAACTCGAGATGGATATAGGATGACGCATTCACAAAACACTTGTGCGTTATTTAAGAACGCACTAGTGTTTTGGGAATATGTCACCCTAAATATACATCTCTCGTGGAGTTATATCTCATTATCCAACAGACGATATTACCAAAAATACTCATATAATGACTTATAGGACTGACTGTATCAATATTCTGCTGCTGTTATATGTTTATACAAGAGTTACTCATATTATGCCTTATAGGACTGACTGTATCAATATTCTACTGCTGTTATATGTTTATACAAGAGTTACTCATATTATGCCTTATAGGACTGACTGTATCAATATTCTACTGCTGTTATATGTTTATAAAAGAGTTACTCATATTATGCCTTTTAGGACTTACTGTATAAATATTCTGCTGTTGTTATATGTTTATACAAAAGTTACTCATATTATGAGTTATAGGACTGGATTTATCTTATAGGACTGGATTTATCTATATTTTGCTGCTGTTATATGTTTATACAAGAGTTACTCATATTATAATTTATAGGACTGGATTTATCTATATTCTGATGCTGCTATATGTTTATATAAATACAAATTACTCATATTATGATTTATATTACTGGATTTATCAATATTCTGCTGCTGTTATATGTTTATACAAGAGTTACTCATATTATGAGTTATAGGACTGAATTTATCTATATTTTGCTGCTGTTATATGTTTATTCAAGAATGCACAGCTGAATCCACTGAGAGAAAACTGCTGCCGGTCAGCAAGAATACATGTACACTGGAAAGGATTCCACCAGGTCTTCCAAATACAAATGAGTGACAACTACCCCAAGTATACTATATTAGTATTGTACGTTTATAGACTTATTACTAGGCTTTTACCTTAGCATACTGCCCATTTAATTGTACCACATTGATATAGCAGTTGTTATAGCTTGTTTTATAACTTTCTATAAATGCATGTGCATAGTTTTGGTGACATGAATAGTCATGTTGACACATAGGTAAGTAGTCTACGGCAGCTATCTTTTGAGTCAAGCTACTCTAGTATTTTCATGAGGAAAAAAAAATAGGTGTCTCTTTTTTACATGACACATGCCGAAGAAGCATGCGTCAGCCATGTAGGCTGTAGACTATGGTATGTTAGTAGAACTGGTAAGGCAGGGACTAGGTTACACAACTGTGGTAGGCTGGTTGGCGGTATACCGGTGGGTAGTATACATGACGGCAGTATACATCAGCGCAGTCAGGTATGGAATCAAACAAGTTAAGTTGTGATATAAAAATATGTATTTAAGATCATGAATAATATTGAAAATATCAAGAATGAGAGATTCAAACAAAAGTAGTGTTCTTACTAACTTTATTCAATTTGTCCATTCCCATAATATATATATATACAATGGTCCTTGACAGTAGTACCACATGGTGAGTGTTTCTCACAACTACAGGTTCCACGCAGATCTTTGTATTGTTGTATTGTGTTTACTTCTGCAGCCACAGCTTAAAGCTACTATCTTAGTTAACATTGGTCAAATACTAATGCTTTTCAGATGTTTGTCCAGTTCTTGTCCAACCCATCCAGAAGTAATTGTAGCAACATTCAGAAGAATGTTGTCGTGTTGGTTGATTCAGGGGATCATGAAAGTCACAATTAATAAGTTGGAGACCTGTCAAAATCCCTTTCATAGGTATGTATTATGAAGAAGTTGTGCTTCAGCTTTCATGTTGGACCCTACAGACCTGTTTCCTGTTTTGTGATTCTGATTTTGTACTGAATCCTGGAAACATTTAAGTTTATCAGGGCCTAGTGTCTCAACCATCTTGTAAAAAGCACCAGTTTTATTTTGTAGTAAGTGATAAGGATGATCAAATTCCATGATCACACCATCTTCCAACACCTGCAACACATGGAAGCTTTTTAGAATTAGAGAAATGAATTGTGTCAGAGGTAATACAATTGTTTGTTGTTTTGAAAATAACATACCAGCAGGAATGGTATTTGACAACATTACACACATGTATAGTCTTTGTATCTGACTTTACTTTATTTAATATTATATGTTTATTTTTTATTAGGGTCAATCTGGAAGACCTATTTTAGCCTTGAAGGGCTACTATTTCCAAGCAATACATCATTGTTATGCATGTCATTAATTAATCAATCATACAACTTTTCCATGTTCCTTATGTGAAGTCATAAACTCTTGAACTAAAATTCAATTGGGTTGGGTTGTAAAATGAAACTGGACCAAACAAAATTTTTCTAAAAATAAAATAGCTGCTGTCTCAAAAACACACCTACCATGATTTTATCAGAGCCTCTGAGTGTCTCCAGACGGTGAGCAATTGTTATCACTGTGGCTTCAATGAGTGACTCATGTAGTGTCCTCTGTATTATTGCATCAGTTCTATGCATAATACATTCCATTATTCACAAAACTATCATGGACAGGCATTCCTATACTTTGGACTTCTACATCTCTCAACTGTTACTTTTTAAATAATATTATGCATATGTTTTAAACACAATATTCTTACTATAGAGTCAGATGTCAGATATTTCTCTTAATTCAAATCTCTTAAGGAAAAAAGCTGAGAAAATCATCAACAATCATCAACAATCATCAACAAACCTATTATCTACATTTGCCGTTGCTTCATCCACCAAGACTATTTTGCTCTTTTTGAGTGCAGCCCTGGCAAGACATAGCAATTGTTTCTCCCCAACACTGAAGTTATTGCCACTCTCCCCCATCTTTGCCTCCAGTTTTCCTGGCATTGCATCCACTTTGGTTTTGAGTTGCACCTACAAAAACAATATTTTCTTTCTCCATGCAAAATATGCGGAAATCAAAATAAACAATTTTTACTTAAAATTCTACACTATGTTTATTTCGATACAAAGTTGGTATAAAATGACAGATGCCTCCCATTCTTAATTAAAATGCAAAATAATAGCAACACATCTTGGATGTTTAAAGTTAGAATGATCTTGGCACTCACATTCTCTAATACCACCCAAAGTTCTTCATCTTGGTAGGCATCAAATGGATCCATATTTAAGCGTATTGTGTGGTTAAACAAAACAGGATCCTGTTGGATAAATATCAATCGCTGTGATACCTTTTTATCTTAACTCTCAATTGCTGATCACATTAGATATTACAAATTCATTAATATTATAACAGACTTCATACCTGAGGAATGATAGCCATATTACTTCTCAGATCAGTCAAACCAATATCTTTGATGTTGATTCCATCAATTATAATCTCTCCCTCTGGCTCTACCATCCTCAGTAATGTTACAAATAGTGAAGACTTTCCAGCTCCTGTGCGACCAACAATTCCTATCTGAAGTAAATAATAACAATAATGAGAATAATGCTCCCATACAAGTAAATGAAAGTAATGATGACTAAGAGGTCCTCACTACATATATCAAAACCTACTTTTTCCCCAGAATGAATAGTGAAGTTCATAGGACCAAGAGCAGGTTTGTCTTGCTCTCTATAAGTCATTTTAACATCCTTGAAAGAAATCCTTCCTTCATGTGGCCATTGTGTTGGTGGTCTGAAAGCCTCATAATCTGGTGCCTCTTGTTCCAATTTGTTGTACTGCTGTATCCTCTCAACTGATGTCATCTAAAGGATATTTAACAGGGATAATTAACCTGCATTTACAAGAATATTTTATCAAAAGACTCACTTATAACATTATATGCCTGCACTGATTTAGAATATTAGCTTATAAACTATAAGCTATAAAGAATATAGATTTTAAACTCTTCATGAAAAAAAAAATAAAGCCTGACAAGATTATGAAGATTGTATGATATGATATGATATGATAAATCTGTTATTTGTCGTGAATAGGTATAAGTTACATTGAAAATGACAAATTGGTCCACAGACTTCTGGGATAGTCCCAGTTCTTCCAGTCGTTCCCATGTTTTTAGAAGATAAACTAAGGTACTATAGAGGCTAGTGTTTTTAAACCATCAATTCGGGACTAAGCAATATAAGTCCTGGGTTAATCAATTAATTAATTACATAATTAACTGCTAGTGGATAGTCATTTCCTAATTATTATGACTACAACGTTTGCTATGTTAATCGTATGGTACAGTACGATTAAGTACATAGTATGGCAAGGTTAAAGGTAATAATAATAACATTAACAAAGTATAATATAGTATGCTTGCACTTGCACTAATCTTACCCAAGGACTTATTGAATGCTAAGTGTTCTATGTAAGTTCCTTAAAAAAAAATACTTCAGTTTTACATGCAAAATATATAGAAAATCTATGTTTTGTATTGAAGAACCTAGTGATACATGAACACATTTACCATGGTCATGAAGATGGCAATCTGGTTAAATCCATAAGCCATGTTGATGAGAAATGCTGGCAAGTACACAAAGGCCAGACCCAGTGTGCTTTGGCTGTTCCCTCCTATAAATGGATGACATATGTTAATCTTCAGAATATGTCAAGGTGATATCTATTCATATGACTTACCTACTTTATTCAATTGTTTTTAGAGCTGGACTAGTTAACAGTGATCCTATTAAAAGATTAAGATTGTTTCCTTTTTGTTCTGTTCTTTTTAAACCCACTTTTTTATTGTGGACCAACATTCAGCATTTATTTTTGGGAGCCCTGCCAAAGTCCTTTCCTGTGGGAGGCTTCAGTTCATATTGTTCACTGGTTGCCCTCTTTTCTTACCCTATGTGCACAAGCAAGTTGGAGTTGGGGCCAAAAGGAGGCTAACTGAAGCCTACCAGGTGTATCATTCACCATGGCCTAATGTAACCCCTGGGGTAACTACAGGTGTGTTACCATAGCCATCCATAGACGGCTTAGTTCCTCAAATGAAATGATTGTGTTTACATGAAGCGTCCATGGGACAACCTTGCTAATCCGTTCTCAAGGGGATACAGGGATGTGCACAAGTGTGGATGAGTGGCTACCTAGCCTAGTTAACCACATCAATGGACAATGTCTGGAGCATCAGACACCCTTTTCATGCACATATGGTAGCTGATTCAACATATGATAACAGTACAAATATAAAGCGGCAGTAGAATATAGAGTATCTAGAATGTCTCTGGACTGTGATACAGTTAAATACAGTTCATCGTTTAATCAGTTAATCAATTAGGGCATGTATGTCCATGACAAGCAGTATGATACACATGTTCAATTATGGAAGCATGTAGGACCTGTGAAAGGAACTCTAAAAACTTAATGATATATGATATAATGTAATGTAATAATCAGTTGAATTAAATACCCCTGTTGTAGTCCAACAGCAAGGCGATGAAAGAAACAATGAGTAACAAGGTTGATGCCATTTCAACAAAAAGGAACACAGCTCGTTGACAACAGATGAAATTAAACACGGATATTGAGTGTTGATCCATCAGTGAATTGCATTCTTCAAGAAACATCTTCTGCTTCTTCATTGCCTTGATAACGGTGAGCCCATCCAATGTTGAGGAAATATGTGAGTATGTTGGGCTCCTCACTATTGTGAATAAATATATGTCTTCTGTTATATTTGTAAATTAGGACATTTTCCAAGCAGAATACATGTAATTGTAATATGTGATGTGTTACAGGAAAATGAGTCACAAGTTGCAAAACTGACATTTTTCAAAGAGATTTATTCACATAATATATTTCTTGGAATGTTTTCTTTTTTAGGGGTGCCTAAGACTATTCATTGGATAAATACGTGTACCAAAGTCAAGACATTGTTTTAAATATGTCCATGCATTTCTAAGATTATATTATTGGGTATATTTGGCTACTTTTCTGGTAGAATTCTACCCAGAGATATTGGTAACAGTTTCTATTTAAATAGAAATATCGAAATTAAAATATAGAAATACATAGTATATGTAATAATGTTCACTATCATTGGAATTAAGTTGATCTCATCTTTTTAAATGTGATGATATCTCAAAAAAATTGTTTGCGACTTCTGACTTATTTTCCTGAAACACGTCACATATATGGAAAACATATATGTTGAGGCATTAAAGTTGAGCATGACCTCGTTCTGAATAGCCAAGTGTGAAGTGATTTCTTCAGTGTGAAAAGAGAATATCACTGCACATATATGATCGAATTCCTGAATAAAGGCATTTGATATCAACATCAGATGTTACTGTTACCAATGATCCAATATTTTATCATATGATACTGGTGAAACTGTATTAATTCTATATGAGATTGAAATGACCTTGGACAATGATAACAAATCACTGCTCAACAAGGATTTTATAAAAGCTGCATACTCAGTTATGACAACAGCAAACCTTCCCAAATGTAATCATATTATGACAGAATTTATCATTATTCTGCTCCTGTTATTACACCAGAGTTTAACCTTGAATCACCTGACAGAAAATGGCCTGATTGATGAAAATGAACCCATTCCTTGTCCTAAGTTTAAATGCGGATTATTATGAAGCAAACACAGCACAATCATTCACTATTTTGGTCAAAGCAAAACATCTCTAGTTCTGTCCAATGTGAGTGCAGCTTTAACCACTCCTTTGGTGCATCTAGTTGTAAAACGTTGCACAACATACTCACTGCTTGCTTCTAATCTTTTTGTGTCCCTAATGGCAGGTTGGGTGAACTTGTAGAGCACCCCCAAGAACACAATATAGAGAGTGGTGGCAATGCAGCACCAAGGGTTGGCAATGAGTACATATACTAAGTCTGGCAGGCAGTTTCCTGACGCCTAAATGAAAGAAATGTATGTTGAGATGTTAACCAATTTCATGATGATAAAACCATTCCTACACATGAACTATGCTAATTCTTGAATGATGAAAACTTATAAAGTCATATAATTAAGTTAAGGTGGTAAATAATACATCAGTTTTGCCTGAGATTTTCTCAATGACTGAGTTTGTGGTTTAACACTTCCTACAATTAAACCATATATTCACATGTGACAACCCCACATCATACCAAATAAATAAACATAAGAAATATAAGAATAACTTACAAAGAACATGGTAATAAGGGGCAACATGAGATGTAAGTCCATAAAGGCAGTGTCTCTTGAGAATCTGTTCAGAATATGACCTGCAACAGAATTTCCATTTGACTTGAAAATATTTCTTCTTTATTTTCAGCAGGTTCATCTACTGGTTTCGACATTTTTTCATCAGTAGCCTGATAACAATTAATTCTGCTATAATTTTATTAGTCTACTTTCAGTGGTTATTACATAAGATTATCTGTATTCATATAATATACGTAAGGGTTTCAATATTTTGATGAATGGTATTTAAAGTTCACATTTAATTATCAGTTAGGATAAATTATCACACTATATATTCAAGTGCTGTAATTTTATGCTATCACTCCTTTGCCCGCTTAAGAGTATATTTCTGGTATTTTTCTAAATAACAATCATGAATGATATTTGTTCAGTCTGTGGCCATAATGCTGAGGATGCCAAGTTGTAATGGTCTGGTAATATAACCTGTGACAGGTTATGTGGTTTCATCTATATCTACCTTTTGCTACTATATTCACTCCAATTCAATTCAATTCAAGAAATTCAATTCAACAAAAAGGGGTCCCAGTTTTGAAACCTTGGTTCCAAGTCTTCCTGTGGGCTCCATCAAGTTAATTAAATAGTGCTGTTGTTCAGTTCTGGATTTGGTCCTTAGTATTGGGGGTAAAATCAATGTCTTGCTCTCATAATTATGTGATGTGTTTCAGGAAAATGAGTCATAAGTCGCAAAATTGTTATTTTTTAAAGTGTTTTTTCACAAAACCTCTTCATTGAAATGCTCTGATTTTTAAAGGGCTTAGCACTTATAGTCATATGATTATATGTAACAAATTTCAGGATATCGTATTAAATATATCCTTGAGTTTTGAAGGCCTTTGTGTGGAGTATATTTACTTACTTTACTGGTAATTACCCATCCAGAAACATTGCAAACTTTTTTTTCAAAAATAAAAATATCAAACTTAAAATATAGAAATACTTATGAGGTTATTAGGGTTTACTATCATTGGAATCGGCTTGATCTCCTCTTTTCAAATATGGTGATATCTCAAGATCCATACTTTGCGACTTATGACTCATATTCCTAAAACGGATCACATATGTCTAAGGTAATGTGGGCAGTTGATCGATAAACTTCCAGAACTATATATGTTCCATTGAAACTTGATCAAACTAGAATTATACATATTTGTATTTTATATTTCTTAAGTCAGTTATTCTATTCTTGCAGGCCTGGTCCATTTGACATTCTGTGATGAAGTGATGGCTTACCCACAGGTCTTGTCTCAAAGAAATATGAAGGAGCCTTTAGGAGCCTTGCAAACATCCTATTGTAGAGGTTGTAGCTGGCCAAGGTTGCCAGGAGCATCAGCACAACAAAGGCAGTGATAAAAGGGATGACGGTCAGCACCATTAGAACTCCTAGGGACTTGATAAGCCCAAACACCAGACTTGTTGGCATGAAGAAGTCCACAAAGACATTTCTAGTGGTGAGGTCTTCAGTAGCATTCTCCTTATGTGCTATACTAGTGCTAAAATAGATTGTCAACAAAAGTGGGGCTGATAATTTCAATAATTGTTAGTCGAACAACCAAAACATTTTTTTGTTTATCTTAATCATAAGATTGATAGTAGTTTGATTGGGCTGTAAGAGTAGTTTTAAGGTTTCTGATGATTGACAACATGGATTATCTGGTTTGTATTAAAAGGATTGTCATTAGCACTGTCACAATATTATATCACCAGAGGATCAATAGCCTTAAAAACTTACCTCGAAACCAGAAGCCAGTCAAAGTAGACCCCAGTGCCCTGAATGAATAATATATACAATAGATACTCAAAATTGAATTGACATTTAAAAATTGGTATTAACAACATGTGCTTGACTGGTGTTTGATTGACAACTTTTGCAGGTACACCTCTAGTTAATTATAAAATGACTTTTTCATTATGCAACATAATATAACATAATGGAAGAAGATTTTAAGATGTTAATGAGTGAGAGAAAATGTCATTAATTAAAGACAATCACAAATCTCTTTTTATGTCTTAACGACTTTGTATTACACCTTTCTGTACCGGTTTGTTGGCTGAAAGCACAAACCTCCACTAGGGTATGCATTGTGAAACATAGTTATTCCTTAATCTTTTACCACTCCCAGAGATCGTTAGGATTCTGATGACCATGATGTCCATTATTGATAGCACCAAAACACCATAACCGCAAGAGTACTAAGCATTTTGTGGGTCCATCAATAATCACTCATCTCTCCCACAACACTTGGTGCACTATACCCTCATCAGATGTGATAAAGGCTTACCATAGCCCCAGCATACAGTATGATGAATAAAGGCAGCAGAATAATTCCTTTTCCAGCCGTGATGTATCGCAGGTATACAAGGCTATCAACCCCTCCTCTCTCATTCTTATCTTCTTTGTTCACAAGCATAGCTGTTTTCTATCAAAACAAAATAAGTAGTAGTATTCATCATAGCAAGACCTTTTGATGAAAGCAATTAGAAATAAGAGTACAAACCAAGATTAAAGAGTAATCTTAAATATAAAATAGTAATTTCTTTACCTCAGCCCATACATTGTTTGTATCCTGCTTATCTTCCTCAAAAAAGTCCCAAATCTGATCTTCATCATTCTCCTTTTCCTCTGCTTCGACATTCTTTTTTATGTCACTTGCTATTTCGTTATAATGGCCATTTGCTATGATTGTACCCTGCAAATTGGATAAGGGATCGAATTCTGGCTAAGACTTCTTTCAATTATGTTCTGTCAGATTGACAGGTACAGTTATTTGTTATTTGTTTGATTAAGCTATTAATGATTATTAATCAAGAGTACTGATGCTTGTACAATGTAGATGATTTATTAAACTAGCACTAGCTGGTATTTATTGGAGCCTATCAACTATCATACTTCACAAGGAATGTATGGTCTCTTCTTCTTAAAGGCATTCATATTAACATGATTGTAATCCCTCATCTTTATAATGCCAGGCTTGATGAAACATTTATCATTTGAAGTAATAAATCCTGCTGCTAGTCATGACAGACTTGCTTTTTTGGAATATTTTGTCTGTTTTCCGCATGTGCATTTATTCACAGTCTTACAAATATGCCCGTTTGGTAATGAATGTTGCCAAGCTTCAATGAAAGATTTCTATTAAAATATACCTCAATCTTTACATTCTTATCCGTCACAATACTTATACTCAAAATTTACAGTCATTCAATCATACAAACTGGGACAAACAAGAAAAGTCCACATTCACCACTACAATATTCTTTGCTAACCACAAATTGCCTGTGATCAGATATAAAGTTGTTAATCAGAGTGAATTATTCAGAGCTTATAACGTTTGATTGCATTAAACTCATCTTACCTCTTTCAGCAGAAGTACTCTGTCCAAATATGGTAAAAGTTGAAGCTGGTGTGTGACAATTATTCTGGCTTTGTCCATCAATATTCCATTGATACATCTGGAGGTAAAATTCATGTTTATGGGAAGTATTACAATAATTATACATGTATGTACATTGATGTCTCTCTTAATGTTCAATTTAAAAATAAAGGAATGGTTCCAATACATAAACCATTAAAATGGTCAGTTACACATTTAGTGATGGTCTTACACTAGTAAGGTAGGCAATACATAAGCCATTGTGAATTACAATCTTGATAGTATGTCCAAAACATTGCTTCTTCATACCTTAATCATGGCTTCTTAGTTACCTTGATGATAGACATAGCTTTGTTTCCAAATAGTCATGGAACTTACTCGAAAAACATAATCTTTGCAATCTTCCCATCTACTGCAGAGAGGGGATCATCCAGGAGGTACAAGTCTGCATCTTGATAAACAGCTCTGAATAAAATAGCTATGGAATGAATCACATTTTCCCAATCTGAATTTGATATTACAACCATCATATTTTCAAAGCATAACATCAATGAAATCCTGAATTTACCCACCTTGCCAGCCCAACCCTTGCTTTCTGACCACCACTTAGAGTAAGTCCTCTTTCTCCAACCACTGTCTTATCACCATGGGGGAATTTGGATAAATCCTAAGAAAAAGATTATTGAAGGCTCCACTAAAATAATTATTCATACACGCTATAGTATTGTAAAATGAGTACACCTATAAAATCTCTTTACAATCTGTTTTGGATGTCTCTGGACTACACTATTGTATCTATGCTACACTGTCATGCCTCAATCCCCAAGCAATTGTACACGTAATTTCAATCCTAGTTTAACAGGCAGTCTCAGGCAAAGCAATTTTTTATCCAGAGTGATTAAGTAACAATTGTTGATAAAGCAGTATTGACTAAGGCATAGTGGAAAAGAGTGATTTACAGTCCTTCAAAACACCCTGAGGCAAAACTGAAGGTTGTTTGAAGGACAGTAAATCCTGAGTGTCCACTATGCCTTGGTTATCAATCTTTTTATTCATCCCTCCCCCCCCCCCCCCCCCCGAACTAATATAAATCCCTAAATAGGTCAAGTAAATGCATCTAGGTCAAGGGTCACTATTAATAGCGCTTGCATCCAGTTGCAGTGCTTTATACCTTATCATGCACCCTGACAATTAGGGTAGATGGAGCCTAATTGAAATTAATTGTTGGTTATGGTATATCTACTACTAACTGACACTCACTCTAGACAAGAGACCATTGATGCATTCTGTTATCTTACCTCAGTAAGTGCACAAGCTGTGATGACTTTCTGATACCTCTCTTCATCATACTTCTCACCAAAAAGTATGTTGTCTCTAATGGTTTCTGACATAATCCAAGGCTCCTGTGGTGCATATGCTACTGTCCTTGGTAGTGTAATCAGGCCTTTGACATGGATCAGCTCTCCCAGACATGCATGTAGAAAGCTAGACTAAGCGTTGAATCATAAATTGCAAACCAAAATATTTTAATCAAATGAAACTGCTCTGGAGGAAGATCATCACATCAAATAGTCATAGGTGAATTTAACAATGAAATCAAAAGTTATAATCATGATATAGAATCAATAATCAAATTCTTTATATAAGAGTTGAGTAAATGTGATGTGTTTCAGGAAAATAAGTCATATGTCGCAAAAATTATATTTTTTAAAGTGTTTATTTCACAGGATTGCTTCATTGGAATGTTCTGATTTTTGGGGAGTTTATCACTTATGGTTGTATCAATAGATGTTTAAAATATCGGGACATTATATATAATATATCTTTTCGTTTTAAAGGTCCACATATGTAGTATTTTCATTTACTTTACTAGTTATTGCCTCTAAGAAATATTATGAAATACTATGGATTACAGCATGACAGTTATTGCTGCCAACAACAAGAGCTAAAGTACCTTGCCTGAGCCAACTTTCCCAGCAACACCAATTGCTTCACCCTGTTAACAGAAATACTCAATTGTCATCTTGGTTGTCATTATTGGATGAAGCAATGGATAAAGAATTATAATTGATAATTATAAAATTGTGATTGGATAAAATAGGCGCAGCGTGGGAAGACAACCGTTTATTAAGTTCTAATGAAATTGATTTGAAGAATCATACATGAATGTTACATGGTATAATTGATATTGTTGTAAGATAAGATAATTAAGTGTCTGCAGGGTTGAAGTGACATTAAATATTAAATATTTATTGTTGATTAGCACTTCAACCTGCATGCCTTACCTGTTGAATCTTAAAGCTTATATCACTCAGACAGAATGCTTCACCATCCTAAAAGAGACCATCAACATTTTATTTTTTACATATTTGTCCTTTACATTTCATCAATATACTGTTGGCTTATACTTTGACCTTACTGGTTCACTCTAGAAACAAGACATTAACTAAATTATGTAAAATAAGATATGAAAATGCACCTTTTCTTGCTCAGGCCATTTTCCAGTGAAGGATGAGTACTCTAACACCAAGTGTTTGGGTTGTGTTGTTTGATGTGTGTCACCATCATCCTCTAACTCTTCCATCATTAGGAAATTCTGAATAAATAAATAAGACTCTCTATTAAAAGTAAAGCTATGTGATGTGTATTGTGCAGGGTTCTGAACCGGTTTCACTGAATCAAGTCTTCTGCTATTAGTTTACTCTGAATTTGGTTTTCATTGGAACTGATTGGGGCGAATAATAAACACCCTCTTCCATTATAAATCAGACTCTCAGATTATTGCCAGGTATTTTCACCTTTCTTAATTGTCATGTGAAGTCAGCTAGATGGTATCTGATAGGGCGACTCCACTATAGGTAAAAACAGCACCGACAGGCAAAATTCGTCACCGACATGACTACAATTTTTTCTCATACTATACTCATACTACCCAAAACCGTTAAGAAACCTTCTGTTGCAATTTGTCTTAGGTTCAGCCCTTTTTTTGCTTCCATCTCCTGGACTAGTGGTAGAATTAAATTATTAAAACAAACAAATGAAAATGCATTTTTGATTAGTGTAGTTAAATAATCAATATAGGCCATTAATGAAAAACAAAAAAAATGGGACATCTTTGTACCTTTATTCGCTCAGAACTTGATACCATCTCCTTGTAGATGATGAAGCTAGAACCCAGTAGTCTGAATGCATTGTGTTCAATAACACGGGCCACACTTAGCAGTGAAATGGCTTGCTGGAATAGAGGATTAGCATAACCGCCATTTTGAATCCTGATTCACATGGCATTATGGGACAAATGGTACAGTATAAACTCTATAGGATATATTCCATGTTCAGCATGATACTTATCAATGTTCTAATTTCTATATCCAAGTGTTATACAGATTCAAGGGGCTGGCAGGAAAAAAATATTATATGAAGGCTTCTGTCCCATTCTCATTATGGCGGAATAAAATATACATTGGTATTCATAAAACAAGCCTCCATTTTTCCCATCATGCATTTGGTTTGCATAGAGCATTTATAAAAGCTATGATAGTTGTGACAGAATGTTTGCAACTTTTTATCAAGATGTTTCCAAATATATACGTCAGATTTCAACAGAATCCATCCCATGATGCCCTATAACAGACATGCGCAGTGACACATGCAAGTCCCCTATTGATTCAATTTAATAATTAAACGTTGAAGACTATCATATGTCCTGAACATTTGAATTATCATTAAATTTTGATCAAGCTTTGGAAATCAATGTTGTATTTAATTGGTTTTGGGCTATTTGATTATTTGGAACTCATGGATGTGCTAATGTAATGATAAAACAGACATTAGTTTCGTTATTGAGTTCCTTAGACTATTTTGTCTCTATGACGTTTGCTGACGTTCACACCCTAATGCAGGAGCCCCATTAACATTGGCAAAACAAAGGGTTCTCTCTAGAAACATCAATTATGCAAGTATATAGCTGTAACGATTCCAGTATGTGAAGATTTGAACATTTCCATTGATCTCCGGGTAGCTCTGGTTCCCGACACCTCCATCTCCGGATTTCTTTGGGTAGTTCATCCGGACGCCACTAGGGAATGCCCACTAGGATATTCATTGCAACCCATGACGATATTTGCAGTTTATATAATGTGATTAATTTATCATTAATTACCCATTCATATTATTCCATTCGGACTTTAACCATGATGTTTATTACATATTCCACTATTTATGTTCAAGTTTGTATTCATGTGATTATTATATTCATTTCATTATTCCTAGTTTATGTTGCAAACATAATGTTACCTTGTGTTGAAAATCATTGATTGTCTCAATGTACCTGTTCTTAAATTGGGTTGAGGAGCAAGGTATTCAACCCAGCACACAAGGAGGAATAAAGGGAACATATGACAGAAGTATATCACTCTTGATGTTATATCTCGGAGCTGCGATCGGTATTCATAATATATTTATTCTCGCAGAAGTAAATCTATATGATCGCAAATTATCATAATTTAATATCGATTAATATTAAGCCGGAGCTGAAACACAGATGTGCAACGATGGCCAGAAACTCATTGAAAAGAACATAAGCAAGAATCGCAACATGACCACATATACTATGTAATGTAAATGATTATTTGCAACTGGAAATGAAAATCATAAGTACCCTAGTGGATCTGCCCTATTCTTTCAGTCTATCTGTGCTAGACAGATTTTACAGGGCACTTGATATATATGTGTCACTGTGATTATACTAGCAAATTCGCAAATTTATAGACTAAATAGCAGTGGTTTGAACACTCAGAAAAAGGGACAAGAAGAATGTCTCTATGCAATATGGCTGTTTGCAATCACAGTCACTATCTCTATATCAAACGAAAACACACAATCCAAGTATCATCATCACTTACAATCATGTTCATGGAGTTCCCAGTTAGGAAATACGTAATAACTACCAGATACACAATCAATTTCATGACCGGAAAACCAAGAATCATAGACAGAGTCATCACGATAGACCTTCCTAAATGTACCCTCAGCTCGTTCCTGTCATAAAGATTGTATGATAAGAATTGAAGTCAAAACTATAGCATGGAATGAACTGAGACCGATAACTAAGTATCATGTTCTAAGAAAGAATAGTTACTTTCTGAGTTTCTGTGCTTGTTCAGCATATATCTTTTCCCAGCAGTACATCTTGATAACCTTCATAGCCTTGACTATTTCATTCATCTGCAGGACACGTTTATCAGTCCATCCAGCTTGCTTCAGTCTAAGAAAAAGGATTTTTAAATTTAAATAGTGATTATTTTTAGCTGCACTTACATAAACAATTGATTATCAATGCCTATTGTATTCACAAAACAATTCCCAATTCATATACTGAGATTACCAAGATTCTTTAATTACTCATATTCTAACCATTATTAATCTCTCAGACAATTACATTCCTTTGCCAATAATATAGTTTCTAATTAAATTAAAACGTAAATGTTCCTGTTTCCTCTTACTGCCAAAATACCTAATTCAGGAAATCCTTGATACTATGTTTCACTACATGAATTAAAATTGTTATTTTCAGTGAAGATGCTTACCGTAATTTTCCGGCAAGGATGCCCAGTTGATATTGCATTATTACTATCACTATGACAACAGCTAAGACCAGCACAATAGCACTGCCCATTTCCAGTCCTCCATACACCAGCGCCATGGTGGTGATTATTGGTACTATTACCCAACCACTCAACGCAATTACTCCCTGAAATATCAGAACAGTATGCCCATTTGTCTTGTGGTAAATGAAATAATAATGAAGAAAGTTGTTTTGTATGAGTAAAAAGTGAAACAAATATAGAAAATATTGTTGTTTACCATAGATGAGAAGTGTGGAAATGAATAAAACCAAAAAATGAAACCTTGATTATAGCATCATAGTATAAATTATACAGTATTGATATATATACAGGTTACCAGTTATACACACTGATGTTGAAGTCATATATATGGTTTCATTGGTAGTTTTTATACTACCCATATATATTTGATTATTCCATGATTTGGCCGTGAGCGTACAATATAATCGATATACTTGCCGCTCACAAGGTGGACAATATAAACTCCCTGTATTGTACAGTGACGTCACAACCGTTCAAGACTATCGGTGAGCCATGCGGACAGCATAATTTGATGAAATAAATCAAATTAAGTTGTAATAAGTTAAGAATCATGGAATAAAAGCAAGAATAGCACAGTATCGCGTCTTTGGCGGCCTGTATTCTCCTCGTACGGCCGAAAAACAACTCGGCCTACGGCCTCGTAGTTTTCGGTCTTACTCGGAGAATACAGCCCCCCTCAGACGCGATACTATTCTGTTCTTGCTATAGTATCTTTATATTATACTCTTTAAAACATAAACAAAAGGAGCCTGCAGCCAAAAATGAAGCTGTCATTTATGCTCCAATAAATAATGATTATAATATCCGACAAATGAAGTTAGTGCACAAGAGAAAGAAAGGTCTGTTTTGTCTTATTCTACCCCAATTTCAATTGTGGCAATTGCTAAATGCCTGCATTTGTTAAAAAATACCATAACTTATGTGTTAGTTTTATAATATATATTTGACAGAATATACAGTCAGAGTGGCCCCATGTTCATACATGCTAAGTTCTACATTGTTCCACAAGAGGTCACCACCTTGTTTTCTATACAAGCTTTGATGAAGGTCAAGGTCATTGCTGTGTTGTTAACTTTTATGTTTCAGAAAGTTCATTGTTGAGAAATGGGATTAATGTGAAACATATGTACTGTGTTCCAGGAAAATGAGTCAGAAAATATCAGAAAATTTCAATAAAAATTAAAAAGATCCTGTGATAAAAACACTTTTGCGACTTGTGACTCATTTTCCTGGAACACATAACATATATTGACTTTGTGTATCACCATGATTCATACACCATGTCTTGCTATGGAATATATTGGCAACTAAGCTTGAGCATGAGACCTTCCATGTCTGACCTTGCACCCTAAGTCAGAAGTGCTCAGGGGGAAATAAAGCTACGGAAACAGAGCACATGGTCTGGTTTTGCTTTCCCTTAATCAGGAAAGTGTAGTGAATTGTGGATCCTGCTAATTAGTACCGCACCAACTAACGAACATATCACTAACTCAGGTTCTTGGTCCTTGCCAGCTATCAACCTTTATTACCATACACCAGCTCTGGAGGCCAGTACTGAGGGAGTACTGAACCGAACCAACACTAGCCCCACAGGGACTAGTCCATACATTATACATAACACAAATAGGGTGTCACAACACCATATGGTATACATACAAGTTACACAGTGAATATACATAACAGGGCAATACAGAAGTAATCAGCAATACAAGCAACAGTGCATAAGATAGACATCTATGGGTCTAGAGAGAGTGTATAATACAAGCACTGTCCTGCACCCCATCTGGTGGAATAGACTGTCACTGCACCAAGCACAGCTGTATATAGGAGCCAGGTAGCACATAGCCTTGTAAGAACTGGCCTTTGCACCACAAAGGTATATATAGAGGGAGTGGAAACCAGGCTCCATGCATGGTACCCAAATAGTTTGGCAGCGGCGGTATATCACCTTATGGTGAGTCGTGGTTACCTTACTCTCAACTTATAATGCTTGAAATGAATAATGCAAAACTTGTAACCGTGCTCGAATAAAGACCAGTACCAAAAAAATAATTAAGAATAATGCCACTACAGCTTGTGGTGCTGTAAGATTCAGCCATCCATCTCCAAACATTGTATTCAGTGAATCAGGTCCACAATAGCGTCAACAACATCACCGCAGCGCCACCTGGAATACAATAGCTACATCACATACATAACAACCATGGTCCTGTAGGATCAGCCTGCGGCTTCCTTCCCCTCTGTATATACCTCCCTGCCTTAATCAAGAAGATTGTATAGAAACCTGGGTTGTATAGTAAATGTCATTATAGAATCACCATTCACACAGTAGTTCACAACATTTCTTTAAAAGAGTGCAAGTTCATACATAGAGAAAATAAGAATGTGTTTCAGGACTGAAGCTTTGACAAGAACTACAGCATAGAAATACACACCCCTGGAGAAAAGTAAAAAGTAAAAGGGAATAATGACCGACACTAATGAGTTAGTGAATAGTGGTTAATGCTTAAGATACGTTTTGGAAGTATAACTTACCCTATGAAAAGCCTCTATGTCAGCAGATATCAAATTAATAATGTGCCCAGAATTTGCTTTCAGGAAGGACTTCTTGCTGAGTTTAAATATCTGTGACAGGATTGACAAAAGTTGAGATAAACACTTTAAATATTTAAATATTCTGGCCTTAAAGAAATAGACTCTCAGTGCTGATTTCTCACAGTACTAATCCTATGAAATGTGATTTACTTTTAAATGTGTTTTACTTGAAAAAGCAAGATAGTGAAAAACTTTATAATCAATGACAAAGTATTTGTGTTCTAAGAAGGAATGTAACAAGCAATTGAGCTAGGGATATCTGTATCTCATAGTCACACATTTTTATTGAGTTGGAATCCACAAGAAGTGTAGCTATGGGTAGATTTTCAACTCATTGAAAGCAAGTGCTTATAAGATACTTTATTATATACGCATTGCCGTTGAAACAATGTATTGTAGAGTTGTATACGTTGTGTGCGTATACAACTCCACGCTCTGAGTTTCGTTGTATACAACTCCACGCTCTGAAGGCGCCTCTGATAGCGTATAGGCCCACCTCAGGGGAATCACGCCATTGATCAGTTGTCAACGCACAAAACGCAGAAAGAATGAGAGTTAGAACGGTAAAATTAGATCAAAGTGAAGGAAATAAACTAGAATACTTTCAACTTTATATAAGTATATCCTTGGTTAAAGCATTACTCTGTTTTCAAATCATTTAAAGCTCCAAAAACTTTGGAAATTGATTCGAAAATGCGATTTCCCCGCATTGGCCGAATGACAACATGATCTGCAGATCATCGGAACTTTCAACCCAGGTCGAGGTGTAATATTTCATTCAAATGAATTAATAAACCAAAATCCTTTCATCTTTTTCAATGTCTACCCTCTATCTAACTGTTACTTCTTTTTTTTTAATCTAAAACTGTCAAAGAGTCTAAAGTTGATTTGTAAAAGTGAGCTATTTTTCTCAAGTGGAATGAGAAAGCCTGCTACAACACTCAACAGTGTGATGCATAGTAGTAGGCCTACACACAAAAATACATGATTAATTATCATGTAAGGTTGTAATTTGATAATATTTCCACAAAATATACATTTTTTAATCTTATTTAAAGCATATATAAAAAATCAGATAACTAACTCGATGAAGGATTGAAAGGTTGTGAATTGAAGGATTGTGAATATTGCACTGGGTGCTGCGCAACTCGTGCAATATTCACAATCCTTCAACCAACAAGTTAGTTATCCTGTATTTATTTATACTTATTGATAAGATACTTTATTTTCCTTCTGCAGTAAACATGTCAGACAGGCTTTACCTTTGGTTCTTGATGTACAATGAAATAAGTGACATTACTCCATGATGAAGGGAGGATTAAATGCAGTTTGTATGGGCGGGAGTGTAATCCTACTGTGTAATCATGTGTGTAGGATTACATGCAATCCAGCAGCATGTTTCCGGTTTGCTACCATGCAAACTCCCTCCCTCCTTTTGCCATGCTGTTACATAGCATCTCACTGATACACCGGAGGGAGGGGGGAGCTTTTAGGAACAGCCATTTTTTCTACTTCCTGTGAAATGAAGTTTTGTTTCATGGAAACCTTGGCTGTTGTTTCCACTGCTTCTCTAGCTCCTAGGTACATCATTTATTAAATGAAACTAGATTCTGCAAGGGGATAGTTTAGTCTACAATAATTGTAAGTCCCGTTGTTCTGTAATGACAATTGTTTACATTGAAAGTCGATCAAAAATAGACCAAAAGTTACATCAGGTCTACCTGTCTCCCCACCTGTCTCCAAGCTGACTATTAAAGTTTCGGACAGTCATATTTTCAATCCGTCAACTGTTGATTTTCATTGTCAATAATATATTTTGACATGTTTTCCTGTATCATCATGGAGTTAAAATAGAACCCCAACTCGTAGGTATTATTAGCAATAGGATTGCATGGGTCCTCGTCAAATCTTTTCACATAACAGCACTCGCCCTATCGGGCTCGTGCTGCCATGGAAAAGATTTGACTCTGACCCATGCAATCCTATTGCTAATAATACCTACTCGTGAGGTTCTATCATATTTCTATTGGCTGATACTTTAAAGAATGATATCACAATTGACATTACGTTATCAGGAATTTCTGAATCATACATGTGAATTCGGATTACTTCATATCAGGGTAAAATTTCACTCTATAGTGTTGTGTATAGGGTGGTCTCCACTGGCTGCGGTAAGCTCTGCGGTAAGCTCTGCGGTAAGCCTTGCGATGGTGCTGTGTTGGTGAGGAGCGGCCAGTTCATGCCTACATTGTTCACTGACCATGTAGGCAAGGACCTTGTCATTCCTCACCAACTACAGAACCAGCACAGACCATCGCAAGGCTTACCGCAAAGCTTATCGCAGCCAGTGAAGACCATACTTATAGCAGCCATCATGATACAAATCCCTTTATTTCCTTTTTGGCTTATTTTGACATTGTTTCCAAATACAAATGTTCATGGAAATCAATTATACAATGTTAAGGAGGGTGTCCAAAATTTCACGATAAGGGATAGAGCATGATATGTTGGTTGGAATTTGTTGTTGTGCAGTTGTCATAATTATTCTCTCTTTTACGATGAATCACATTTGGTAATTTATGGGTAATTCTTAACAAATCACATTAAGAAACAACAATTTAATAGATTTATAATGTTTGTTTTAAGTATAAATGGTGTCTGATACAATTTTGGCCAATTTTACATGTATGGTTTAATTTACTGTTCATTACTCTGAACAGTTAGAAGAGTATGACATGTGAATATAAAAGGAATCTGATGTTTGTTTACCAATGAAATATGCAAAAATGTGTATAACTATGACTTATATTATTATGAATCATAAAGATTTCCAGTAGGGGCCTATAGAAAACCTTCCTGTTGGAGATGAAGCCCATAATGAGACAATAAGTATGGAAAGGTGCTTAATAAATTGTATCTTTTAAGACAGTATACCTTGGACTATAAGTGGAAGATAAGGGCAATTAGAGCCTTCGTTTATTGTCCTCGCTGGTCCTCTAAGCCTTCAGGAACCAAAATCCTTTCATTCCGATTCCCGAAGGCCAATTGTAATATCTAATGGCTTTAGTCCCCATTGGTTGGGCTGTTTACCGGAAGTTCTCTAGGCATAGAGGGCCAGCGGGACCGGTAGTGACCACTGGCCCTCTATGCGTCTATAACTGGCCAGCTCAGACCAACCAACGGGGACTAAACTCTGTTAGAGTCCGGTAGGTAATAGCTCCCCATATGGTCAACCGGTGACCACTTTGATGCAGCCTTTGATGATTAACGCCTACAGCTATTGCTTGTTCATATATAATCTGTTTCAGGAAAATGAATCATAAGTTGCAAAATGGATATTTTTGAAGTGATTTATTTATAAAATATCTCTGTTGGAATATTTTAATTTTTGGGATGCTTGATGCCACTAGTAACGTTAATACGTGTACAATATTTCAAGGCAATGTATAAAATATATTAATGCATTTCTAAGGTCATTTTATGGAGTATATTTAAGTACTTTATTAGAAATGAATCCATCGAAAAATATTATTAACTTTTTGTTTCAAAAATAAAGACATCAAACTTGAATAATAGAAACACTACTTACATGTCCCATTGTTTACTACCATTAGAATTTGCTTGATCTCATCTTTTCAAATATAACAATATCTCAAAATCCATTTTATGCGACTTGTGACTCATTTCCCAATAACGCAACACATATAGTCCAGAGTGGGCTAATGTTATTGTCCTTTATTACCCAGAAATATCAACCATGAGTTGCGTGCCTCTTTTACATAAGTCACAGCACCTTTGTCCGCCAGGGGGTTAGGGGAGAACAAAACTTGTGACTAAGATGAAAATAGTTGGTTATGGTCAAAATGATTGATTGATTGTCAAACTGTTTCTTGAAAGGCTCATATTTTTTTATTTCATGGAAAGCTGTTCTGGACTTGGCTATTCTCTTTTACTTTTGTTTTTTAATCTTACACTGAGCTTGACGAGAGGCGACCAATGACCGCCTTAAGAAGGCGGTGCGCAAGCAGGCATATTTCTAACCTTTCTGTCGCCCCGGGCCTTCACAGCCATGTCTCAGTACATTCCACAACTCAACCTGGCCGTGTCGTTTTCCTATTAAACATACCGATAGCTGACAACCTTACACAGAAATCGCAACGATATGACTTCCTCTGCAAGTTCTGTCCGAAGAACTAATCAATCTAGGCTGTAAAATAGATTTTCGATATTTCTATACTAATCCTATGGGGATGCGTTGGGACTGCCGACCGCCATTTGCGCCACCCCGTTGGAGCCCTAAGGGCACCCAGGCCAGGCTTATAGCATTGAGCGTGCTCCCCGCACACACGGTGGTGTGTGCGGGGACGGGGCAGGAGAGGTGGGGGGGGGGGGGGGGGGGATCATTCAACAATCTGTAAGGTAAACGTCAGTCACAAGCACCTCATTTATCACAGGAAAAAACATATTATGGGCGGTTTGATACTTCTGGATCTATGTGCTCTTCCACTGCATTATGTTTTCATCATCACCCACCCACCCCACATGGCTACTACTGATGTGACAGTATAGAGTCAAACTGGTCATAATTAAGGCTTGCATTACCTCAATGGTCATTATAAGGGTCAGATATTCAGAAAATGTACCATTAAACTTTGCCAATCTTCCCAAATAACCCAAATTTCAGACGAAATAAAGTTCAAAATACAGTTCAACCTAACCAAACTGATTGCTAGAGTCAATGCAATGCAGAATATAGTTAAATTTACCTAGTATTGACCAAAATACAGCTTAATTTAGCAGAATTTACTAAATGTGTAGAGCTGTCGATTGTACATTTTCTGAAAATCTGACCCATAAAGGACTCTACTCTATGTTAGATTATAAACATTATAGCAAGAAACAAATGGCTGGAACAAAAACTTACTTTTCTGTAGATGAGAGTACTGTATAACAGCTTGATCCTGAGCACACAAACCATCATATTATGCAGACCAAAGTTGCATGTGAACAGATTCACAAGGTAGACAAAACATAAAAGTATCATCAGTATCCATACTTCTGGAGGTACCTGACCAGATGTATCTGATTCTAGTGCACTGATTATGTACCTCACAATCACAAATATTGAAAACTTTGATATAGGCTGCAAGTGAAAATGAAAACATGATATTGGTAATGATTGCATATCAATTGTTTAGTGACATAATTTAGTGACACATTATTTTTTAGTCACACCCAGACCCTTTGAATTGTATGATATAGGGGATGTATGGGCCAGGAATCACCTGACAGATATGAAACAAAGTGTTGCAGATAATAGCATAATATCAAATGAAACGGGTGCATATGGTTACGTTCCTGAGGGTACTATAGCAAGAACAGCATAGTATCGCGTATGAGGGGGGCTGTATTCTCCGAGTATGGCCGAAAACTACGAGGAGAATACAGGCCGCCGAAGACGCGATACTATGCTATTCTTGCTTTTATTCCATGATTCTTAACTTATTACAACTTTATTTGATTCATTTCATCAAATTGCGTTGTCCGCATAGCTCACCGATAATCTTGAACGGTCGTGACGTCACTGTACAATACAGGGAGTTTATATTGTCCACCTTGTGAGCGGCAAGTATATCGATTATATTGTACGCTCACGGCCAAATCATGGAATAAAGCTATAGGGCTGTTATCTTTTAGGGCCGTTGTCTATATAAACAATATCCGGAATTGTATAAAGTATGATAATATCCAAACTGTTTGTGGATGCATATAATTCTATATATAAGTAACAATAATTAGGCACATCTTCAAAGCAAGCTTGAGGCTTGTCTTTACAAAGTAGAAATGTGGTGCAGAGCTAACAATATTTTGACTGTCTTGCGGTCATAATGTAGACAGCATCTGGTATATGGGTCAGATTTTCCGATAATGTACAAATCGCCTTCACCAATACTCTCAAATAACCTTCATTTAAGACAAAAAATAAGCGTCTAAATGCAGTTTAACATAACAGAACTGATACTTTGAATCAATGCGATACCAAATATACTCAGATATACCCAAAATTTATATTTTTTTAGCAGAATTTAAAGATATTACTAAATATGTAGAGCAGCCAATAATTTTGTACATTTTCTGAAAATCTGACCCATTGTGATGTGTTTCAGGAAAATGAGTCATAAGTCGCAAAAATGATATTTCTCAAAGTGTTTTTTTCACATTATCTCTTCATCGTAATGTTCTGCATTTTAGAGGGTATAGCAGTTATAGTCATATGAATATATGTAACGAATTTTAGGACATTGTATTAAATATATCTATGCGTTTTGAACGGTTTTGTATGGAGTATATTAAGTTACTTTACTGGTAATTACCCATCCGGAAACATTGCAAACATTTTTTTTTCAAAAATACAAATATCAAACTTAAAATATAGAAATACTTATTAGGTGTATTAGTGTTTACTATCTTTGGAATCAGCTTGATCTCCTCTTTTCAATTAAGGTGATATCTCAAAATCCATATTTTGCGACTTATGACTCATTTTCCTAAAAACGGATCACATATGTATGCAGAATCTTGGGACAGGTTGAAAACAAAAAAGGTCTGACTGTCTTGCAGCTTTGAATATGACAGTTGAGCCAGTGTGCAGTAGTCACCTAGCTATGGATACTTACTGTGAGGTCCAGAGCATGACCGCGAGATTAATTTAGGTGTGGTGTCTCAGGCTATGTACTTGTATTATAATTATAAGTTGTTGATTGTTGTTGAGACTTTTATTTAGTCTGGATGACTATGTCGGCGGATCTAATCTCCCTGCTTAGGGAGGATTTCAAGTCCTGCCGGACATTACAAATTTGATACGTAAGGGTAACAAAGCACCTTTGCGTCGACGACACGCGGGTGGCCCTTACTAATAGTGGTCTCAGACAACAAAATTATTACAAACAAGATATTGCTTATCGGAATGCAAAGGATATATACACATATACAAGTGAGACGAAAAAACAATTTTTCACTTTGGGTTATGTAACTAAGGTATTTGTAACTGTTATAAGTACATAGAAGGTATAATTAAGTACTAAAAGGTACAAACAAGATTATTTTCAGAGATGAGGGAATTTCGAGGAGGGGATGTGGTGGGGTGTGGAAAGGGAAAGAGATGTGATCAGTGAGTACCAGATCTATAAAGGAAGCTTGTCAAATAGAAGAATAATAATGATTAGATCAATAAAGGAAATTGTCATCAGCCCATATGGCGTTTGGTTTGATTAGGCTGGTGAATTTTTTGCTAGTGTCTGAGTTTTGGACGTTAGGCTCTAACGAGTTCCAATAATAGGGAAGTTTATAGAATGTTGACTTCCTTACCAATTCAAGTCTGGGAATGGGACATCTGAGAGTGTGTCTATCAGGATTGTGTTGGCGAGTAGCTCTGGGCCTCGCTATTTGGAGGTCAGTGCTGTGTCTAAGTCTAAATGCTTGTTGGAGTAAGTGGAGTCTTCTCCTCTGCTTCAATGGGAGCAGGCCAAACTGTTCATGGAATTCATCAGCGTTTTGAAATAAGTATGGAATCTTTTTTCTCATTTTCAATGCTGCCCACCACCCCACCCCCGGCCTCCGGCTCCCCTCCTACGCTTTTGTTTTGGTGTCTAATAATACACATGCCTCACTCCCCGAGTGAGGCATGTGCTGGACTATTATGTTTTGGCTATTCTATCAAGTTTGCATACACGCTATGTTCATAGCAGCAATGGCCGTCAGTTCAAATCTTGAATAGTCCTTCGAGATGGCTAAATCTGGTTATGGGTCAGATTTTCAGAAAATGTACAATTCACCTTCACCAATCTTCTCAAATAACCCAAATTTCAGACGAAAATAAAGTTCAAAATACAGTTCAACATAACCAAACAGATTACTAGAATCAATGCAATGCTGAATATTCTCAAATTTACCTTGTATTGACAAAATTGCAGCCTAATTTAGCAGAACTTACTAAATATGTACAGCTGACAATTGTACATTTTCTGAAAATCTGACCCTTATATCTTAGTTGATATACAGTAATGATGTATTGATTCCGGCCAAAATTGCGAGGAAAACCTCTTAAGATGATTATTATTGTAGATAGAATACACAGAGGAGCACCATCATGTTGGTAAAGAGGGGGATAATTATCACATCTGTCAGTATTTGCGTTGGACCCATGATGACGGTTGCGACGGTTTTGTGTTCTGTGTTCTGCCGAAGGCAGCTTTTTTTCAAAAGCGGTTGTTGCGAAGAGTCAAGGTCAGGGGTTTTCCACTTCCAAGATAACCATATACCAAATGCATATAACTTTTTGTAGTAGCAATGACATGTTCTTTAAGTAGAACTTAGTAGGAACCCATTGTTAAATTTAAACATTATTCAATGAGAAATAGTTAAGGCTGGATTCTCCGTTATTACAAGAAATAACTTGTGAACAATATGATTGATAAGACTAAATTCTGCTGTATTTATATGTTTATACAAGAATTTGAAGTCAAATCAGCCAAAAGGAAATAAGATTTTGGGGTGGGTGCATAAAAATAGACGGAATTTTGATGACGGAAAATGTTACAAATCTTTTGCAAGCAGGTATATATATAACTTATTTCTCAAATACGATTACAATGGTGGTGCAAGAAATCGGGTGGAACCCTTCAACAGCTGCTGGTCTTCCTGGCTAGCCTTGGCATATTTCTTAAAACTAACATTATTTGTGTTGTTGTTTATAGTTTGTGAATTACAAAACATATAAGTTAAAATGATGAAGATTCAATTTTGTTTACTTTTATTGATACGATCAACTATTTGCCAGTCAACCAAATGTTGACCCAAAGTGTGCCCTTTATTATTATTATTAATATTTAATATCATCAGTTTTGTTTCACTGAACATACATTTGTGCCATTTAGATACTAAGCTTATACATTTATTTAAGCAGGTAAACTAGGATGCAGACTTATTTGTCATAAGATCCATAGAAATTGCACACGGAAGACGTTACATGCCCTACTAGAAGTAATTTCCCATCGGAAAAACATATTACGAGAGCCCACTGAGAATATTCTGTACCCTGATTTGAATTGAGTCATGCTTGTTAGAGATATGTGTCCAAAATGTGTCCAAAATTTAAATATGGACATTAATGAAGCTATGTAACAGAAACAACCCTTACAAAATCCAACAAAAGATGGGTCAGATGAACTGTAGATGGGCTGGAAAACAACATACAACAAAAAGTAGAACATCTTTAGTTCCTGACAAATCTTAACTAAGAGTGCAGTTTCATATCCAAGATACCTTAGTTGATATTCCTTCATGAAAATAAGATTACTCACTGAGAGCAAGTAGACGAGGTATGCTGACAGTATCTGACGGTGGTAATGTTTGAACACTAACCAGAACAAACTCTCTTTTTTAGCCTTTTGCTTCTCCTCCAATGCTTGCCATTTTCTGTGGAAATTACAAGTGCATTACATCAAACACACCTGCAGAAAGCATGAGGTAGATTGGTATATCTGTATATCCCCATATTATATATTATTGAATTCTATAACTCCTGAAAAAGGATTTGAACAGCAACAAATTATACTTTTGAATTCTGGAATTTATATCTCATATCTAGGTTTTAAAAAGTCCTGGATTTGAATCTAATAATTAAATCTTATGTATCATGACTTGATATCTAGACTGCATACTTACGGTATAAAAGCTGAATAGTTGTACTCAGCTTTCAAGAAGCCAAGAGGTTCAGGAACATCATCTTGTGTGAGTGGGCGTCTGTAGGCAGTTTTAAAAATACCCAGTGTCCACCTTGAACAAGAAAAGGTCCTCAAATTTTAAATCCTTTGTGACTACTAGTCCTTGAGATGATCGATTGTACACATGTTTAACAATCAACATTGGAAATAGGGAACACTTATTTTTTAAAAACCTGTGGGAGCCAATATCAAGAAAAACATGAATCATCTTGTGTTATTTTGCCGCCATTGGATATAGTATGTATTGGCAACAGTCAATGCAGGTATAAATTACTGTAGTGGTACCTGATTTGCGTTGGCGGCGTTGCCAGTGGCGACCACCTTGTTTGAAAGCTTCACTCTCCTGTCAACTCCAGTAAGTTACGATTGTTTTTTGGTGGCACAAAAAGTCTTTTCAATGGCTATGGAAATCATGCTATAAAATGTTTCTTACCTTCATCCAATGCACAAGCATTGTTGTAACTGCACACGATTGCATTGTCCATCTTTTGGGGGCTATTGTCAAGCTAATATGTCTTCAGTTTTGACTGGCGTCGACAAGGCGGATCCAAACTACATCCAGAAGTTGGAGGACGCTTACACTGCGTTGATCCGTGAATTTTACAGTTTACAGAAAAGAGTCCATGATACCAAGACTGAAGATGCCTCTGGGCCTAGTTCTATGGCATCCAAAGATTCCAAGGATCCAGTTCTTGCTATGTTAAGCAAAATCAACAATCGCCTCGACGCCCTAGAGGACCCTACTCATCCGAAGGTACCCAAGACACCCAAGTCCACGACAGACAGTTCTACTGACTCCACCGGTAGCACCTCGGATATGGTTAACGGCCTGTTAACAAAAGCCTTGGAGAAACTTGCTTGGACGGACAACAACAAAGGTAAAACGCTAAGGCGAGAGATCTATGCTATTCCTAATTGTAAGAAGCCTGAATCCAAACTGGATTACATTAGTCTGGTTCATGGAATGGCTTTGGTTTTGTCCCACCTACATACTACCTCGGACCCAAGGCATTCTTCTTATATTGTCCACCTTGCCTTTGTTACCAAAATGCACTCAACTCGCAAGTTCAACGAATGTGCCTCTATTGCATATATGACAAGTATGTGGTAGATCGAGTTATAGACAACAAAGCAGCTGATTTTGATCCAAATAAGCATGGCTTAGGAATGTCAATTTGTTTTTCGTTGAATGTTGTTGTCTCCATGCCAGAAGCTACAGATAAACAAGGACAGTCCTCCAAGAAAAAGGCCCAACAAAAAACTGACTCTCAGGTGCCATCGGATTTTCCTGATGATATATGTTTCTATTGTAATTATCGGGTTTGCAATAATGCTAAATGTGGTAAATCTCATGTGTGTAGGAAGTGTGCAGGCAAACACCGTGCCCAAGGTTGCGGCGAATCAATTCCTAAACAAAAATGAAGCGAGGTTGGTACGGCCATTCTTGATACACCATCACTTCCGGTTCCAATCCAAGATGGCATACCTGGATGTTTGTTTTCACTAACCAGAACTTTGGACATTGAACTTTGTGAATCTGCTGTTGACGATATATTCGATGTTTCATGTATTTCCAATAATTCTGTCATGTTTTCATCGGTGGTTACTCCTGGTTTTTTGCCGGACACTCATTTTACTTCTGATGTTCATAGCCCCATACTGTATGCTATGTGTAATGCAAGTGATGTTGATATTGAATCCATTACTTACTTGTATGATTTTGTCAATGCTTTTCATCGCTACTCTAATTATGCTTCTGTTGGTGTCGTTGATAATTTTCCTGTATGTACTTCAAAATCCTTTGATCATTCTATTGGGGGTGTTCATACTAATTGGAATATGCTAGCATGGGAACACAAACTAGAGTTTGAAAATGATTTGGTTCTTCGCGATTATATATTTGACGGGGTCCTAAATGGTTTCACCGTTGTTGATGTCAATAACGCTCCTACCAGTTATGAATGTGCAAATTATAAATCAGTTTTGTCCAGGACCAGCAAATATATTTATTGACAAGCTCATTACATCTGAATTGGAGGAGGGTAAATATGTGATGTCATATGACCGACCTTTCTGCATTCATAGTTTGGGTGCTGTTCCAAAACCTGAAGGTCGACTGTAAACAGCCGTTGGAATCCTCAATAAATAATTTCATGACTAGTACAGCTCAGAAATTCTGCTACAAATCCGTTGATGATGTAATTGAGCTCATAACTCCTGGGTCTTATATTGCCACACTTGATGTGTCTGCTGCTTACAGAACTGTCTCTGTTAGAGCGGACCAATGGACCTACCAGGGGATTAAGTGGATAGTTGAGGGTGAATCATGTTACCTCAAGGATACTAGACTTTGTTTTGGCCTGAAGTGCTCACCTTATATTTACACCCAATTGTCAAATTTCACTGTCAGATGTCTCCAACGGCGGCGCCCTTACAAATGTGTAAATTACATCGATGACTATTTAATAGTAGCTGACTGCTATGAGACCTGTCAAGTTGTGCAACAGCTGTTAATTGCAATTCTGCGCTCGCTGGGGTTTGGCATTGCATGGAAAAAATCAACCTCTCTGTCACAGAAGGCGGTATACCTAGGCGTGGAGTTTGATTCAATTAATATGTCTGTGTCCCTCTCCTTTTCCAAGCTAGATCATCTCTTATCTGAGTTACGCTTCTTCTCTGACAGGACCAGGGCGACTAGGAAGCAACCACAGAGACTTTGTGGCCTCATGGCCCATGCTGCGAAAGTTATCAGAGGCACAATAACATTCTCCCGCAGGGTCATCAACCTCTTGTCAAACATAAACCCAGATAAGCCTAGAGTTCGCCTAAACAATGGTTTGATCCAGGACATCCTTGGTGGTTAAGTTGATTTGATTTGATTTGAAGAATTCTTTTATTTGCAAGGATGGTACATTACAGAAGGTAGATACGCCAATCATGATACAATCATATCATTTCCTCCGGCGAATGCCTTATACGAATTCGAGTTTGCTTTAGTTAACAGTTAACAACGGACATAGTTATGGACAAGTGACATGCAACTAAAAATTATCAGTTAAAGACTTATAAATTAGGTAGGTAAGAAAAGTAAAGTAACGGTTTGTACGAAACTTCAGTACCCATGAAGAGGAGCTGACAACAGGAGGTTTAGCAAATGTAACCTCAACAAGGAGCAATATCAGCAGGGATTAGAAGTTGGGCACCTACCTTTAACCGATCTAAGTTGACAGTGAAATATAACTATGGATCAGGGCCTGTCTTCTACACTGACGCTTGTAGTACAGGCTACGGGCGTGTGTACCTCAATGACTGGCAAGCGGGGGATGTTCTCTAGTTCCAGTGATTCCAGTGAAGCTGGCCTTGCTTTGTTTTGGAGACCTCTGGGCAAATACTCATGTGGTCCTTTACTCAGATAACACCACAGTTATAGCCAGCATCAATAAGGGCACGTCCTCCTCTAAGCCTATTATGCCCCTTTTGTGTGAGATCTTCTGGCTGTGCGTCAAGTCGAATATTTACCTAACTGCATGACATTGCGGGACATTTGAATGTGATTGCAGATTTTTTGTTCCGTTTATGTGACGAGTCTGATCTCAACAGCTTGAAATATTTTTCTCTCTGTTGCAGTGTCCAAGATGAAAATTGATCTGACTCTACTTGACAAAGAAGTTATTGCTGCAATTTCTACCGCCTTGGTCAAAGACATTTTACAATGGTCAAGTTGCTTCATAGTGCACTGTTGGGCCTTGTGTTGAACATAAAACTCTGGTCTGTATTTAATACCTTTTCGTGGTGATAGTCCAACAGTGACATTGAGGAAAACCAAGTAATGCTGTCCGTGAGAGACAACAACTGACCCGGAGGAGGTGAATTCTTCAATAGTAGTGATTGGAAGAAGACAATCGTTCTATCCTGTCTAATTTGTCCATGATTTTAGACAAGGTGTGAGTTGTAGGATCATTGTTGTTGGAGGTGTTGACACGTTTCTCATTAAATGATTTCTTGAGAAACACAAGGTACCTGTGAAAGCTACCACAGTCCCCATCTTCTTGTGCTGAAGTTGCTAGGAATGCCGATTTTCAAAACCGATAATAATAATGTTTTGGAACATAGTTAACCAACCTTGTAACCCTACATCTCATTCCAAGCCAAGCTATAAGTTATAACAATTATCAACCTGGGCCTAGCCTCACTATTTTAATTTAATAATTTTGTAACTTAGGATTTCCTAAAAATATTCACTTACAAACATGCCGGGGTAGGCTTATTTTGAGGAGGCTCATGTGTACTAAACTACTTAGTCTTACTAATAAACATGTGGTATGTTTACTTTGAGGAGTCTGATGTGATATACAGTGGTACACTGTCGATCTTTATAGCATCATTGTCGTTCTGGATTTCTTCTTGGACTTCAATAGGACATGTTTACATTGACTACCAAATGAGGCATTATGAACAAAAGAGCAATGGGAACACTTTCCATGGGCAGGCATGTCAGATTAGGTAAGAAAAGATTTCCAGGTTCTCCATTCAAACTCCTCATACTTGTTCACTTTTCTCCCTTCTATCATGATTCCCTGTGTCGTATTAAGCCTAATATAATCCAGTACAGGTTATACACAGGCTTAAGTGGTGTTCCACATTGAGACCGTGTCTCACTTCAGTACCCAGGTCATACATTTGCAAAACATACCATTGACCTACATATCTATAAACAAGCATCAAGATATTTCCCTTCTCTTCTTATATGTGATTCCCTATTTTCAGGTATTTTGAGGTAACTAACTGGTATGTCTGTAGACGTTCATTTCAGTTTGGGAAATTCTCGATAGTCAGCTTTCATGCTTGGTTTCGCATAAGTGAGGATAGCAAACAGGTATATATGTATATATATATGTATATATATATAGAATTTTTATTCAATATCGTCATTTACATGAAAAGGACATACAAATCTAAAATTATTCGTGCTAACTTTAGGTCTTCCATCTGGCCCTAGACCGTTCCTGACTAAATAATATATAATCGCATAACAATATTTTGATTTATACAAATAAAATTTACAAATCAAGCGGATCAGATTTATGATCAGATCACGCATATCTCAATTTTAACACAGTCAATATATAGACCTCTATATCAAACATTGTTCATTTCTTCTCCCGAGAACTCATCTCACCTAACAGCCAGGACATTGGCACAAACTTTCCTGTGTGCATATGATTCTCATAATGTCCCATACACAACTACCTCCATAGATGAAGCTAGAGGGTTTAATGAAATTTGGAGTGGAGATGCTGAGGCATTTCTCTAGGGATTTAGGGCCCCTATCCGTAATGAAAAGTACAAAAAGTTGTGTTGTGTTTTCTGTGGGTAATTTATGGAAATTGAGGCAAGGGAAAAGATTAATTCAATTAAAATAATAATGAAGTACAAACAAAATGCAATCAATACATGTATACACAAAATCAACCTTTATTGGCACTTTAATTGATATATTTAATTAGCACAGATACAAAGGAAGTGTTTCAAGTAGCCTAGATAGTAAAAATGAGTAGGCATGAACTCTCGAGAATTTTTTTCAGTGTGACCATATGTAATAGGTAAAGGATTTTCTGAAGTATTGAGTACCAAACTTGTGTTTTCATTCAATGATTATTGAATATTTCTAATGAATTGGTCAGAAGCCTCTGCTCATTTCAAATCCTACAGGAAAGGGTTTAGCCTATCTGTTCTTAACTGTCCGAAGGACGGTTGTACTATTTGAGCATATGTATCTGTGGGAGCTCTGTATGTGTGAGGTCACCCCTTTGATTATTTAGTACACTTGTTTTGTAGGAGAAGACATAATTAGACATATGTATTAGATGAGTCAGATATATTGCACAAAGTGTAGTAATCCACTGAACAAAGATTTTGTTAAAATAAAAAGATTAGTTAACTTACAAATATGTAGCCTTTGATAGGAACCCAGCCTCCTCATACTTGTTCACTTTTCTCCCTTCTATCATGATTCCCTGTGTCGTATTAAGCCTAATATAATCCAGTACAGGTTATACACAGGCTTAAGTGGTGTTCCACATTGAGACCGTGTCTCACTTCAGTGCCCAGGTCATACATTTGCAAATCATTGACCTAAATATGGACAAATACTTACTATGCATTGACTTTACAATTTATTTATTTATTTTGGGCGGTCTGGAAGACCTCTTGTAGAGGATTATTAATGCCCATTTCCTATATTATTGTGTGAAATATGTACGACAACTTGAACTGTTATATGTATGAACAAATATTACGGATTAAAAATCTTTATATATATATATATGTATAAACACACACCAAGATCTTTCCCTTCTTTCTTATTTGTGATTCCCTATTTTCAGGTATTTTGTTGTTACTACACTTTTATTTGAGATCTACTTGGAGCGGCTTGCCATAGGGTTACCATTGGGTCGCTGTGATGTTTACTCTAAGTAGGTCTCAGTGTTTAAAGTAGCTAAGATGGTTAACATGAGCAGTCATGAGATGTGTGATAGGTATAGGAGTATCTGAAGTATTGAGTACCAACACTGTGCTTTTATTAAATGATTATTGAATATGTATAATGAATGGGTCACTCATTTCAAATCCTGCAGGAAACAGTTTAGCCACCAAAAGGTGCTGCCCCCATGCCCCAAGGAGACAGATAGGAAAATAAATTCCATTCTATTGACCAATCTCCACCTTGTATCAATGACCATACCCCAGATAGATAGGGGGCCCTAACCTGGGGTTAGATAATTCCAGATGCCATCCCAACTGGCACTTCGGATTTTGGCTTGCCATCCAAAATGAATTCACTCACTATTTTGACCAAATATCTCATATACATTGGTTTACCTAGTTTTAATGTCACCAGAGATTAGTTAGCAACGTTAAGAAGTACTAGATTTCAAAAAATTGAGTAGAAATGTAATTACTCCAGAATGAAGGCTAGCACAGTGTGAAGTTTTAATTTTATTTTAAGTTGCTCTAAAATGTCATTTGGCTGTATATGTAATGAACTGCAGATTTGTTGGGATTCAAGTTATGACTTTCGTGAAAGGATAAAGATAAAAACACGATATCCGTTAGCACCAGGTTTTATTAGTCAAACACCAGGTCAAAGCAACAGTGTTGTTACAGCTTGAGTAAAACAACAGAGATATTTTGGACCATGGCCAGTTGTGTCAGGCAAAGGCCAGATCCCCTTGCAGAGTATGGTATACCGGCTCTGTTGTTGCATGGTGTTGGCGTTGTAGGCAGTGTAGATATGATGGGTGGACCCACTACATATTTGGGGTACATTGCTCCATTGATGTATATTATACATTGTATAACACTTTAATTCCCCTGGTTTAGGTACAAGTGTATCAAATGAAGGTGCTATTGCTCTTCTAATTCATAGGAGTTTTTATTTCAGATTCAAAACAGATTCATAACATTCTATTTTGTAACCCTCCAGGTTTGTTACATAGTTCCCTTTACATAGTCAGTACAAGGAGGTTGTCATATTAATTGCACCAATGACCCGCAGTGTTTGAACAGATAGCAATACATCAATAGCAATACATCAGCAATATATTGTAGTTGTACTGTTGCACATATAGCAATAAATTACAGCAATAATCTATCGCATGAGGTTCATCATCCTGAAGATTAGTGGGCCAATGTTCAGTTATTCTCCAGCTGGGCGATGAATATACAGAACAACCCGGGATTTGAGGGGGGAGTGAATATTCACTGATGACGGTCAAAGGACGCTACAACAACCGTCAAACTTGCAAATGCCAAAATGGGTGATATTCTATGACGAAGGAAATATATGAATTCAAGTATATGTATCCTCATTTATAAAACATACGTTTTACCAATTACAGAGTATGCAAGTCCTTTTATAGAATGTTGTAGAAAGAATTTGTTGTCAAAATAAGACAATGTTATGACTAGGGCACTGCGTATTGCGTATGGGAATATTGCACCAGCTGAGAAATGGAGATTGTCTGGGCTGTATCCACACAAATACCATCGGAAACTACAAATTGTGAAACTAATCCATGGGAAAAGGCATAAATATCTTGTAGGTAAACAATTCAAGAATTCTTTTATTTTTGCATAGATGTTACATACAAATACAGGTAGCTGCTTCTATCATGATAGTAGTATCATTTCCTCCAACGAGTGCCTTTATCGAATTCAATTAATTTGGTGAAGTTACAAGTTCATAAGGTTTCAATTATAAGCATAAAGGAGCCGACAATTACGGCTATAAGTGAAAGTAAAATATGGTTCAAGTCTTAATAACAAGCTGGTGATAACAACAACCCTGAGACTAAGTATAGCCTGATAGTAGAGTAATGATAACAGTAACAACGAATGACTAAGTATAGCCCTGAACTAGTACTAAAAGACTATTATCTTAGTGACGGTCTAGCCCGAAAAATATTAATACACTCGAGATTACGATCACATTGTTAGAAGTCCTTCCGAGGGGCAGCCGTGAATCTTAACTTCGTTTAGACATCTTGATGTTTTATGTTTATGAGCCACAGTATTAGACACAAGGTATGGAAATAACGAAGTTCATTCATAATTATACATAGTGATACATAGTCTATGCGAACAATTTTTAATCAAAAACAGTGGTGAGATGAGAAATGAGATGTGAAAAATGATATTATATAACCAGTATGAGTGATGGACAAGGTGTAGGACAGTTCCACAAAGTTGCATATACATAAAATTCAATGTCCCTAACACTTATAATGAGGGATATGACACACAAGAGTTACAGAATACAATGTTACTAGGTAGTATTATCTTGTAAAATAAACACTTTAAAAATTATCAATTTTGCCACTTATGACTCAATTTCCTGAAACACATCACAAATCTGAACGACGTCACTACACTTATCTTATCTTTGAATCATAAAATTTGCATTTGGGGCTTTCAGGAAAAGTTTATTCCAACAGAATCGGTCCAGTTGTTTTCTATGTATGGTTGATTTGAATAGGTCACTATTATTCTCTATTTCTCAGTCAATTCTGCGATATAATTCTTTATGTAATAGTAACTTATAACAACATTATTTTGCTACGTTATGAAAAGCATTATTATTTATGATTCACCTAGGTTACAAATGAAAAATAATGGCAACATCGAAATGTACCTAACAAAGCAATAAAAACGTTTCACAAACATTAAAATGGAGAACAGTTAAAATGGAGAACAGTTTTATATTCACCAAATAATAATTATTACGTTATTCAAACCCAGATTATAGAAGGTGAGGAAAATTTAAAATCTGTCTTCATTGTAAATGTTGATTAATAATTATAGTACACCAACCAGATAATTTATGTAAATGTACTCTCTTTAGAACAATAAATTGTTTGATTATATTAACTTAATATCGTTTACTTGTATTTTGCTCTTTATGTAAACTCCTTTTAGTATAGTTTACTTTCTACTACCAGGTGGCGACTGGGAGACCTGGATATTTTCCAGAAGTCTGGTCACCCAATTGTCTAATCTCCTTATGTATAACCATAGACAAACAAAGTATTTTTCAATTCAATTCAATTAAAAAATAGCTGTACCAGTCCAGGTCAGCAAAATATTACGGTTGGTCATGTGAAAGTTTGTGCTGGTTCTGTAGGTGGAGAGGAATGACGAGGTCCTTGCCTACATGGATCACTGGCCATGTAGGCAGGACCTCGCCACTTCTCACCATCACAACACCATCGCAAGGCTTACCGCAGAGCTTACCGCAGAGCTTACCGCAGCCAGTGAAGACCACCCTTTATTCCAAGTTGGGATGTTAAATAATTATAGAAAATGATCGCCAAATGGCTGAAACTGGTGAAAACATTGCGAATAAGAAGACCCCCACCCCCACCCCCCGACAAACACAGGCGGGTTGGCAAAAAGATTGGTGCACTCTCACCCCCCCGAGCCCCCCTCCCCCACGGCCACCCTGCCCACCTGAAGGGCACCTCTTGCACCCTGAAGCAAGCCGGGTTGGACTTAGGAAAACATCATAAAATTGTGACGCAGCGATCCTAAGGTCTTTTTTTTTAAAATTTCATTTTGGGCCAAGAGCCATATCTAAATTTAAATTCAATTACAATTGTATAATCATATGATTGGCGGTGATTCAGGTATAGGGAGATGTCAATAGCTAGATTATATGTGATGTGTTCCAGGAAAATGAGTCATAAGTCGCAAAATTGATATTTTTCAAAGTGTTTTATTCACAAGATCTCTTCATTGAAATGTTCTGATTATTGGAGGGTTTAGCACTTATAGTCATATAAATCCATCTAACAAATTTCGGGACATTGCATTACATATATCGCTGTGTTTTGAAGGCCTTTGTATGGAGTATTCAGTTATTTTACTGGCAATTACCCATCCAGAAACAATGCAAACTTTTTCTTTCAAAAATAAAAATATCAAACTTCAAATATAGGAATACTTATTAGATGTCCTAGTGTTTACTATCATTGGAATCAGTTTGATCCTCTCTTTTCAAATATGGTGATATCTCAAAATCCAAATTTTGTGACTTATGACTCATTTTCCTAAAACGGGTCACTTATTAGCATTGAAGGTGGACGGCAGGCCTGTAGATATAGAGTATTCCTAGCATAGTAGGACTACTTCCCTGCAGGTTGGGCGATTTCTGTCAGATTTTTAGCATTTATTTGTCAAAAATGATGAAAAACAGATAATAATAATAAATAAAAGGGTACAAATCTATATTTTCCCTATTAGTACATATGTTTGCAAAAGCGAAATCAGAATTTTTAAAAATAGGTTCAATCATTTAGTGTGAATTTGTTATTAAAAAAACTTAATTTTGGCATGTTTTCGGATTTGACCTACTTTTTCTCGACCCGCACCAAAATTTGCAAATGTCACCCGGCATATTCTGATTGTACACATTCCAATGATTAATTTGATATTAGAGGGAGGGGGTGGGGGAGTGAGGCCTGGGTGGTGGATGCTGAGGTTAAACAGGGAAAATTCAGGGAGGTGTTTCATAAAAATGAGATGTTATTACACACGTGAGCAGTTAGAAAGGTGCAGTTTGGGGGTGCAGTTTGGTTGATCCGAACTGTTCATGTGAACAGTTAGGGGAAAGATGCAATCTCATTGGCGCAGCGTAGGCCTGACCTACGAAGCTGTTACAAAGCAAGCCTCCTTGTGCTAAACTATAGGCTAAACAAGTTGAATTTACTTTTTAACATCCAAATAGAGTGTGTAATAAATAGCAAATGGCACTCTGTTCGGGTTCAAACTGATCTCAACCCATCAGAAACCGGGAACTCACTTCTTCACGAGATCAGGTTGAAACCGAACAGAGTGCCATTTGCTATAATAATTGTACAAGGTACAATAAATTATGAGATTATCATACAATGGATCTTACAATGTAAGATATTGTCTTAAATTTTACTACAATTCTTCCAAGAACAATTATATTTAGGACGATCTTAAAAATAAGATCACTATTTGTTTTGTACACTCTTATGGTTTGTTATATCACCAATAAGATTATCTTACTACAATTGGTTGGGTGCAATAAGTAAATTATCACTAATATATATAGCAACTCACTTCTAACGGTCTAAAATTCAATTTTTTTTATAAATGTTTATGATATCTTAAACCCATATAAGACGCTTTTATATTTACGATTAGATCGTAATTTCCTTTATGAAACACCCCTTAGACCTGGACATAGGGAAAGCACACAGCGATATTGACAGAGGTAGGGACTGAGAGGCAAAACATTCCCTTTCCACAGCCTAATACCTCGGCGATTAATCTTCTATTACAAAGTTGACCAGTAGGCGCTTCATGCGCATAGCCACACGGGGCACACTGCTTTGGTTTTCCCATTTTCTGAAGAAAAATCCACTAAAAATCGACCAAAAATTAAAATTTGTCGGTGATGAGGGACCCAACGTCTACACCGACTCGGTGAATGAACTTGAATGAGACGGTTGGGGGAATCGAAGGGGGGCGTGGCAACCCTAGCTCGGCTGAGGCGATGTTGACGTCATAGTCAATTCCCCTAGCAAGGGGGGCGTGGTCGATATAATCACTGAGGCTTCAGTTGCACAGATTCTCTGTGGAGACAGTGAGAGGATAAGGAGAGAGGGTGTGGGGGAGAGGGAGCAGGGAGAGAAAAGGAGAGAGCGAGAGAGAGGGGATGCAGAGAGAGAGAGAGAGAGAGGGGGGACAGAAAGACAAGGAAGGAGGACAGGGCAGAGTCAGGGAGACAATGTGTATGAAGGAATAATATTATAGTGAGAGAATATAAGAGTGTTTGAAGAAAAGAGGGAGAGAAGAGGGAGCCAGAGTGAAAGGACAGAGTGGGAGGAAGGGTGGCAGGGAATTATTAATGGTAGAAAAAGAAGCCGCTATTAAAGTACCATGCCATACATCAATGTATCAAATAAACACTTTCTCCATCTAAACAATTTCTGACTGGAATTCCTTTGATACTTTTGAAACTTATAAGTTTCAATGGGTGAGAGGTCGCAAGTCAGTACGTGGTCAGTCGGTAAGTACTCCCCTAATAACGAGTCACGAAAATTATATGGTTCAGTACAGGAGCTTCAAATGATACTGCTAAGTTTATAAGAGATTCAATAACAAATATTCAGACATATTGTTGAAAGTTTGTTACAGAAAAATAAAGACATCAAACTAGATTAGACCTACTTTCTAACTGACTGTGGAGCACAGACATCAGGCTCGACATGCCACTGGTAATGTTGAGTGAAATAGAAAATAAATAAATAGATGAATAAATAATGAAAAAAAGTTTGAGTGAAGTTCAGCATGCATTAAAGTTAAGAGCTTGATATTGATTTTTCAGTAATTTTAGTTCATGTTTAGTTAATGTATGTGATGATGTATGAATTCAAATTGCTTAATGAATATTTTAAATATACATTTGTAATGATAAATTAATGTTGTTTACTTGGCAGAATGAGACTCATCACCGATTGTGAAATGTTCGTCAAATAAAATTGATTTAAAATGAAAAAGTCTATAGACCCTGAGCTCATCACACAAACATCTATATGTTATACAGAAATTAAACTTAATATTAAATTAATATAAATTCTACCTAAAAATAAATTAGAACCAATGTCCATGACTTGCATATTGAAAAACGACTACTACCTCTTAAACATCGTAGACGCTTACATCTACTGAGGGCAGGTCACCACAGGGCTCAAAATCCAGATAACATTGACTTACGCTCAATCAACACAAGAAACTTTGTCGAAGGAAGAAAGATATTAAAACAAATTACCCCAAAATCAGAACAAATCAGAAAATCTATACACAACCGAATTACAACAAGCTGGAATAGATTACCCACGGTGGCCCACCACACAATAGACCAACAAGCATTTAAAAATAATGCAAGAGCCATACACATCTGGAATGACGAATATTTTATATAGATTCATATGTATAATGTATGTGAATACTCTTTTACCCAACATGTCACCTCCTACTGACTTTCCTCCTCCACCCTCTCCCCCCCCTTTTATCTCTCCTCCCTTAACCGGCTCCCCCCGGGAAAATCTAATTCAGCTAATCTTAATCGAGTGAATGTTGTTGTCATTTTTACCTTTTCAAATGCTAAGGCACCCATTTTGTTGTTATCCTGTATTTTGAAAACTATGACTGTACAAAGGTAGAGAACCATTGCCAGTCTATGACTGAGATGGTATTGTTACTCTACTCACATGCATTGTAAGCACCACCAGGGGGGCTGGAATCCTCCCAATTGCTGGAGCGCTCCTCTGATTGGCTAATATATTAGCAATAAAAGTTTTCTAAATTTAAATCTAAATCTACCTTTTTCTGGACTCAAAGAAAGTGCAAAAAATCTTTTTAACTTAAGCTCCAAAGATCAGTGGCATGAGAGACATGATCTATAAATGACTTTAATGCAAATACAATTTTTGAATGTTGGGTGAATCTAATAATCATTACAAGTAAATCATTTCAAGTTCATATGTAAATGACCAAAGCCAAAGTACTATCAAAATCAAATCAAAACAATTGTCAAGGACTTAGAGTAACTTTCCTCGTAGAATATGTTTTTGTCGTCAAATATTGGGTACTTACTCACTTCAATTCAGGATATATGATTAACATAATGATGTAGGAGGAGGTGTAATTGTAATAACATAAATATATTTGTTGGATATTTTCATCAAAAGG
Source organism: Sthenelais limicola (assembly GCA_942159475.1). Lineage (NCBI taxonomy): Eukaryota > Metazoa > Annelida > Polychaeta > Phyllodocida > Sigalionidae > Sthenelais > Sthenelais limicola. Next base: position 57,508,968 of record OW804102.1, on the reverse strand, counting down.
AAAATACTAAAGTATTCCTAAAAATTAAAAGTTTTAATGTTTTCTTGGAAATAATGTATTATGGATGTTGTATTTAGCTTATTACTAAGATAACAAGAAGCAAGCCAACAATCCTGCAAGTGATTGTACTCATTGAGTATAACATTTTAAATATTATGGCGGAACAATTAATGGGAAACTTTGAAAATTGCCCAATTGTGTGTATACATACTCTTTGTTACCTTGACCCTCATGAATAATATTATGTGATCCGTTTTAGGAAAATTAGTCATAAGTCGCAAAATAAAGATATCACCATATTTGAAAAGAGGAGATGAAGTCAATTCTAATGATAGTAAACACTAGGACACCTAATAAGTATTTCCATATTTTAGATTTGATCATTTTATTTTGAAAAAAAAAGAAGTTTGCGATGTTTCTGAATGGGTACTTACCAGTAAAGTAACTAAATATACTCCATACGATGGCCTTCAAAATGCGGGAATATATTTAATACAATTTCTGGAAATTTGTGACGCGGATTAATTTGACTATAAGTGTTAAAACCCCTAAAAATCAGAACATTCCAATGAAGAGATCTTGTGATAAAAAAACTTTGAAAAATATCAATTTTGCGACTTGTGACTTATTTTCCTGAAAGACATAAGTCTTTTTCCCCAACAAAAAATCAAACATGAGATATAGAAGTACTTCTTAAGTGTCCTTCGTGTTTACTATCATTAGAATCGGCCTGATGTCCTCTTTTTAAATATGATGATATCTCAAAATCCACGACTGCGACTTATGACCCATTTTCCTAAAACGGATCACATTTAGAAACTACATCACTATAGAAACTTTTCTTTTATCAAGCCCTCACTGTTTATGATAATGTACACTCATGGACTAAGACGGACACCGGGTTGGAGAATAGAAGTTTATTTATAATATTTATTAAATATGATGAATGAGTTGGTAAATACATGGATGATAAATAAACTTTGATGTATAATAAGAAGATAAGAGATCAATATATTTGTTTGATTGATCATTGATAAAAGTGATAAGACAATTGTAAATTGATGATTAAGTTAAGAGGTAATCAGCGATAAACATGGCAGCGTGATTGACAATGGCAATTGATGTTTGAAGCAGATGTGTAGTTTTAAGCTGCTTGGAGGAGGTGTAGCTCGATGGAGTTGAGGACACCTGAAAATATATAAATTGAAAGTTAAGAAAAAGGGAATGTGGTGGGTGGGAGCGAGTGAAAGAATGAGGGTTAGTGAATGGATGAATGAGTTTATATAGGATTAGTAGGCCCGGTGATCGAAGACCATGCAGCCCCATTGGCTAATAATAACCAATGCAAATCACAGGTACAAATGTCTGGCCAATAAAAATACTCAAAAAAGAAACACATTCAACTGTGTATCTCTTGTAGGTCTGACATGCAGTAATATTGATCACAAATGTAGAATAAAAGGAGGAGTCCATGCTGCAACTCTAGGCAGTATGTTAATAGATCTCAACAGGTGTGCACCTCTTTGGTTCATCATTTTATATTTACTAGCTTCGGAAGATTGTTTCATCACCTGGTAAGTATTGCCTTTTTAAGACTGATTTTGGCATAAAAGCTGTCATGATATCCATTGATATTGAGATTATATCAGTGAGACCTCATTTTGTGTGATAAAATCAGTGGCATGCTGCATATTGCTGGGAGATTCAGGGTTGGGGTGATTGCCTAAAATGGATGCATAAGACTTAAAGGAAAACATAAAGTGGCTGAGGGAGAGTACTGTCTAGATATTTACTAATGCTATTGGGCCCGTTACTTTTCAATCTTTTTATTAATGACATATGTAATATAGAGATTAAGGGTAATATTTTACTATTTGCCGACGATATTGTTTTAATTAATAGCAACAGCTCTCACGACGATACCTTGGCACACTGCCAGCACGATGTTTCGTTAATCGCCGACTGGAGCCTAGCAAATAAGTTATCAATTAGTCTTCCGAAGACAAAAACAATGTTCATTTACAATTCTAACTATCATGTTCACCAGAACCCAAATTTTAACCTCTCGATTAATAATACTAGTATAGACTGGGTCAACACATTCACCTACTTGGGCCTGAAAATTGATTCTAAATTGAAATTCGATGAAATGAGTAAGTACATTATCAATAAGGCGAATATCAGACTCTACAATATTTATATTAACCGTCACGCTCTTGACTGCAAAACCAGGCTCATGCTTATTAAATCTATGGTTTTAACATATCTGGATTATTGTAACGTTAGCTACCTAAATTGCAATAAGTCTATCCTGACCCAACTACAAGTTCTACAGAACAAGGCATTGAGATTTGCAATGAAGAAACAAAGAAGATATAACACTGACCAGCTCCATTTAGAAACACAAACTATGTCTATTAAACAAAGAATGTTTTTTAATAATTGTAAATTTTACCATAAACAATTACATGCTTGCCGCATAAACTGGATTACCAGAAGCGAACAACTAGGAACTCACGATCTACGTGGCAACAGAAATCTGAACTTTGAAGTCCTGAGACCAACATGTGCAGCATACCAGAAATCGATCGCCTTCACTGGTGCCAAAAAGTTCCATGTCAGCCTCCTTTGCCACTATTTCCCTTAGATAATCAACACAGAAAAGTATGTCACTGCAACTTTTTCCTATTTATCCTATGGTATGTCCTATTTCCTCTACATGAAAAGCCATGTCAGGCTGCTCTGACACCTATGTCAAGATTTGATCTTTTCCAATCGATGTCCTCCCTGGTACACTCCTTTTCTACCCATACAAAAGGAGACATGAGTAGACTTGTACAGCATGTTTATTTTTGTAATTCAGACATTATCCCGCATTAGATACATGATCTCAGAACAAACTGCACTCAAAATATACAAAGCAATGGTGCTCCCAATACTAGACTACAACTCAATTATTTACCACTTCGCTACACAAAACAACATAGCCAAACTAGAACGCATCCAATCAAGAGCAATCAGAATCATTACCCGCACAAAAAAACACGAGCCAGCCTCACACAAACTCACTACACTAGGTCTGGATACACTCAAAGACCGAAGAGACAGGCACTTACTATGCCTCATGTACAAACGATCAAGAGCCCAACCTACCCTACCAGAAACCAACACCAGACTCACACGATCACAGCATAAATACAACCTCCCACTGCCTCTACCGAAAACAGAAACACTAAAGAATGCCCCATGCTACCTAGGAGCCAAAAACTGGAACAATCTTGCCCAGTCACAAAAAGACATACCAACATTTGAAACCTTCAAAACTGCACTCAAGAACAAGAAACACATTGAATAATAGTGGGCCATGCAGAAACTTCCCGCTGACCCAAGATTGCTAAAATTGCACTCACAACCACCTGCAGTCACACAGAGCAAACACAGCCCATGCAGAAACTTCCCGCTGGACCGTGAATGCTTAAATTACACTACTAAAATGCACTCTAAAACAACACACAACCACAAAACGCACCGGCCATGCGGTAAGTTCTTCCTGACCAATGAAACAGAAATAGACATTCCACCCAACATAACCATCATAACCGCTCATCTCACCCCTTCTCCACATCCCTACCCTCACAAAATTTTATATAACGCATTTATGTATACCCTTATACTCATTGGCATAAGAGTAAGTATTAAAAATACTAGCGGTAGCATTAGTGAATAGCTAGACACAGCAGTGGGCAGAATAACCATGGCAATTCTTAAATGAATTAAACCCGTGAGCCTATGTCACAATTATGTTTCACTGTATTGTTTGACTTGCTGTATAAACATCCTAAATAAAAAAAAAAAAAAAAAAAATAATATTATATGGATTCATCTAATCAAATGTGATTTATAAACACCCAGCTGTAAATGGGGTAGCATTCATTTCATATCAATTATTAAAATAAATATTCTTTCAAAAGAAATGAAATATACAGGTAATTAGTTTGGATAATAAGATCTGCATAACATAGGCTATAGGGGCTTGGAGCTTGTCTACTTGAGGATCTTCTTTTGTTGATTTTCCAATGCACCACTGCATATCAATCCACCAGGAAATAGTCCCTTCTAATCTAGTACCTAATTTATAGCATTAAAGGTTGAATTTCTAAAAAGTGAATTGACAACTGCTGCTCATTTCTGACAATAAACAACTATTTACCTGCTTCATAAACAATGCCTATTTTAGAGCCCAGAACTAGGGAAATAGGTCACACACTTTGGACACCAAGATACAAGTGAGTGTTAGTGTAGCAGTGTTACATAACCCACCAGCAGTCAAAGCTATGGCCACAAGTGCACATGTACTAATGACTGCCCTCCCCCTCCCTCTCCCCAGATGCAGATGTTGGTGTAGGAATACATCATAGTACATGGTGAGAAGGAGTGGGAATAGCATAAGACTGGATATTAGAAAAGGAAAAGGGATATTTGAAAAGGAAAAGGGATATTTGAAAAGGAAAAGCGATATTTGAAAAAGGAAAACTCTTGGACTTTTCTTATGTCACATAAATATCCTTTCCGATTAGGGACAAAACATCATTGACCAATATATCAAATCTCAGGACAATGTATGTAATATATCCTTTCGTTTTAAAGGTCCTCATATGGTGTATATTTAGATACTTTACTGGTTATTGCCTGCCAGAAATATTGCTAACGTTTTTCTTCAAAAATAAAAAATATCAAACTTAACATCTGAAAATACTTATTAGATTGTTAGACTGTTTACTATCATTGGAATCAGTTTGATCTCTTCTTTTCAAATATGATGATATCTCAAAATCCATTTTTTTGACTGATGACTCATTTTCCTAAAACGGATGGCATTGAATGCTTAGACCTATACTAATAATATAGGAGTGTACACATATATGACAAAGAAATCATTATGAAATAGTACACTGGTCTTGTTCAACCTGCCATAATTATATCCGCAAGGATTCCTTTACTTGATTTTATAATTTGGATAGATTTGTACAACATTCTTCTTAAACTAGCACTGACTTATTACAAAATATTGATCTCAAAATTGTGAGACATGTCAGCTCAAGGGTAAATTTTGATGTGTGTTTTTTGCCAAAAAGTGACTCATGTTAACTATTTCAAATTTTCAATAAAATGAGTCCCTGCTTCCATCGGAAACGCACTTTTTCCTTTTGTCAATCTTCACCGTAGGCTTATGTAATCCTTTAAAACAAAACAAACTTTTGTAAAATAAAGGAACCTCTGAGTTCCATTGAGTAATAATAACATCGTAGCAAATAACAAATTTACTCCTTTTATGTTGTGAATACAATATGTCGTGAACTGCAGATTTGTAGGGCTTAGAGTAGAGTCGTGAATTATGTAAAAGGTTTGTAAAAGTTGTTCATTCCGAAAAGGGATCTTTTTTTTATAGATGAACCTTCTGTTAAAAACTACCCTTCCAGTATCTTTTCAGATTTCACAAGTTAGAATATATTTCTAATACTTTGTGTTGATTAAAGAAAAATTGTTTCCATCATAATAAGGCAAGCTTTACAAGGTTCATTACCAGATCCTATGTTGAATGCCAGTTTTGTGCCTGACATTATCTACAATGAAAGCAAGACAATGCCTTACTTCTTTATTTATTTACCCAAAATCCTCACAACTCAACTTCCCTCTGCCCAAACCAAAAACCGAGTCACTTAAGAGAGCCCCTAAATACTATGGTGCCCAGGCATGGAACAAACTACCCCCAGACATAAAAACCATAGACAGCCGCAAACATTTCAGACACAGAATCAAATCACACACAATCTTATCCAAGGGGGAAGCCACAGATTAAAATGAACATCCCATGACCACTGGAACTTCCCAGGACTGAACGCAATATGACAGACGACTCAAATACACTGCTACGGACAGACAGAATAACTGATCCTATCATGTAGATTAACAACTATCATCTTTCCTCTTACACTAATTACTAAATACCTTTACTCATGCACCGCTCCTTTTCTTCTATAGTAGTAGGACTGCACCTAACAGCCCCTGGCGGAAAATCATGGACAATGCTAAATACTAGCCCCCGTGAGCCTTGTATATCCTTATCACTAATGGCTGTATAAATATGTTAAATAAAAAAATATGATAGCAGAAATGAGTATTAGAGCAGCTATTATACTTATTAAAAAAACTTACTCAAAACTGCGCTAAAGACACTTACAATCAAAACCAATATTTCTTGTTTTAGGTGTAATACAGGTAAGGAGGAAGGGGTTGTCCAAGGCCATTGCTGTTCTCTGCACTGACCAAATCCTCCAAAACGTCAAGTCAAATGACTTTTAGATGGGTTGGAAAGTATTGGAACAAGGAGTAGAACAAAACTTGAGTTCAGATTTTGACCGATGTTTTTCCACAATTTGTTAGGCCCTATTTGTTAAGTGTAGTATTGATAATGCTTTTATTTCCTTTTTTTCAGATCACATCTCCCCACAGTATATCTTCAAGACAACAGTGAAAATGGCATTTGCAGGTGTAGAGCCTGTTAAATGGGTCGTCCTCAGTCGAAGGGCCCAGGGTGGCTTAGCTATAGTAGTAAATGCTCCAACTGTAGGTGTCACCATTAAATACCCCTTCTTACACACCCCACCAAACTACCTGGTTGCATCCCTTGCCCTGGCTGATACACTCAGTGGTGCTGTCATACTGTTCACACCTTTCATCAGAGAAAGTTCTCAGTCCCTGTCCAATTTGTTTTGCTTATTTCAGTTATCTTTTGAAATCGGTCTCAGTATCATTCAGCTTCTAACATTTGCCATAATGGGGGTTGAGAGGTTTCTATCACTTAGGGCTTTTATTGGTAAAGGGAATAAATGGGGAATCAAAGTTGTGATATTTTGGATTATATTCAGCTGGATGGTGGGAATAGCTTTGGGTATTTTTGCATTTAGTTCCCCTAAGTATCCACTGGTTCCAGGTACTTGCCCAGCTAAAGCTATAGTTTATACAGTTGGCTCAATTATCTTCCTTGCTTTGACATTAGCTAACTTTATTGCCTATACCGGCACAAGCTTCATCATCCTCAAAGGCAGGCGGCAGATTCAGAATGCAACAACTCTACAGAAGAATAACCGGAAAATGGAAATACAAATAACTAAGATGTTGGCCATGGTGGTTGGATTGTACTTCATCCTCTATATACCCATTGCATTATCATATGCTATTGATTTCAACACTTATCCAAACTTATTTAATTTTTTCTGTACATTTGGTATGTTGGCTCACGGGGTTAATCTTTGGATTAACCCGATCATCTATGGCTGGCGGAATAAGTCGTACAATCAGGCTTTTACCATGGTTTTGAGAAGGTTGAACTGTTTGAAGATCTCTTCTTCTTCTGCCTCACGTTCATCTGGTGTAAATGGGACAGAATAAATGGCTCAGAGAAACAAAGGAAATCCATTCTCTCACATTGAATTGAATTGTTTGCCCTTTTTTTAAAAAAGAAATGTGATATATGTATGTCTTGGAGCATTGTGAATATTTTGAAAAATATCAATTTTGTGACATATTTTCCTGTAACATATCACTTATGTTTTGAACCTAATTTAATGGCAGTTTGTTTCATCAACTCTCAAAATGGGTGGCGTCAACAATTTCTCCAGACCTCCCCCCACCCCCCAACAACTACATCCTGGAACAATAATCAACACAAAATCCATACTAATCCATTCTTTGATGGATCTAGAGAGCATATATGGGTCAGATTTTCATAAATGTACAATTAGCAGTTCTACACATTTAGGAAATTCTGCAAAATTAGGCTGAAAAATGATGATTACTGGGTATATCTGAGTATATTTGGTATCTCATTGATTTGTAGTATCAGTTCTGTTATGTTAAACTATCTTTTGAAGCTAATTTTGCCTTAAATGTGAGTTACTTGAGAGGGTTGTTGTAGGCGAATTGTACATTTTCTGAAGATCTGACACATATCTCTTGTAAGTGTGTGTGGTGGTCTGGGGTGGGGAGCATCACTGTGGATCCATTCTTTTATCAAAGTTTGTACAGTTTAGGTTCAAACTCTCAGATGAGATAAGAGTGGTATGTCAGTGATTTGACTCCTACTGAGTTAATAATTTTTCTAGGACTAGTTGTTCTAATGGGGTCATTATGATATTTGGATATTTTCTCTGAATAGAATCATAATGACACTTTGCAATTTGAGGCGAGAGGCTTTCCCTCCATTTGAAGGGACTCTATCATATTTGGCCCTAGACGAACAGCCCCCTTACCACTATTCCGTTAGGAATAGCTCCGCTATGTTTCTCAAATCACGTGACCGGGGCACTGACCGAAGGGAGAAACAACGTATATACCAAACCTCCCTATGATCGACCTGTTTTCATGCTTTATTTTTTTCTGGAACTTTCTAACTGATCTCAGATGCTAGATCGAGTCAAGGAGAGCAAGGTTCAAACGGAAAAATGTTTCATTCAATGAATAATTAAAAAGTTATCGCTAACCGCATATTCGAAGCGAGGGCTGTTTAAAATGGCCGCCATAACAAAAAGTAGATGACGAGCAACAAGAGAAGAGACACTGCCGCTCTAAGCCAATCAGATCATGCGAATTGGTCACGTGACCATGGGCACAATGACGTCATATATAGCGGCAGGTCGGGGAAGCCCTCCGATCAGAAAAACAAAGCTGACATAGCCTGTTGCAGGTAGAAAATCCGGGGTTATCATTTATTCCATTAAAAAGGTAACGAAATATAGATTCTTCTGCTAAAATCTTAGTGTCTGCTGGTCGTTGGGTTGGTGTAACACATACGATCTGAGAAGACAAACTCAAAGCAAAATGTCTGAACGAGAACGGGACTCGGTAGCCATGCCGTAACTGGCGTGACCAAGCAGCTAGGCTAGAAACAGTTTAGTGATCGGGATTCCCGGGCGGTTTGGGAGGGTCGTTTTCACGACAATGCTTCATTTGTATATATAAAAACAATATTAGGCGGTCAGAAATATAACAAAACTATTAGAACAATCTAATTCAAGGCGGTACACTTTTCTGGACGAGCACTAGCCAGAAATGTGCGCTTGACAATCACAGGGATGTAATGTATACACAATCCATGAATTTAAAACACATATGTAAGTAATAAAACTATCTGGTAAAATGCCAGGGTAATGTAAGAAGAACTGAGAACAATACATATGGGTAACATTTTCAGAAAATGTATAATTGGCGGCTGTACGCATTTCGTTAATTCTGCTAAATAAGGCTGCAGTTTAGTCAAGACTAGGTACATTAGAGTATATTCGACATAGGATTTTTTCTAGCAATCTGTTCGGTTAGGTTGAACTGTATTTGGAACGTTATTTTCGTCTGAAATGTTGGTTGTTTGAGAAGATTGGCGGAGTGGTATCATACATTTTCTGAAAAATCTGACCCATATATATTATCTCACTCTCATGAACTGAAAAACAATCACCCGAAATTCTACCATCAAGATGGCGAGTACATATCAACAGAAAAACTACCATCAAGTTACATTCCAACTATGAAAACTACCAGACATGTGTATTATTGTTGTTCAGTAGCGCCTGGAAAATTATCTATTTTTGAAAATTGTGCAGATTTTCTGGAAATGTGCACCAGTGCATTGCTGAAACCTTTGTATGTAGACAACTCTTTCGATTTAACACTATATGTGATACTGTGATAATTATTGTGTATCAAATAAATTTGTATGCAGGGGAACTTTGACTTGTGACTATATGATAGTACTACTAACCTATTCATTGAAATCCACTGGGAGCAACTTTGATAAAGTTTTCATGAAAATAAATTGTTTACTCATTTGCAGTTTAACAACTGTTAATAATCAAAATATAATATTAAGAACAGTTGTGGATCCAGAGGGAGGGTCCAAGGTGTCCAATGGCCCCTTTTGAAATCAGTTTTGCTCCCCAAAATATCACGAGTATGTTACATAATGTTAGATTAATGGGTAGTCCCCTGGTTATGCTAATCAGGAATACCGCCCTTGACACAGTGGCCATTGCTATCAATGAAGAGTCATATTTAATCAGTCACTGGATCAGGTCACGTTACATGCTAGCTTACTTCTTTGATTAGACCAAATAATGTAATGGTCAGACCTCACCAGGTAATAAAATAATTGACCAATAAGGTGACTAAGAGCAAAATTTTTAGAATTCATGACACCCTGTATGGCAATTCTAAAAATTGTCCTTTCAATTGTCTGAATTGTAGTATTTTCCTTTACATAATTTCTGTTTGCTTATTACAATGACTTTGGGTATAATGCGTGTTTTCTTTTCTTTTCTTCTCTTATACTTGTAGCTTTAAATGTTTGAGGCTATAAATGAAATAAAAATAAAAACAAAATTGTGTTATCAATTAGTGTATAGTTATTAATCTCTAATATCCAATAGGTCTTACAGTTAGCTCAAGAATTATCACTGGTGGAGAACTGCAAATTGTAATGGATAGCTTCAGACCTTGTGCTGGATATAATGCAATGTCAAAAGTTGGAACAGTTTGATAATGTAGTGAGTAGCTTGGCCAAGCAGAACCAGGCCAAGGCAAATGATCTAATGGCTTTAGTCTCCTTTTGCTGGGCTGTTACTGTCATTAACAATAATTTATGAATGATTTTGAATCAAAATGAACCAGTCGAAAGCCATGATCTTGTCGTTTTGAGCAGTAAATATTGATTTTTATTTTCGTTGATGTAAGCTGGAAGCAGACATCCAACACTAGTAGCACTGGGGGGCGTTTCATAAGTTAACACAGCGCGCGTTATAGGATCTAACAACAGTCGTTACCAAATAAAGAACGACATATTTTAACATAGCACGTCAACTAACATTGCGTTACTATTACAAACACGCGCTAAATTTATCGCGATCTAACCCATAATTACGCTATCATAGCGAATGGGCACTGCGTTAACTTATGAAACGCCCCCTGGTCTGTTTGCATATAACTGTCCCGGCCAGCCCAACAAATGGGGACTAGAGTTTATGGCTTGGCTTTAATCCTCCCCCCTTGACATCATATAGCCGATGTTTTATGACACTTGAATATCACATAGCAGACGTTTATGACACTTAAATTACCAAAACAATGGGTCTTTCCCTTCCTTCCCTCTTCCCCCTTCCACCTTTCCTGTTAAGAAATACAGCGCCAAACTATAAACACCACTGGTATCTGTATTACCCACTTATCCTGTGATTATGTGTATATTATTGCTGGTAATGACCCTCACAAACATGTTAGAGATAAGCCCAGTAATCATAGTCAAGTAGTCAGGAGAGCCGCTGATAAGGAATGTCTAGTTATCCATATTTCCACCAGCTGCCACCACCATCTAGCCTCTACACTAATTTCATCTTTCTTTTCCCAAGTTTGTTAGTTTGTTACAGGCTTCTGTAGGCATTTTGGTCAGTACAATTAATGCATTTTTAATAGCACCATGTTATTCTGGTCAGGTTCAAAGTTCAAATTACCAACACACTTGTGTTTAATTGTTGTTACTAAATTCTCTAGACCTTCTCTAGATATTTCTTTGAAAATGAGACGTCACTTCATAATATTTTCATATGAGTTTATTTCATATGTGTTTGTCATCCCAACTTGCATCAGATGAAAATACCATGTAAGCATATATGTACCAGTTGTAATTCCAGATTATAAGTACAGTTACATATATTCTTGAAAAAAGGAATAAAGAAAGAAATAGTAGTACTAACTTCAATACCTTGTGTGAAGTAATACAAGTCTTGCAGGTCTCCCTGAATTAAATTGTTTGATTATCAATGAGATGATTAATGTAAAAAAAAAGAAAAAAAAAAGATGATTAATGTTTAGTTTATTGCAACTTATTCTGTTTCACAATTTGATGCATCATTATGATTACAGCTTGATTTAATATCACAATACATTTTGTGGGAAGCCTTGTCGTTTACATATATTATAATGCTATAATGCATCTAACATACCATAGGAGCCTATATCATTGGAGTTGATATGGATTTGATGAGCTTTGGTATACAGATTTCTTTTTTCTTTATCTAGAATTTTTATACAGCAAACATCAAACATCCTTGCAAATGACAATTGGAATTATTGGTAGACTGGTACAAAGTACACTGGCTATGATCAACAAAGAGATTCATTAGCAGAAGAAGATTGATTATGGGTTCACGGGCAGCAATTCAATGAAGAAAAGACATGGTCTTCCACCAACTGCTGTGTCTAACTACACAGAGCAATGAGGTTGATTTTTTTTTCAATATCCAACAGATTATGAGGGAATTTGATTATGATCACTGCCAGATTGGACGTGCTATTATAGTTGAACCTGCAGTGTGTGACAGGGAGCTAGGAATCCATGTGTTACAGAGGCCATGGTACATCTCCAAAAACAAAATCCAATCTATGGTTCTTCACTAATGGTATGAATTACTTGTTTGGGGATATGTCGGGGTATGCACCATTAGAAGTTGCCCTTCTTCACTTTAAGCTGCCATGCCTTCCTCACCTGTGAAATTAAGTGCAAAATAAATCATTTTTCCAAAGCTTAAAGCAAACTTTGAGACAATTCTAACCCGGTGTTACTGTCCCCACAATTCCCTTGGTTAATATTTATTTCCTTGTATATTATTCATAGCCAATATTTATCTTGTATTAGCCTAGAACTTTAGAATAGAATAGAATAGAATAATCTTTTATTTGTCCAAATTATACAATGAGTTAGACAAACAGGTCTACAGGCCTCTGGGAATGTCCCAGCTCTTCCATCCGTTACCTTTTCTAAAGTACAGTTATCTACATTGGTATCTAAGTAAAATGGCAAGAGAAAAAAATGACTGTCATTTAGACTAGGACCATTCATAAATGGTGTAGTTTACATATGGTTAAATTAATAATAACCATGGGTTGAAATGTTGGCACGTTAAGGGCTCAGCGATAGGACTGATTAAAAAATCATATAAGCTGATATAATGTGCAATACAAAGAGTATCGCACAAAAACATATATATGTAGTGGATCAGAGGTTTTAAATAGCCCTCTGCGTCAAGTGTGTATATATTGATCAAGTGTCCTTGACATTTCCGTGCTTCGGCAAATCTTCGCTGAACACCATTTGAGCTTTCAGATTTGTACTAGTTCAAAGACAACTGTGTTTTACTATTATCACCCACTTACAGGATTCTTATAATGTATTCAACTACAACAGAATGTGTTTTATGTATAACCTTTCACTGTATACCCATACAACCTGTTCTTATGTATTATGTGTATGGATAATGTTTGCCTGGTGCGATACCCTTTTTAGTTCAGGAGGACAGGCATGACTTGCAGTCGCGTCGTGGGTGGCAATAAATCCCAATTAAGAGCTGTTCCATATTAGTGTTATTCTTTGCCTTCGTCAAGATCTGGAGCCAACAGAGAAAGAACCTGGGTTGGGTGATCATCTAGCAATTAGAGCCATTTGCTATTGACAGAATTCACTACATATAATTATATGTTTTTGTGCAATATGCTTTGTATTGCACATTATATCAGCTTATATAGATAAACTTAGTGATTGTGTGTATAAATGTAGCCCCTGTGGCTCCCTCTAGTATTCAATCTAACCTCTACATTGCTTTAAGCTATCAAGGAGATTTAGCAAGCACAACGCACTAACACAACACTAACTATTTGTACATTACTACCACTGTGGGGATATCTTGAGAGGCGCTAGGCCGTGGGCATCTGCAATGCAGGCCTCTCGAGATATCCCCACAGTGGTAATAATGTACTAATAGTTAGTGGATGTGTGGACCTGTTAGTGTTTTCTTGGTGCGTTGTGGTTGCTAAATCTCCCAGATGTCTTCATTCACGCACTGATCAGTTGCAATATGTTACAGGAAAAAGAGTCATAATTCAACAAGTTCAAGTTTTTGACGAGATCTCTTGGTAGGGTTTTTTTGAATCTTTAGATGTTCAGTGCTCTTGGTCAGATGAACATGTTTACCATACTTCATGACTATATATTTAATGTCTCTGTGCTTCTAAGGTCATCCTACAGAAGTATACTTAATTACCTTACAGATGAGTATCTATCCAGAAACATACGTAACTATCTTTTCAAACATTGAAGGATTTTTAAGTCATTATTCAATGGAATCTGTTGCTTTTGCTTTCTTGTCACACATCACGTTTGGGAACATTGAAATTAATGAACAGAGGTGATCAATCAATCATATCTACCAGACCAGGGCCATGAAAAGAGTGGTCAGGTACTAGGTTGCTGTGCATACGTGTCAGCTTTTCAAAAAATCCACAATTCGCCTTCACCAATCCTCTCAAATAACCCAAATTTCAGACGAAAATCAGGTTCAAAATACAGTTCAACCTAACCAAACAGATTGCTAGAATCAATACAATGCAGAATATACTCGGATTTACCTAGTATTAATTGGCCACATTTACTAAATGTGTACAGCTGCCATTTGTACATATTCTGAAGATCTGACCCATATCCCATTTTCCAGGCTTATCAAGTGAGTACATCAGCCTTTTAAGTTTTGGAAAAGGCTTAATGGAGAACAGGTGTCAGGCAGTCAATCAGTCAGCTATGACAACTGCCACAATCATGTGTTACTTGTGTTATACTAATAATAATAAATTTTTACTTCCGTGAACGTTTACAAAGTGTAATACATGGTACAGACAAGAAATTGAAATGAAGTAACATATGGAAAAAGGAGTATTATCTGTAAAGTATACAGGTCTTCCAAAAAGCCCTAAATTTGGAAAAGGATCTATACTATTTGACAATGTATATAGACGACTCGATCGCACAACCTGCCCCCGTTAAAGCTACCATGCAACTGAAGAACGTCACATTCTTCAGACATGGGTTACCAAGACCTCGTTTGTACCCTTGGTGATGTATTTGACAATGTAATATGATATAATATGATATAATGCACTGAGGTCGCCGGTACCTCATCGGTACTGTCAGTACCTACCTATCTATAAACATAGGTATGTAGGGAAGAGTATACAACTATACATGGGTACATACAAAGTAGAAATACAATACAATAAACATGGATATCAATTCGGTGCAACTTTTGCACTACATGCTAGATATATTAGTGTTATATAGTAGTTACAGTATCTCACTTATTCTTACATGAAATCAGCAGAATATATCGTTAAGCGGGGTTGTACTGAGTTTTTAGGTATCTCTGGAAGGTCGCAAGCAGTAAGGAGGATTAGTTTATTCAAAGTTGTAGTATTCAAAGTTGTAGTATTGAATAAGTAAGGGATCGGCCAAAACTTACTGATTTGTCAACGAAACAGTGAAATATGAAGATGAACACGCCCTGCAGAATAATAGAAGAACATATTAAAAATTAAAAAGAACACACAAATCACTCGCTCAGCATTTGGCATTAGTGAGACTGTCCTTGCAATGAATCTCTACTTGAACATTAATTATTAATGTTGTGCCAATATGTCTGAAAAATGAGTCACAAATCGCAAAATTGATGTTTTTCAAAGTTTTTTTTTCACAAGATCTCTTTATCGAAATGTTCTGATTTCTAGGGGATTTAGCACTTACAGTCATATAAACCCATGTAACAAATTTCAGGAAATTGTCTTAAATATATTCTTGCGTTTTGAAGGCCTTCGTTTGGAGTATATTTAGTTAATTTATTGGTAATTACCCATCCAGAAACATTGCATACTTTGTTTTCAAAAATACAAATTTCAAACTTAAAATATAGAAATACTTATTAGGTGTCCTACTGTTTACTCTCATTAGAATTGACTTGATGTCCACTTTTCAAATATGATGATATCTCAAAATCCATATCTGGCGACTTATGACTCATTTTCCTAAAACGGATCACAAATATGTAAAACATTAGAGATAGCAGTGACCTTTCACCTGTAGAGTGTTGAGGATAATGAAGACATACTGCAGCCAGACAGTGTGGTCGCTCACAGCCAGTACACCAAATATCCAGCCCACACCCATGATGGGGCACAGCATCAGCATGCTCCATACATTCCTCCTGTCCAGACAAAAGTGCAACATTGTAATTGATACAAAAATATGGAACTGTAGTAGTTCTACTATAATCCGCTAGGCATAGATAAAGGATTGGTACACCTATATGCCAACAGAAGTGCCTATGCTTGGCCTTCTGTATTTATAACCTGAGTATCACTAAATACCCTGCTTTCCCCTTATGCTCTTATCCTTACTCCTTCAATCTGTTTATTATATTCACTTTATTTCATTCCTATATCTTGTATATCTCAACATACACCTTTGTTGTACTCATTGCTATGTTGTGCTACCTTTGTGTAGCCACGTATGGATTACATTGCCCTGGCCAGACAATCCGGATCTGGGCCGTTTAACAGACTGATAATAAACAGATGGGTAAGGAGTTGCCCTGTTGACTTGTTTATTTATTGCTGAGAGTACAGAACCATACTTCCCAGTAGGATCTTAAAAGAATTTATAGAAACACTTTGCTAGGTTAATACTCATAGTACAGGTAGTTCCTACCTGAGGCCATTAGCAGCAGTCTTGGCAGCCTGCCCCTGGGACTTCATTCTACGGTTGGACTGAGCACTCGTCACTAGAATCACCACCAGGATGATAATATTCACCTGAGAACAGAATAAAACAAAATTAACATTGATGTGAAAAGCATAATAACAACCATTGCTATTCTCAATACTCAGCTCATTCCTGACCCGTCAAAATCTGTATTATGTTTGTACACAAACCTGTACAACCCTCCTCGTAATCCTGTCCATGTTTTCATGTTTTTTCTTTGGCCACAAAATTAACAAAATGGAAACATAATGGAAATATATCCTTCTCCTAATCGTATTCGCCACAGGCTATATGATTTTAAAAGCAATGTATTTGTCATTATTATACATGCATTCACTACTGAGGCCCTGACAGCTGTTCATTACTTGTATAATACAGTAATGGACTAGTACAGTACCGGCACGTTGTCATGCAAATGCAACTTTGGTGACGCAAGATTGCCGACGCAAGTTTGCCAAGGCAAGTGCTTTCTTCCTAGATTGTTTCACCTGTTTATAGTTATATTCCATTTGTAAGAAAACCAAATATGGTAAATCATATTATTATCTGTACTTTTTAAATGCAAAATTAGGCATGTACAATAATCTACTTATAGGACTTTTTTTCTGCATGCACGCCTAAGTAAAGAACTTGATCTACCATCTTGTTCTTTACTTATGCGCCATGTGTGCCCAATAAGTGCTAAATATGTAAGGATCCCAACATTACTCACTATAATGACGAAGATGACAGGACCAACAAAGGCATAGATGACACCATTCTCTACAGCTAACCAGCAACTACAATCATTCATAGCATCAAGATAAGTACTGAATTATCAGACTTGCAGCCAACTTAATGAATGACAATTTCTCATAAATTTTATTATGTTCAATATATCTTTGAACAAATTATTAGGAATAAAACAAATCTAGTGTATAATAACAGATAAAAAATAATGATTATAAATCATAATATTTCTTACAGAACGGACAAGGGTACAATCCAAATATTTACCAAGAACTTACTTGATATCTTTTTAAACTAAGGATTTAATTGATTAAAGCTATGAATGTGTTCAAATTGATTCAAATCAATAAGTTCCATCAATCTATATTGCGTATATTCTACCATAGCATTATTACCCCGAGGTGTGTTGGTTTGTTGTGGTCTGTGTGGTCATGGACACTCAGGGGCTTGCCTGAGAGTGTCCATGACCACACAGCCACCGAGGGTAACAGCAAACCAAAGGTAAAAGTGCTTTAAGACGGGACTTGATCAGATCAACTTATTAATACCAAAATAGAAGGTTTACCAACCAGTACAAATATTTATTTCAATCAAATATGCCTTGCGAAACAGGAATTGAGTGCAAATATGAACCAGAAGTTTACATTCTGACACCGCCAAATACTATAGGTGGCGCCACACTCTATAGGCTGACACATACATGGCCGATTTGGCTCCCTATAGCCCCACGATTTGGGTCTCCTGATCAATCTTAGGATTTCATTTCAAATCCTGGTTATGTTCTTGAAATAACATAAACCATGGTTTGAAATGAATTCTTGCGATTCATGAGGAGACCCAAATCGTGGGGCTATAGGGAGCCTAATCGGCCATGTGTGCGTCAGCCTTAAGGAGCTTTACCACTGCCGTTCAGACCACTTTCTATAGACCATAGCTCGAGGGTACTTCCGTTGATAAAACATGGTCTACAAGTAAGAAAAAACATCCCAGAATCTGATCAAATCACATCTAATATTTAAAGCAGCACTTACTAGTCCTCACTTGTGTATCCATCCACACCGGCAAGGCCAAGAGTTGTGGTGACTATCAACAGTGGGAAACCTGCAAATTCATCACAAAGTTAACAAGTCACCTAAAGAAAAGCATGCTCTTTAAATCCTCACGCCTTAAATCAGACAAATTAATTTCCAATTAAATGTGTACACTTATTATATATACATATATAAGAAACTTTATTTCCATTTAAATTTTTGTTATACAGACAGTGATAAAAGCTTTCTACATGGAAATCGGTTTTTGTTCTCTGTCCCAGACAGCTCTTCCAAACAAACCTTCTGTAACTACATCTCTAACTACACTTTTATAGAAAATAAAACAAAATATAATATTACAACTCTTGTACAAGAAACGCTGGAGGAGGATTCACTGTCTATTATCTCCAGGTAATTTACTAAGCACAGAGAGTAATAAAGTAGTTACCAAAAGCTACCAGCAGAAGAAATTTCAGCTGCCTGCTGCTGTCTGGTTGCATCATCTGAGACGTGATAAGTAGCTTGGCGAAGAGGAAGATGCTGAACATGAGCATGATCCCAAATGTGGTGAGGAAGAGGAAATGCAGGGCAGCAGCCACCACCAGACATGCAACCTGTACAGGGACAAAGAGATTGTGTATGTGGTCATGCATAATATATATGTTATGGTGAAGCAGTACAATATGCAGTAACATGTAGTTTTTTTAATACAAATAGTATGATTTATTGTCAAATAAAAAAACGGTAAATGGTAAATTTAATTATAAAATGAATAAATTTGATTGTGAAACAAAAGTTGACAATAACGCGTATTGTTCCTGTATATTATATAAAGACGTTGTTGATGGAATATCACTCAAGTCGTCATCTTGGAAAGTTTCATTTTATTTCAATGTTTCACCCTAATTGGTGGGCTTCTTCAGGGATAATGAGATATTCGATCATGGTGCTACATATATAGGCCAAAATGTGTTTCAGGAAAATGAGTCATGAGTCGCAAAATTGATATTTTTCAAAGTGTTTTTTTCACAAGATTTCATTATTGGAGTGTTCTAATTTTTGGTGGGTTGATTACTTATAGCTATATCAATCGATGTATCAAATTTAAGAACAATCTATGTAATATATCCTTTCGTTTTGAATGTCCTCATATGGACTACATTTAGTTACTTTACTG